>CM066032.1:1308856099-1309288629 GCA_033557465.1 Ichthyophis bannanicus
AACATGTCATACATGACACAATGCACATGCTTAGTACTGCTATGTCAGCATGGTATTACCTATACGTGATGGGTGTTCACCTCACCATCAGGAGTGTCGGCATGTATAGGTCAACAGGTAGCCCTGACATGGATATGTTCAGGGATAGGTACCTGTGCATGATCCAGCCAGGGGGGGGAGCATTGATACCATTTTTCTTGGAGATTAACCCATCAGTGCAGTGTTGCATATGTACACACATACAGAGGTGATATGACCGAGATCAGCAAGGGGTGGGTTACAGTAGGCATGTGGAGCGATAAATGTGTGTGTGGCTTGTGGTTTACCAGGTTTCTGGGTAGGCAATGGCATATGTAGGTGATGCTACCTCTGCATATGCCATCATGCCTCTGCTACAGACTGTGTATGTGTGTAGACCAGGAGAGTACAGTCCACATCATCAACTACATTGCGCACCCTAGCACGGAAGGGTTATGTCGGCATACACACACTGACTTAGGTGCAAGCTTTTTTCTGAGGGTCACATGTAGGCTATCCATGCTTTGACATGTTCAATGACACACAGTAGGATAACATGCAGACATCCAAGTTTGGTCACAGGCAAACATGGGTGGTGTGTTTTTCAGACATGTCGCAGACTATTTGTGCACATCATCAGCACACAGCTGTCAATATTATTGAAGGTATGAGATGTACACACCATGATATGTATTTGGACAGTGGCTACAGGAGATGCGCCTGCATATTTCCATGTGTTTCAACACTTGACAGTGGGTTAACATACAACATTTGACCAACATTAAACAAGGAGAGGGATACTTTTTGGCACAATGGTGTTTGTGGCCTAATATTGCGACATTGGTGTGATGTGGCAACATGGAGGGAGCAGACACCTCTCTTGACCTGTGTGTACAACAACCGATAGTTAAGGTAGGGGACAGGGAGATTATGTACACCTGTAGATAGCCTCATACACCTCCGTGCTGCCTCTCACATGTGAGGGATCGGTACATTGATATAGAGAGAGGTCAGTCATTATGTGATGTTGTGGGGTTTGACAGCTGTGGGGGAGAAGATGCTGTGTGTGATGCAGAGCTGGAACATGACATATGTTTGTGCCTCTTGTGTTTCCCACTGGACAGGACATGGTTCGTGAGGATGCTGTTGCTGTGGTGTGTTGGCACGTGACTGTACATCAGCCAAGATGCGTTGATTTGGGGTAGGTGCATCTACAGCGACATTGTGTGTGCCTGCAGTCTGGGGAAAAACATGTCCTCAATGATCTGTCATATTGTGCTGATGTGTTGATTTCCTTGTTTCACATATGCATCCTTAACCCATCTCTTGCTGTTGTCACACATATCCCCATGTCTTTTTATTCAGTATGTCCTCTGCCACACTGTCTATGGGATATGTACAACAGAACGGCATGTGTGTGTAGGTTATTTCTTTTTGGTGCTGGCCTACACTTGCTCCCTACCCCAACATTGTACCATTAACCAACAACAGGGGATCAATGCATGTTCACTGGGACTTTATGTCTACAACTCTCCACTTGTGCACATAAAGGTCATGTGTTACATGTGGCATGCTGAACTTTGCATACTGTGTGGGTGCGTGTTTATTGGTTGCCTGTGTGATGGGGCTGTGTTCTGGCATAGTACATTATCATGTGATGTGGGGTGTTTGAGCACCTGGGGTGTCGTTAGGACTCTGCAACCTCTTCGGTAGTGCTGTTTACCTTGTGGACATTATCAACGTGTTGTGTGCTGTGATCAGAGATGTGTCTTGTGTTGTGAGGGTTCACTGTTGACCACCTTTCTTTTATCTCAGATATTGACATGATGTGAACATGAATCAACAGTGACGTGACATGGTGATTCTACATATTTTGCTGACATTGTATCCCTTCACTGTGACCTGATATTGCTGTGTAGTGGCTCAAAGGATTGTTGACGTACACCTGATGCACACTGTGATAAGGAAGCTTATCATAGCTCAGGAAGGAGCTATAGAAAAGGTGAAGTGACTCTGAACAAGCAACCTGTCAGTTCTGGTAGAAATAAGAAAACAGAATTTTCCCATAAAAGACTACCAGTCCCAGAATGCACCAGGTTTCCAACAGCCATTAGAGGAGCTGAAGTGGGGAAACGTGTGTTCAATCAAGAGGGCTATGAGGTAAACCCCAAGCACTCATCTCAAAGGGCAGGGCCTGATTCAGCACAGCTGCGCTGTGTTAGGGTGGAGCACTCATCCAAGCAGAATAAAGGTAGAGTTTATTCTACAGAGAATCATCTTCATGATCTTGGACAGCTTCATCATCTGGAGGATCATCAGAAGCAGAAGCCAGAGCGGACGGACAGAAAGGGCAAGAAACCCTTTGGAAGAAAGAAGAGAACAGCATTGGAAGTCCTACAGGAGTCCAGAGCAGTACGTATACTGGGAGACATTCAAAAGGCCAGCATACACCACTGGACTGGGGAAAGCCAGAGGAGTGGTGCTGCAGGGCTAGGAATCTCCAGACGGTACCTGTGAGGGAGACGGCTGCACGTGGAAGGGACCCTAAGACCCGTGCCAGAAGGTATGTGAAGAGAGATCCAGTGTCCAGGGATCTGGATTGGAAGGCTGGACATAAGAACTGGACTACATACTGGCCAGGCTATTTAGAGAGGAACTCTAACAGCAATGGAAGCTCAGGTATGAATACTGATCTATGCCCTAGCTATAACCTTGAAAGACAGCAGGGAAACAAGTATTCTCCTGAAAGTGCTCCATTGAGAAATTCCTCTGTGCCAATCCCTGATATTGAACCCATGATTGTTGAAGAAGGGGAAGGAGAAGTCTTAGATATAGGCTGTGAATATATGGATTGCTCTCTGTCTAAACTCCTTTGGTGATTTACTGTTACAAAGTACAGCAACCATCACAAAGAAATACAAACTTGTTCTTTAATCTACTCAGAAAAGCTCCTGAGTAGGATTTTGGGCCACGCAGTAGAAAGCAAGCCAGCTAAGGGGTTTCAGCTGGATAACTGCTAGCAATTGAGCCTTACCTAATTGCTTGTGAGCTCTGAGGGAATCACTTCTGAATCTATGTGTGAAGATATAAGAAGTTAACCTGAAAAGAACAGTTGTTCCCTTCTTTGTGGGTTTTTCTTGTTGTTTGAAACACTGCTAAGAAAATATTAGCTAAAGCCTACAGAAAAGACCAGTTTGTTACCAACCAGGTCTTTATTCTTTTGCTTTGATTGCCTGACAAAGTTCAACTGTTGTTTTCCTGATTTTGTTTTTCTAAGTTTAACACTGAAAGCAAGTATCCTGTTTTATGTGCTACCAAGCATATCTGTGTTGGGAGAAATAACCCCATAAATAAATATCTTATTGGCTTTACACTTAAGCACAACTAATTATTGTGAGCAGTTGTGTCTGGTGTGAATGGACTGCATTTCCCACAATCCCTTGCAAATCATATTGATATATGCACTTGCCAAGACTGTGAACATTCTCACCCAGGCAGCCGTCTGACAAATGGCATAGTTTTTCGGATTGCTTTTGCGCAAAAGGATTTACTTGCTAAAGGATTACAACTCAAGTCTGAAGGAAAAGACAGTTCAAGCTTAAAAGCTGAAAGAAAAGATTTTCCCTCAACTGCACTTTGGAGGAGGGGTGGCTGTTCCAGGAGCTGTTCCAGGAAGAAAAGATCCTGTGCAGAGCTGGATTCATCACTGGCATAAGGTAACAAGTACCTGGGCATGTCTAGTGGTGGATGGGAGTAAGGCACAGGGGTAATTGAAAAAAAAAAAGTAGGAAAAAACACCTGTTTGGAAGGTGGTGCATTGTGGGGTTTTTTTGTGTTTTCTTGCAGGGATCAAGATGGATCCAAAGGAACTAGCTCAATGGATGGCAGCCCAGTTTAGCAGGCAGCAGGAGCTAGCACAGCAGGCTCAGAACACTGCTATGAAAGCCTTAATGGACCAGCAGAGGCCAGTGCTTGATGTGGTGCAAGCCCTAGTTAAACTGCAGAACCAAAGTGGACCAGATGCAAGACCAGCAGTAAATACTGGTACACCACATGTGGACAGTGTGGGACTCAATCAAGGAATTGGGGCATTTAGTTTTGGGAAGCTAACTCCAGATGATAATGTTGATGATTTTCTAGAGTCTTTTGAAAGAGTGGCACAAGCATTAGCATGGCCAGAGACCCAGTGGGCAGTAAGGCTGGCAGCCTCATTAACTGGAGAGGCGCTTGCAGCTTATAGAGCAATGCCAGCAGCCCAGGCTTTGAATTATAGGGATGTAAAGGCTGCTATTAGAGATCGCCTAAGGTTGTCTATTTCAGCGTATAGGCGAATGTTTAGAGCTACTACATTGAGAGTGGGTGAAACACCCATGGCTCTGAGTCAGAGAATCAGAGGATTAGCTGTAAAATGGTTGGAGCCTGAGCAAAAGACGGTAGAAATGTTATTAGACATTATTATGCTTGAACAATTTATGTCTGCGGGGCCTAAAGATTTGCACACTTTCCTTATACAGCAAAATTGCCAAAATCTTGGAGAGGCAACCATGCTAGCAGAGAGATTCTTGGAAGCCACGCATGCTTGCCATAGAATGGGTGGCCCTCTGAAGATGGGTGCTGAGGCAAGCTGTGCTGTATCAGAAAAGAAAATAATTAAAAATGTTTCAGAAAATAAATGTACTGTGCCAAAGCAGATGACACAGTGGAGTGAAAAGAAATGTTTCAAGTGTGGAAAATGGGGACATTTAGAAAAGGGATGCCAGACACACACTAGCTTAGTGGGTGTGGATTTAAAACAGCCCAAAGAAGGATTTCTTTTGATGGTTGATGTGCAAGGAATTACCACAAATGCTTTGTTAGACTCTGGGGCAGACCAGAGTATGATGTCAAAAAAACTTTGGAAGAGGATAGAGGCCCAAGAAGGATTTGTGCCTAGAACCCCTGAAAGCCAAGTTCACATCAGATGCATTCATGGTGCTGCAACATCATATCCCACCTATAGGCTAAAGGTTAAGTGCCTGGGGGAACAAGAGGAATTCCTGTTAGCAGTGGTGCCTAGGCTACCCTTTGATTTGGTTCTAGGAAGGGACTGGCCAAGATTTAAGCAGGGTCTAGTGGAAGGACTAGGAAAGAAGGAGGGAGAAGGATTAATGGTAATAGCTCCCGGGCCTTTATTTGGAAGTCCTCAGACCCCAGCTAAAAAGATGGTTAAGCGTCCAGAAGACCAAGCTACCCCAAAGCAGACATTCATCTTAAAGTACCATAGGGTCACAGAGAAGGCCCAAGCTCCTAAGCGGGCAACCCCTCAAGCTGCTGGGTTTGACCTGTGCAGTATAGAAAATGTGACTGTACCTAGCCAAGGGAGAGCCCTGGTTGACACCGGTCTCCAAGTGGAAATACCTATTGGATGCTATGGGAGAGTAGCCCCAAGGTCCGGATTAGCCCTTAAATATTTCATCGATGTGGGTGCGGGAGTAATTGATCCCGATTACAGGGGCAATATTAAAGTTCTGTTATTTAATTTTGGACAGAATGATTATCACGTGAAGACAGGAGACAGAATTGCCCAATTGATCTGTGAGAGGCTGGGTTTTCCACCTGTGGAGGAGGTCACATCCCTGGAAAATTCTGAGCGTGGAACCAAAGGCTTTGGTTCTACTGATGTCAAAGGGGTTAAAAGCCTAGCTGCCACCTGTGCCCGAGAGAGGGAGGTGAATGAAGAGGAAGATTTGGGACCCCAGGTATCTGATTGTAAAGAAAAATCAGAGCCCCAAATAAGTGAGGACCTGACAGTGGTACAACAGGAAGAAATTAGGAAATTGCTTAAAGAATTCCCAGATGAGTTGACACCCATACCTGGGGAGACACATTTGGTTGCCCATGAAATAATAACTCCACCTGGGAAATTAGTTCGTCAAAGGCCATACCGCTTGCCTGAAGCCAAGAGACAGGAAGTAGTGGCACAAGTCCAGGAGATGTTGGACATGGGAGTAATAGAGGAGTCAAAGAGTCCCTGGAATAGCCCCATAGTCCTGGTGCCGAAGCCTGATGGATCTTTAAGATTTTGTATTGACTTCCGGAAGGTAAACGCAATATCAGTTTTTGATGCATATCCAATGCCAAAAATTAAAGAGTTGTTGGACCAGCTGGGACAGGCTCAATACTTAACCACCCTTGATATGACAAAAGGATATTGGCAAATCCCTCTAACCAGGGAGTCGAAGCCGAAGACTGCGTTCAGCACCCCCGTTGGCCTTTTCCAGTTCAAGAGGATGCCTTTCGGACTGCATGGAGCGGCAGCTACCTGCCAAAGGTTAGTGGATCAGGTACTTCGACCCCACCAAAATTATGCTTTTGCATATATGGATGATGTCATAATCCATAGTAACACCTGGGCGGAGCATCAAAAGAGGATCAGGGCAGTCTTGTGCTCCATGAAGCAAGCGGGAATCACTTTAAACCCGAAGAAGTGTGCCTTTGCAAACAGGGAGGTAAAATACCTGGGCCACCTAGTGGGAAGAGGAAAAATTAAACCTCTAATGAGTAAAGTAGATAGCATCAGGAATTTTCCTCCTCCAACAACAAAGAAACAACTAAGAAGTTTCTTGGGACTTATTGGATACTACCGCAGATTTATACCGCAATTTGCAGAGAAAAGTGTAATTTTTACGGATATGCTGCGGAAGAATTGTCCAAACTAGCTAAAGTGGACACCTGAAGCTGAAAAAGCATTTTCAGTCCTAAAAGGAAAATTGTGTACAGGACCGGTACTGAAAGGGGTGGACTTCAGGAAACCCTTTCTGGTTCAAACAGATGCATCGGATGTAGGGCTAGGAGCAGTTCTATCCCAGTGTCATGAAGGGGAGGAGCATCCTGTGATGTACCTGAGCAGGAAGTTGTCACCGGCTGAACAAAAGTATTCCATAATAGAAAAAGAATGTTTAGCTATTAAGTGGTCAGTGGAGGCGTTAAGGTTTTACCTTACAGGGAGAAAGTTCCAGTTGGTCACAGACCATGCCCCACTTAAGTGGTTGCAGCAAATGAAGAACCACAATGCCAGGTTGACACGCTGGTACATGGCCTTACAGGCATTTGATTTTCAAGTGGAACATCGTGCTGGGAAGTTACACAAGAATGCGGATGCCCTTTCCTGTATTACGGACTGTAGAGAAGAAGTTTCACCAGTTACACCAGTCCTTAATAACTTAAGCAGGGGGGTATGTGATAAGGAAGCTTATCATAGCTCAGGAAGGAGCTATAGAAAAGGTGAAGTGACTCTGAACAAGCAACCTGTCAGTTCTGGTAGAAATAAGAAAACAGAATTTTCCCATAAAAGACTACCAGTCCCAGAATGCACCAGGTTTCCAACAGCCATTAGAGGAGCTGAAGTGGGGAAACGTGTGTTCAATCAAAAGGGCTATGAGGTAATCCCCAAGCACTCATCTCAAAGGGCAGGGCCTGATTCAGCACAGCTGCGCTGTGTTAGGGTGGAGCACTCATCCAAGCAGAATAAAGGTAGAGTTTATTCTACAGAGAATCATCTTCATGATCTTGGACAGCTTCATCATCTGGAGGATCATCAGAAGCAGAAGCCAGAGCGGACGGACAGAAAGGGCAAGAAACCCTTTGGAAGAAAGAAGAGAAAAGCATTTGGAAGGTCTAGAGGAGTCCAGAGCAGTACGTATACTGGGAGACATTCAAAAGGCTAGCATACACCATTCGACTGGGGAAAGCCAGAGGAGTGGTGCTGCAGGGCTAGGAATCTCCAGACGGTACCTGTGAGGGAGACGGCTGCACGTGGAAGGGACCCTTAGACCTGTGCCAGAAGGTATGTGAAGAGAGATCCAGTGTCCAGGGATCTGGATTGGTAGGCTGGACATAAGAACTGGACTACATACTGGCCAGGCTATTTAGAGAGGAACTCTAACAGCAAAGGAAGCTCAGGTATGAACACTGATCTATGCCCTAGCTATAACCTTGAAAGACAGCAGGGAAACAAGTATTCTCCTGAAAGTGCTCCATTGAGAAATTCCTCTGTGCCAATCCCTGATATTGAACCCATGATTGTTGAAGAAGGGGAAGGAGAAGTCTTAGATATAGGCTGTGAATATATGGATTGCTCTCTGTCTAAACTCCTTTGGTGATTTACTATTACAAAGTAAAGCAACCATCACAAAGAAATACAAACTTGTTCTTTAATCTACTCAGAAAAGCTCCTGAATAGGATTTTGGGCCACACAGTAGAAAGCAAGCCAGCTAAGGGGTTTCAGCTGGAAAACTGCTAGCAATTGAGCCTTACCTAATTGCTTGTGAACTCTGAGGGAATCACTTCTGAATCTATGTGTGAAGATATAAGAAGTTAACCTGAAAAGAACAGTTGTTCCCTTCTTTGTGGGTTTTTCTTGTTGTTTGAAACACTGCTAAGAAAATATTAGCTAAAGCCTACAGAAAAGACCAGTTTGTTACCAACCAGGTCTTTATTCTTTTGCTTTGATTGCCTGACAAAGTTCAACTGTTGTTTTCCTGATTTTGTTTTTCTAAGTTTAACACTGAAAGCAAGTATCCTGTTTTATGTGCTACCAAGCATATCTGTGTTTGGAGAAATAACCCCATAAATAAATATCTTATTGGCTTTACACTTAAGCACAACTAATTATTGTGAGCAGCTGTGTCTGGTGTGAATGGACTGCATTTCCCACAATCCCTTGCAAATCATATTGATATATGCACTTGCCAAGACTGTGAACATTCTCACCCAGGCAGCCGTCTGACAACACACAAGGTGGGTTGCACCTTTGTTATTTGAGGGAATACATCTGGCTTTAAGTGTTGATGATGAAATAATTCTCTCATGTGCATGTATTGTTGCCTCTATAGCCACATAAACAGATGCATATAGGGTGTAGTTGTGAGACGCCTGTGTGACATGAGCATGTACATGACCATATCCATGTGACACCCAGGTCTGCGTTTACCACTCATGATGTCATCAGGATGCTAATTCGTTTGTATTGCTATCATGTCATATTTGCCTTTGCATCCCTTTCTTCTGTATTTCCTAAGGTGAAACGATATGTAATTTGTGCTGTCTCTCCAAGGTGTCTAACATTACAATACTTATCATCTCCTGACATAGGGCAGAGGACATACTGGACGCATCTCTTACAATGCATCTGGTGTCACCATGACCCACCTGTTTGGGGGAAAAACAACATGGAACGTTTTCTGGGGAATTGACCCATTGGATGTTTGACCTCTGAGAGTGGGACACGTAACTTGGATGCACAGTAATACTCTTGGACTGCTGCTTTCCCCATGACAGAGGTGTCCAACACACTGTTGTTGTGATGCTTTTGCTGGGGGTCCAGCTCATTGTAGAGGACACACATGAGGTTTCAAGGACTGTGGCATATTGCTATGTGACACTTGACTATGCATGCCCAGAGTTGCAAGAACACTTTTAACCGGACCTGTTGGATTGAAGATACACTTTGGACTTTGGACGCTGTGTAGTGATCCCCACGTGTGCAGCAGCGACTGACATGGACACTGTATGTGGTACACTTGTACACAGTTGTGGTTTTATTTGGTTTTAGCCATGGGTGTGACATGGCACACAGGATACGCTCATCTGTTTCATTCTACACATGCATACAGGCATGTTTTGGGCAGGAGCCAATGATGTGCCGATCCTATTGTCTATGTCCACCTGCTTCCCACCTGGACATGATACAGGTTTTGCCTCACCAATGTTTTCAGGCACACCACCATCTTGGATTGATGTTTACATTGGCCAAGGGTGTTTACGTGCATGTGTGGCATCACTGTATCATGTTGGTATGTGGATGGTGCTTGTGCATATGACTGACTACGTTTGTGAGACACAACATGTGGACCTATGTCCTCTGTGTAGTTCCCAGTAGGATGTTTGGCCATCATTTCGCTCTTTACATGCTGGTTCTTGTGTTTGTTTACTGTGCCTACGTAACAGTCTGCATGTATGTACCCACCTTGCATTGCTTGTCTGCACAGTCCTGCTTATGCCCTTTGGTACGGACACTCACATTGTCACATTATGTTTTGAGTGTGGCAGTGTGAGTGACCGTAGTGCTTCTTCATTTCTGCATTCCATGTATCATGGTATATGTAGGCACACACTTGCTATCCAAAAAACAGTGCAGGGGGACCTACATCATGGTGTTATCTCTGCAGGTTTCTGCAGGTATTTTGTTTTGTATTCTGTCTGTGTTCCTGTGCCTGGGCTACCTGTTAGCATATGCTCACTGTGATTTGTATGATTTTTTGGGTCTACAGTGCTGCAGATTTGATTCCTAGATCAAGCATTAGGTGAGAGCAGAAACATTACTTTCAAAGCATGTTTTAAACATTAAAACATTGTGACAACATATGCTGGTTTCATTGGTCTGCCCCCTGTGTTGCCAGATGGACATGTTTTGAGGGACAGATGATGTGTGTTGGGTCCTCAGTATACAGTGCCAAATGTCTACATGCACTCATATGTGCGTTACACATTTGAGGCATGCAGCAGCAGGTAGGGGCTGGGGGTCTGCTAGTCAATGCATAGCATGCACGTGATGCACAACATATCTCCGGCCCTTCATTTGTGGTCAAGCAGGTAACCGGTCTGAGGAAGGTGGGTTTGTGCCCTGCTAAAACTGTTTCCATCTTTCACCAGGGATGTGGTCACCTTGATATTTATGATGGCAATGTCTACACTATCTGTGATGTGAAACCCAAATAAAGATATGTATTTGACAGACATTTGACTCTATTGCTGATTGATCATGATGACAAACATGCACTGGAATGTGTGCCTTTGAATCAGTCCTGACACCTTGTGACCCAGGAACTCCATTGTTTTCTTGACAATGTCACTGGATGTAGATTGTCAGGTCTTTCTTCCAGGGTAATGGAGGGTTACGTGACTTGTCTGAGGCCACATGGAGAGCTAGTGTGAATTGCGCCCTGTTTTCTAACCACTAGGTTAATCATCCAGTCTTTGAGCACATTGACACTTGTATGTGGTCATTTGCTGGTCATGTACATGGGCCACCTGTGCTCACATCCTTGTACATTAGCAGCTGTGTATCTGGCAGCCATATGCCACATCACTGGGTATTACGGGTTCCCATACACATCCTCACTTTGGGGTATTTGTGTAACAGTGTGCTCCTAGTGCTTTTTCGGGGTGTAGCTACAGGCATGTGTTCTGACTCTGTAGTTTTCAGGTTTGATCACCACATGTGTTTTATGTTTTAATTTTCTGTTGTGGTAAATGGTCCATAAGGTACCACCAGGTTCCTGACCTCTACACACACCCTTCCCTCTCTTCACTGTACACCAAGGTGCATCCTGTGTGCTGCCTAGCCATAAGATTTTCTCTGTTACATAGGTCTCTCACTTTATGGTGCTTACATGGCAGTGCACCAGTGTGTTTGGTATTGCTGTGGTTCAGCTGGTGTGTGGTACACTTGATTGCATGTTGAACTCTCTCCTGTCCTGATCCAGATTATTGACCTGCTCCACAGAGCATCCTCTGCTGGCCATGGGGTTTAGTTTTATCCTCTTTTGCATGCTGTATCCACTGCGAACCATTTCATTGTGTGCGTGCATGTGTCCCTGGTCCCAAATACAGACTGAAATGTGATCTGTACACAGCAGATCTGCATGTGCATTTGGTCATTATTAATGTTAGGGGTTTGCTTGTCCTGACACCCAGTAGGCATCTTGTGTGATGCCCTACACTATTTTTGTATGCAGCCTTTGCTAATGAGCTCACATTGGTGGTGTGGCCTACCGGTTTATGCATTGCCATTTGTGGTAGTGGTCGTAGGTGTGCTTTATCTCTGCCCTCTTTGATTTATATGCTTGTCCTGCAGAAGTGGTTTTCATTAGTATGACAGTCATATCTGTGGTGATCTGTGTTGTGAGCACATTGTACCCTCATCTGATTTGTGCACCATCCTTCTGTCCATCTTCTGTCTGCCAACTGTGTGCCATCCTACCCTGATGTGCATGCTGTTAACCCACGTCCTGCACTCCTACACATTCCTGCATTGCAGCTCTCCCTGCTTGCCTCTCCTGTGTGTGCTCTGCATAGCACTTGTACTCCACAGTCATCCTGATATTTCACTTATCCTGCCATTTCAGCCTCCTCTGCTGCCCACATCTTCCCATCCTCTGTCACACACTGTCATTATAACATGGTATATTACCATCACTCTGTGCATGGCTCTAGCTGGCCACAATATGTTTGTCCATTTTTATGGCTGACACATGGGCTGGAGCTAATCTCTGCGGTCCATCAACTGATCTACGTCCTTCTTTGACTTTTTTCTTGCCTTTCTTTTCTGCTCTGTGCAGTGTTTGGGTTACGTGTGTGTTTGGCACATACCTCTCTTGCCATTCTATTTGGGGGATTTTACTGCTCTTAGCTAACATTTATGAGTTAACCTATACATCCTTGGGGCATCTTCTAGCAAACCTTCGATTCAGGCAGCTTATGGTCTATTGGGAGTTGACAATCTTTCAACATGGCCTCTGGGTAAATTAAACTTTGCCTTTGCTGACGAGGTATGTTTAGGATGTGCCTTCTGATGCACCCTAAAGGGTGCATTAATATATGCCACTGGGGTGTGGGTCTTTTTAGATAACAGCACAGATTGCTGTACAGTTGGACACAGAAAAAGGACATACCTCTGCCAAACCTTATTCACTGGAGATTTCAACCCATGAGCCCTGCACCATCATTCAGTGTGCCATTCTTGATTTATCACGGAGGGGCTGCAGACAGGCCCTGGAGACTTATATCAACAGGGTGTCACAGTTAATCTCATCTTGTAAACTGCCCTATAACGCTTGAGGACTGACATCACCCCAGTAACACAGCTGCATGAAATACATGGTCTGGGGAGAAGGCTGTGACTCCTATGTCATGTATGCTGACACCAGTGTACTACACTGCTGTTCAACCTTACATGTCAGCACACCTACTTACGATTTTCAAACGTTACAATGCACAGTGCTGCCATCTGAAACTGTGCTCTGACCTTTTCCTGCCTCATAGGGCACCCTATATGGCGCCTTATCGGCCTCAACTTCAGCAAAATTGTAGGGTGCCGTGGCAGACACTGCATTTAAAGATGTGCCCTCTGGGGTTACTTGTGGGCCACCTTATGTTACACTGCTTTGAGAGTACATTTCCGAACAGTATTAATTCCAATAAAATATGATAAAAGCCTCCTAAAGCAATATTACCCTTAACAGGTTATGCCTCAGCCAGCCTTGATCATTGGGCAATGTGGGGGCTTGAACCCCTAATCCCTGCACCATTGGTCAGTGCCTTAAACATTGTGCTGTGTTTCTGAACCTGTGCTTTTACATCAGCGCGCCGCCATATGCATGCCGACATTACACTGCCCCCAACAACATTAGCGCACCACCTTATGGCCATCAGCGTGCCGCCTTATGATGCCAAGTATTTCAGCGGCTCCTAAAATAATGCCTCAGCCAGCTGTCTCCATTGGGCACTGTGGGGGATTGAATCCCTGATCCCTGCACTGTTGGTCAGTGTCTTAACCATTGTGCTGTGGCTCTGCTCTTTTTCTTGCAATTCAGCGCGGCACTTATGCCTCCCACGCAGCTATCTCATGCGCTACAGTGCGGGGCGCACATGTGCGCCGCGCACCTTAGCGCATCTGTCAATCACGGATTTCCTTCTTCAGCGCGAAACGCCCACTCCTTATATGGCACCCGCACTCTAACGCGGCACGCACTTTACCGGGGTTTTAGTAAACATACCCCTTAGTGTCTTCTGCTAACTCTCCATTGTCTGCTGTCCATTTGACCTTTCTTCTCTCTTCTAGTTTTTTTTTTCATTCTCTCTCTACATCTTCCTCTAACATACTGATCTCTCCCCTTTTGCTCTTTCCTCCATTTTTTTCTTTATGCCTTTTTCATCCACTCAGATTTCACCCTTCCATCCTCAATCCTCACTTACAGTCCCAATACTCGGCAAATCGTAGATTTTTCTTCCCTTCCACACAAAATACCTTTTCTCCTCTCCATCTTCACTCCTCCAGCCCCATCCCTTTCTAGTCCTCCCCCAACATACGCTCACTTTTAGTCCCATTCCCCCATCCACCTGCATCAGCCCATTTCCAGTCCAAGTCCCCCCATCAGCCCATTTCCATTCCTAGTCCATTAACCATTTCCAGTCCTATCCTAGCCCCCCATCAGTCCATTTACATTTCTAGCCCTCAATTAGCCCATTTCGAGTTCTAGCCCACCCTAAGAGCCCCGTGCCTGCCTGTCTGCCTGGCTTCAGAGGGAGCCGGGGAGGCCCGAAGCCCCAACTCACCTCTGCACAGCCGCCGGAGTGAAAAGTGGTGTTTTCCTTCACTCCAGCTGTGTTCTTGTTTAGCCTGCCTGCTCACTGAGTGCTGGGAAATAGGAAATGCCCTTTAACCTCTGACGTGCCAGCCACCGAAGTGAAGGAAAACACCTCTCTTCACTCCGGCAACTGTGCAGAAGTGAGTCGGGGTCTTGGGCCTCCCCGGCTCCCTCTGAAGTTGCCCCTGCAAATGGTCGGGAGCTGAACAGCATATGTGACATGAAGTTGGTGCAGGGCCCCCTGAAGCATGGGGCCTTGTGCAAACAACATTTTCACACATGCATCATGCTGGCCTGCCAAGTCACCACCTTCAATTTTGCCTGCTGTTTGCTCAGAACAATGATGACAAACACTACCCCATCTCCATATGGTGTTTTGCTCACTTGCCAGCTCACTGGAGGAAAAGGCTGGAGCTCAACTTAGGAAATCGTTTTCCTATTTTCTGTAATTTTCTTCTGTTACTACTTATAGTACAGTATGGAGTTCCTAGCCTAGTATTAGATCCTTCCCTTGAACCTAGCACAACAGGGTATTTTTCTGCAGAAGACCACACTAATTGAAACAGGCATGTCAGAGCCCCGTGCATGTCTTCATAGAGGACGTGCACGCAGAGTACTGATTCCACAACCCTGCATATATACACATATGGGGATGTAGAATCAGCATGTGGCCATTCTTGGCAAAGCATGCCTAACTGGAGAGCTATCATCATCCTGAGCCACGCACACGTGTAGGCCATGCACACACTGCCCGTGTTGTCCCAGCCACCCTATGCACCTGCAACCCCCAAAATATCCCCAGCTCCATATCCTGCAGACCACATGCAATGGAAGCCAGGAAGAAGACCCCCCTTATCATAATGCCCACATCAAACACTGCTACCAAGCAGCCTAATTTCAGGGAGGTGGAGATGAGGCTGCTGGTAACCATGGTCCTGGAGCAGGAGGAGGCTCTCCTCCCCACCAGGCAGAAGCGGCTAGCCCACACAGCAGTGCACAGGGATTGGGAACACATCAGGACCACCCTTGTCAAGTAAGTATGTCACAACACAGACATAGAAACCTGGAACAGCAAACAAGTTGTCACAGAGACATGCATGCACCAAGCTGGAGAGGAAGGGCAGGGAAAGTAATGATCTGTCCCTGGCAGAAAGTAGTCAGTCTGCACAATGACAGCACAGCACAACACAGACAGAGCAGCCCCGCAGCATGGGCCCATGAAATAAGGGAGAACAGGATGCAAGCAGGCCCACAGTGAAGCCACAGGGGGACACAGAGACAGATGGAAGGGACATGCATAGCAGAGAGCAGTCTCAGAATGTCAGCCAAAGCCCCAGATCACACAGATGCCCCCTGTGGCTGCCCCCCCCCCCCAAAAAGGCCCTGTACATGCCCCCAGGTGGAAGGCAAAACAATTACCATGAGCACTGTAGGTCAGGCATAGAATCATCAGACCACAGCTGGGACTGCTCCTAGGACCCCAGAAAGTGAGAGCAAAGCAAATCATAGGGAAGGCACGATGTCAATGATACAGGTGCAAAATGCAGTATTACTGGCTCCCAGACAGGAGGCAAACCCACACCAGAGTACTATAGGTCAGGCACAGAACTATCAGGCCAGATCTGTGACTGCTCCCATACCCAAGAAAGTGAGAGCAGAGCAAGTTAGAGGGGAAGCACGGTGTGGTAAGGGATGGTCCCTCTGCATGGGGCTTTTGAGCAATGGCACCAGTTGCCGGCAGAGGTTGTGTATGACAGCTATGTCAAACCAGCACCTTGCCACACATGCCTCATTGTTCATGTCCATATACTGGACCCTCTGTCATGGGACACATGTGTGTGGGCGCCTCCGCTCCATATCCTGTCAACCATGATCACAGCTGTGCAGCAGGGCCTGTACATACCATCCTTGGATGTCCTTAAGGTTGTCCTATTCCACACAGCTGGCTGCACACTGCAGGGCATCCATTACACATATTATTGCATTGCTTGGTGAGCTGCAGTTGGCACTGTCACTATCCCGCTCTGAACATAACATAAGAACATAAGATATGCCATACTGGGTCAGACCAAGGTCCATCAAGCCCAGTATCCTGTTTCCAACAGTGGCCAATCTAGGTCATACATACCTAGCAGTTTCCCCAAAAGACACAGGTTCCACAATGCTTGTACTGGGTCAAGCATTGATATCCTGGGTCCCTTCTTAATAATGGTTTATGGACCTTTCCTCCAGGAACTTGTCCAAACCTTTTTTAAACCCAGCTACACTAACAGCCTTTACTACATCCTCTGGTAACATATTCCAGAGTTTGATTACACTTTGAGTGAAAAAAATATTTTCTTTTATTAGTCTTAAATAGCTTACCTTGTAGCTTCATTGCATGTCCCCTAGTCTTTCTATATTTTGATAATGTAAACAATCGATCTACGTTTACCCGTTCCACTCCATTCATTAATTTATAGACTTCTATCATATCTCCCCTCAGCCGTCTCTTTTCCATGTTAAAGAGCCCTAACCATTTTAGCCTTTCTTCATAGGAATATCCTTCCATCCCCTTCACCATTTTGGTGGCTCTTCTCTGAACCTTTTCTAATATCGCTATATCCTTTTTAAGATACTGCGACCAGAATTGCACACAATATTCAAGGTGCGGTTTCACCATGGAACGATATAGAGGCATTATAATATCTTTTGTTTTATTTTCCATTCCTTTCCTTATGATACCTAGCATTCTATTTACTCTCTTGGCCACCGCTGCACACTGGGCCAAGGGTTTTAACATGTTATCCCCAATGACACCTAAATCATTTTTCCTTGGTGGTGGTTCCTAATATGGAACCATGAATCGTGTAACCATAGTTTGGGTTGTTCTTCCCTAGGTGCATAACTTTGCACTTGTCCACATTAAATTTCATCTGCCATTTTGATGCCAAGTCTTCCAATTTATCAAGATCCTCTTGCAATTTTCCACAATCCTCTTGGGTTTTAACAACTTTAAATAGTTTTGTGTCATCTGCAAATTTGATAACTTCACTTGTTTTTCCACTTTCCAGCTCATTTATGAATATGTCAAAAAGCAGCAGACCCAGCACAGATCCCTGGGGTACACCAATATTCACCTTTCTCCATTGGGAAAATTGGCCATTTAGCCCTGCCCTCTGCTTTCTATCTTTTAACCAGTTCCTGATCCAGAGTAGTACACTGCCTCCTATCCCATGACTCTTTAGTTTTGCCAAAAGTCTCTGATGAAGGACCTTGTCAAAGGCTTTCTGAAAGTCCAGATACACCATATCAACCGACTCACCTTTGTCCACCTGTTTATTCACACCTTCAAGAAAACATAACAGATTAGTAAGACAAGATCTTCCTTGTCTAAAGCCATGTTGTCTGTCTCCCATTATGCCATGACTATCTACATGTTGAGTAATTTTATTCTTTATGATGGTTTCTACCATTTTTCCCGGTACTGACGTCAGGCTCACCGGTCTGTAGTTTCCTGGATCACCCCTGGAACCCTTTTTAAAAATTGGTGTTACATTGGCGATCCTCCAATCTTCAGGTATTAGAGATAATTTTAATGATAGTTCACAGATTACTAATAGCAGGTCTGCAATCTCATATTTCAGTTCTTTCAACACCCTTGGATGTATACATAAGAACATAAGAACATAAGATATGCCATACTGGGTCAGACCAAGGTCCATCAAGCCCAGTATTCTGTTTCCAACAGTGGCCAAACTAGGTCATATGTACCTAGCAGTTTCCCCAAGAGACACAAGTTCCACAATGCTTGTACTGGGTCAAGCATTGATATCTTCGGTCACTTTTTAATAATGGTTTATGGACCTTTCCTCCAGGAACTTGTCCAAACCTTTTTTAAACCCAGCTACACTAACAGCCTTTACTACATCCTCCGGTAACAAATTCAAGAGTTTGATTACACGTTGAGTGAAAAAATATTTTCTTTTATTAGTCTTAAATAGTTTACCCTGTAGCTTCATTGCATGTCCCCTAGTCTTTCTATATTCTGATAAGGTAAACAATCGATCTATGTTTACCCGTTCCACTCCGTTCATTAAATTATAGACTTCTATCATATCTCCCCTCAGCCGTCTCTTTTCCAGGTTAAAGAGCCCTAACCTTTTTAGCCTTTCTTCATAGGAGTATCCTTCCATCCCCTTTACCATTTTGGTGGCTCTTCTCTGAACCTTTTCTAAAATTGCTATATCCTTTTTAAGATACGGCGACCAGAATTGCACACAATATTCAAGGTGCGGTCTCACCATGGAACGATATAGAGGCATTATAATATCTTTTGTTTTATTTTCCATTCCTTTCCTTATCATACCTAGCATTCTATTTGCTCTCTTGGCCGCTGCTGCACACTGGGCCAAGGGTTTTAACATGGTATCCACAATGACGCCTAAATCTTTTTCCAGTGTGGTGGTTCCTAATGTGGAACCTTGCATCGTGTAACCATAGTTTGGGTTGTTCTTCCCTAGGTGCATAACCTTGCACTTGTCCACATTAAATTTCATCTGCCATTTTGATGCCCAGTCTTCCAATTTATCAAGATCCGCTTGCAATTTTTCACAATCCTCTTGGGTTTTAACAACTTTAAATAGTTTTGTGTCATCTGCAAATTTGATAACCTCACTCGTTATTCCACTTTCCAGGTCATTTATGAATATGTCAAAAAGCAGCAGACCCAGCACAGATCCCTGGGGTACACCACTATTCACCTTTCTCCATTGGGAAAATTGGCCATTTAGCCCTACCCTCTGCTTTCTATCTTTTAACCAGTTCCTGATCCACAATAGTACACTGCCTCCTATCCCATGACTCTTTAGTTTCGCCAAATTGTCTCTGATGAGGGACCTTGTCAAAGGCTTTCCGAAAGTCCAGATACACAATATCAACCGACTCACCTTTGTCCACCTGTTTATTCACTCCTTCAAAAAAACATAACAGATTAGTAAGACAAGATCTTCCTTGTCTAACGCCATGTTGGCTGTCTCCCATTAGGTTGTGACTATCTACATGCTGAGTAATTTTATTCTTTATGATGGTTTCTACCATTTTTCCCGGTACTGACGTTAGGCTCACCGGTCTGTAGTTTCCCGGATCACCCCTGGAACCCTTTTTAAAAATTGGTGTTACATTGGCGATCCTCCAATCTTCAGGTATTAGAGATGATTTTAATGATAGTTCACAGATTACTGATAGCAGTTCTGCAATCTCATATTTCAGTTCTTTCAACACCCTTGGATGTATACCATCCGGCCCAGGTGATTTGCTACTCTTCAGTTTATCTAATAGTTGTAAGACATCTTCCCGATGTATTGATATTTCCTTCAATTCTTCCGCACCTTTAAATACCACTTCAGTCATGGGTAACATCCCTACATCTTCCTCAGTAAAGACCGAAGCAAAGAATTCATTCAGTCTCTCCGCTATCGTCTTGTCGCCTCTTAGTGCTCCTTTAACCCCTTTATCATCTAATGGACCAACTGACTCTCTCACAGGTTTTTTGCTATGAATGTACTTGAAAAGGTCTTTATTTTGCGTTTTTGCTTCTGCAGCAAGCTTCCTTTCAAATTCTCTCTTTGCCTGTCTTATCAATGCCTTGCATTTGACTTGCCAGTGCTTGTGCTGTTTCCAGGTTTCGTCGTTTGGCTCTTTTTTCCATTTCCTGAAAGATGCTTTTTTGGCAACAACAGCCTCTCTGACCTCACTTTTAAACCATGCTGGCAGTTTTTTGGACTTCCTTCCACTTTTCTTAAAGCGTGGAATACAGCTGGTCTGGGCTTCCAAGATAGTATTTTTCAACAACACCCAAGCTTGATGTACGTCTTTAACCTTCACAACTGCTCCTTTTAGTTTTTTCTTAACTGGTTTCCTCATTTTATCATAGTCTCCCTTTCAAAAGTTAAAAGGTAGTACTGTGGATTTCCTTACTATCCCTCCTCTACTAATTAAATCAAAGGCGATCATGCTATGATCACTATTGCCAAGTGGCCCCAACACCCTTATCTCTTGCACTAGATCTGGTGTTCCACTAAGGACTAGGTCTATTATGGCTTCCCCTCTGGTCGGTTCATGAACCAGCTGCTCCAAGAAGCAGTCATTTATTTCATCTAGGAACTTTATCTCCCTAGCATGTCCTGACGTGACACTGACCCAGTCGATACCGGGGTAATTGAAATCACCCATTATTATTACTGTGCTGTAACGTTTGTTAGCTTCCTTGATTTCTTTGAGCATTTCTTCATCCATTTGGTCATTCTGGCCAGGTGCTCGATAGTACATCCCCACTGCCATCGCCTTCCCCCTTTTATATGGAATTTCAATCCATATAGATTCTATAGCAGATTTTGTTTCCTGCAAAACTTTAATCCTTTCTGAGTCAATGCCCTCTCTAACATAGAGCGCAACCCCTCCACCTATTGACATTGGCAATGATCAGGGGGGGCACACCTACAGGGGTGCACAGCAACACCTGTGGCAGTATACTGAGCGGCTGCTTGCTCACAGCACTGCTCAGCAGGCATGATCCAAGCAACAGTTGGAACTGCTGTGCCAGTCCACAACATTGTAGGAGTGGCATGTTATGGCCACAGAGCAGCTGATCATGACTATCGACACCCTCCAGACTACCATGGTGGAGAATCTGATGGAGCTGCACCATGTCCTCAGGTGGTCTGTCCCTACACAACCCCATGCATGCTCCAGTGTGCCTCCCATGTGGTCTGGGTATAAGCATGGTGGAGCAGCTTCCACAGTTTCAGCTGCCTCAGCTGCATGTGCACCTGCACCTCAAAACCCAGGCCTCAGCAGTATGGCAATGCAGGCCTCCACACGTATCTGCACGGCTGTTGGTCAGCCTACCACATGGGCACCACCTATCCTTGGGCCAGTTCCACAGGGCACTGGCCCCCAGATAGTGTTTCCCCCATTCAATAAGGGTATCATGGAGTCAGGCATCACAAGCTGTGATACCTCTGTGTCAAAGAACTCACTACCATGCACACCTGTGCCCATGGTGACTGAGGCACAGGTGTATGTGCCCTCAGGGAGGAGGGACAAGGGGTGGGCATCAGAGAGGGGCTGCAGGGGTGGTTGTCTAGCACAAGGGTTGGGTAAGGCTTGCTTGGTGGGTGAGGTTGGGACCCTTGGGGATGCATAGGCAGTGTGGGTTTGCCCAGAAGTGTGTGGGGTGGGTGTTAGTCCCATTCTGAGGCTGTCTGTTTGATATTGTGACATGTGGATGGGCATGTGTGGCTGGGGTGTGGGTGAATCCACAGGATGGCACTGCCTCATAGGTCTGGCATTGGGTGGGTTCAGGGGACACAGTACTCTGTGGGGAATGGACACATATGTTCATGTGTTACTGAGGGACTCACACATTGCTATTCCCATTCCGGCCACATACTGTCCAGCCCAGGTTCCTGGAGTGTGTGGCATTGGTCTGTTGGCCAATGCCCCTCCATGCCACCTCTGGAGGTCACTGTTGAGGACATTTGCCAGCATCACTACATGCATGGTGCACATGTTTATGTTGTGACCACTGTCATATTTGTCACATCCTCCTCCCATGTGGGTCTGCTTCGACTCACATCCTCTGCCATAAACATTTAAGCTTGCCCTGGGGCTGCATCCACAATTGATCTTGCTAGGGTGATGGGGGTGCCAGTTACCTTGCCTCTGCATTTGCACAGGGTGCTGGGGCTGCTGTCTGTGCTCAGGCTATGTGTGCCCTGGGGCTCCCACAGGCCTTAGGACACTGGTAGTGCTGTGACCCATTTGTGGCCTCCCATCTTGCTTGCTGGTCAGTAGTGGCTGTCCTGGACACATTTGCTTGTCATGATGTTTTCCTGGCCTTGTTCTGACAAACATGATGTGGTCACTGTGGTTCCCAGGTAGTGCTGTTTTCAGTGCGCTACACATCCACTATGTGACATGCATAGCTGCCAGTAACTATAGCCTGCATTGCCAGCATCACACTCTGTTCATAGTTGACAGGTATCACCGCCTCATGGACAGGTATGTGGGTGCTGTGGTACCTTTTATGGCATCCAGTCCCATTTCCCATGGGCCAATGATGTTGGGTCTGGTCAGGCATGTGCTGTGTCAGGTCAGTCCCTGTACTAGCTCTTTGCATCCAAAGCTGTCATTTACCCTGGCCTGCATGGGTTACACACAGGGGGTCATTGTTGTGTTTAGGACACATACATTACATATCTTACACCTGTGAATCTGTCTGACCACCATGACACAGTCTGGATGGTGCATGGGTGGAGTTCGCTCCTATAAACCTCTATTGTGTGGCTCTACATATGGCAGCTGGATAATGTCACTGTATATCTTGCTCACTGCAGTCATACCTTGGACATCTCTCCAGTGGTTCTTCTTATCTATATCACAGCTCTGGACTGCATCGTTCTCTGGCAACATGGCTGGGATCTCAAACATCGGGCTTCCTTCCACAGATGCCAGTTGACATACACATATTTCATGCCTTTCCTGCAGTGGCCTGGGTGGCTTTACATCTGGAGGACACATTTGCTTTAGATATGAACATATTTCATCTGGGGAAACAACAGACGTTAGGTCCCCTTTCAGTCTGGAGAAGATGATTCTACTGTGGCTTTCAAGTGACCTATCCCCCATATACCTGACTCTGCCATTGGCATACATATTCAATGGGCTACCCTCATGGAATATTTTACTTGGAACCATGATTATGGTGGCAACATTCACAGTTATGGGGCACACCTCAATCTCTCTGCATGTTCTTTATTCATGCATTTGTGACATAGGCATATATGATTTGTAGCACACATCTTCACTGACAGATTTGGGGAGTTGTTTCAGAGGTTTCCCCAGATCATGACAGCAGAAGTAACATGTGTTAACTGCCTTTCACATGAATATGTCCTCTTTGGCATCTTGTTGCTGTCTAGGGGCGTACCTCCTTAACATTCCCCATAGGGGTGGTGTGAGCAGTTAAAGGGGGGTTCCTGGACAGGACCACGGTATAGACATGGGTTTCCCTGGTCACATATCATGCTATGATTGCATTACATGCAAGTCTGGCCTGCAGACATGTCTATATCGGAAATGGGCACCGTTTGCACCTGTTCCGCATCCACGGGGGTCTTCATTTGCCCATGGAACTGGGGCCTGTGTTATGTGGGGCTCATTCAGGTGGTATTTGGCCACCCCCTGCCTCAGACACTGGGAGTGGTTTTGGACTTCCCCACGCACACCGTATTCTGGCAAGTTAGACGTATCTGAACCTGCTTGTCCCCACACTGTACCCGCTGACATTACACCCCTCGTGTAGAACGTGCATCTCCTAGGCTGCCTATCGCAGACAGCACAGTAGATATTACTACCTATGTGATATTACAGCTGCAGCAGCCTGGACCATATCTCATTCTCCCTCATGCCCTGTGGGCACTGGCTAGGCTCAGTGCACACCTATATGACATTCCAGAATGTAAATGTCAACATGTATGTCGGGACATACCTTGCATCACATGGTATGTCACATTCAGAGGCAATCCCAGTGATTCCCACCCTGGTCATCTCTACAGACACACCTTAGATGGCTTGGGATGGGCCCTCACCAGGTCCACACACCCTAAGAGATGCAGGTTCACTACAACTGCCTACAATTGCTGGGTAACACCTGTCTGCCCCTACTGTGCCTCTGGCTTATATGTATAAATATTCTGCTGCTCTGATCTCCCATATACATCATATCTCTCCCTACACCCCTTCCCGCAAACACTGGTCTTCTGCCAGTTTGCCTCTAGCTGTGCCCCTCTCTTCTATAGCCATATCTGTATGTTGCTGACTTCACCCTAAGAATTCATTTGGCACATATAATTGTGATGAGCTATTGAGTTACTTTGCATGATTTTGCATCATAGCAGCTCATTTAGTTTGAATAAAAGTTTGCATACAAGAAACTGCACCCAACGTTTACTACTTTCAGATATGGAAGATTTCACAAAAAAAGGTGATAAAAGCTGAAATAGTGCACATTATTTGTGATAGTGGACACTATTTTAGGATTTTTTTGTGTTTTCCAAACCTTAATACATCTCCCTGAATATTTGAATTGGCTAAGTAAACATTAATACTATATCCTGCAACAGTGCATTCTGTCAAGAAGTAAAAGCATTAGCAATTGAGATTCATTCTTCCTCTGCCTTTTAAAGCACAGTATATCAGGCCTTTACCACATTAGCTACAGTTGACTGTATGAGTCTAATATAAACATGGAGGGTGGTGGATTGAAATGAATTTGATACACAAGTAACTAATTTGCACCAGATTAATAAGATGTTAATTTTACTGCTTTAAGTATCCACCTTTGAAATAAATGTTGCATGAAAATGAAAGTACAGTATGATTATAAATCAATACCCTTTGTATCTTTCATGACATGCTTGCAAAGGAAGCTCTTCACTCCGCAATTGCTAGTTTCAGTTTCTGCAGAATTAATATAGTTCAAGCTGTTAAAAAAAGTGGCAGGCCACAATATCACCATGACAACCAAAGAGATTTCTGCAGCATCTTATTATGGCACCTTTGATTTAGTGTTACAGCCATGGGCCCCTTTCATGTCCAACTGCTTTTTTTTGATAGTTTGCAATGTAAAGATGTGCGCAGAGGTCCATTAGAGAGCTGGTTGCTGGACAGACAAGTGAAAAATCAGTTCTTTGAGAAACAATTTAAAAATTAGCAAACTCTGTAAGTTAAAATGCCATCCCTTCCAAATAACTGTAACATACCAAGAGAACTGCTGATGGCCAACCATAAAATCAGGGAATACCAGCATTGCCAAGTTACCCAGTTCCAGTACTGAGATTTTTTTGCCAGTACTGGTTTTAAATTTGCATTACAGTGTGCTATGGTGTTTATAGTCCCTGATTTTACCCATTGGAATCAGTGCTGCAGGTCCCATAATGCATCATGATGAGCTTGCCAGAAATCTAGGACTGACTTAAAATCTCACTCCTGTAATAGGGTAAATTGGCAACTCTTGAAAAAAGGAACAGATTTTGCTAAGTCACAAGGTCAAATGGTCCAGTTAGGGCCCTACAGTACATGATCACAAAAAATGTTGATAAACAAAGAAAACAGTTGAACCTTCCTTTATCATTATCATCAAGGAGTTGCAGTCCTTAAAGGACAATGACAGGAAATTAAGCTTTAACCCAAGAATTTTGGAATTTGTGGTGTGCTGATATTTAAAATGACATGAAGTCATGATATGCTCTTTGTCATGTTTTGTAGTTTGCAAATGAAACAAAGCAAAACACTAACAAAATGTAGCTGCATTTTGTTCCTCATCGAAAGATATGGAAGAATAAATTCATTTTTATTGAGATGGTTAGGAAGCAGGGGAAAGGAAGCAGGCAGGATCAATCAGCAGGATTTTTCAATCAGCCTATCCTGGCTTGCCAGTAACTTTGTTTTGTTTTGTTTTGTAACTTGTGACTCAAAGAGTATATAACAGGGATGAGCCGTGTTACCAGCATGGAGCTCTTCACTAACTGCAGGGGAGCATGTACATCCATCACCCTGCAGTTACTGCAGGAAAGCCATGTGGGAGAGCAGAGTCAGGGCCATGGGTCCGTTAGTTGCACCCAAGTTACCTGTATCAACTGCTGTTGGCGTGGACCACTGATGCCTTTGCTAGTCATGATGCACTGGGAATGCCCATGACCCACCTCAGTCCCCACTCTGAAATGTGTCACCAAGGTAACGTGGGGTTTTTAGCACGGAGACTCTGCACTACCTTTTAGCATGACACCCAAACCAATTGCTAACACCATGATACCCAGGCAGCGCAATTTAGTTAATATGCCCTTTAAAGCATTCTAACAAAGTGAATATGTGCCAACTAATACACGTTCTTAATATATAAGCAAAAACTGAAAGCTTTTTGGCCTGTCAGGAGTTAGGGGAACAAAAGAAAAAATGCACTAGGGATACGCATTCATCAGTGCATGCTAATTTCATTTGGGTACCTAAAAAGGTTTTGTTTACGCAAATCGCTTGTGTGCACGTCTACCTATGAATTAGCAGATGTACAATTAATTTGTGTGTGCAAAAATGTTTTAATGCATGTAGAAGGCACACATTTAAGACAAATGTGCTCAAAAACACAAAGCACATGAACATTTGGGAAACTTCAGAAAATACTAACACTAATCAAACTTTCATTTGGCCATACACATCCCTACAATACACAGCTTTCATTGCAGTGCTGTGCTCCAGAAACAATCTCAGAGTCAGAAAAATAATGTATGAGAAAGTAATCATATAACAGGAAGCTTACTACACTGTTCGGGTTGCATTTAAACTATGTGCTTATTTCAGCAGTTCTGCCTGCACAGCCGCATTTGACTTTAAGGAAAGAGAGCTGCCTGTTTCATACCCTGTGCTGCAAGAGAATCAATGAAGGGAAGCCTTAGAAGAGTAGGCACACAGATAGCATAAAACTCCTTACCCCTAGTCCTAATTAGTTATGTAGTTATATTTATAAACTGGTTATCACATCTATGATGCACTCCAAGGTAGTAGGCATGGAAAAGGACAAGGAAGAGGAAGAAGCTTGCTGGAACCACAAAGACCATGGCTCAGGGAGCAGACAGTGGCACCGTGGAAGTGGTTGCACTATTACCAGCAACCTCAAGCCAAGATCAAGAGTGATTTCTAAGTGTGTTGCACTCTTGGGGAGGATCCATCCATCTGTCTGTTTGTCTATCCAGATTTATGCATAGCTTTGTTTGTCCTTGTGCAAACAAACCTATGCATTCTGGTCCTGTGGCACAAGAAAATGAAGACCCCTGGCAATTCTCTCTTAAAGTGCTAATGGGGAGCCCTTCTGCCAACAGAGAAAGCAGATATAAGCCACTGCCATGGCAACACCCCAACCCCCCCCCCCCCCTCCCTTCCACCAACCAGCAAAATGAAAGCAAAATGTCACTACTTTGGCCAAGAGCAGCAGGATCTTCTGGCAGGAAGTCCATCTCCCATTGCCTGAAGAATACAAAAAGACCACAGCTGCAGCAAAGAGTTCCTGACTTAAGGAAAAGCAAAGTTGGGGAGGAGGAGGGGAGACTAATAGTGAGAGGAGGAGTGGAAGAAGAAGGGGAATAGGAGTTTGAGGGGGTGAGGGGAGGAGAAAGTGTGAAGAAGAAAGGAAAAGGTGGAGAGAAAGTGTGAGGAGGAGGAGAGGGAACGGGGAGAAGGGGTAAGAGGCTGTGTATAGTGCAGCAGAGGCTTCAGCAGGGGTGGAATGGAGACAGAAGGGGAGAAAAGGAAGGAGGAAGGGAGATAAAAAAAGAGGGGAGGGTGCAAGAGGGTGGGAGATTGAGGAAATGAGTGCAGGAACGACAGGGAAGGGGTAGACTGCATATATGGCATGAACTGTACATGGCTTACTCCACCACCTATGTGCATTGTACACACACATACACAGCCCATCTCAAATACACGTACATACACCCACCTACTCTCTCAATACAGAGGCAAATATATACATGATGCCACTCACACAAATGCCTCATATAGCCCCAACAACTCCTGCCACCTAAACAGATAGGGGGTTATTCTGAGCTATGAATAGTGGGGATGGAAGCCCGACAGGATGTCCATCTCTGCTATTTATGCCCTTGCCTGCCCCCCGACTAACTTCCCCACCGCTTGTGCGGGGAAGTTAGATGGGGGCGGGGAAGGGTCGGTTCGGGGACGGAGTCTGGGTGGGCAATGGATGGTCGCTGGCCCTGGACATAAAGGACCGATTCTAATGTCAGCCCTGTACGTCCAGGGCCGGCAAAATGTCCGGGGAAGATATTCCACCTCTGAGATGGAATAACTTCCCTGGACATTTTTTTTTATGACCCAGGGTGAAAATGGGGCAGAGGGGGCCAGGGTTTATTCCCCGCATCCTGACCCTGGCCTTAGGAGGCCAGATCGAGAGTTAGGCTGTGGGGAATAAAGCCTTTATCCTGGCCGCCAGCATCGCGACTTTTAAATGGAGCCCTGACTGAGTTAGCCAGGTACAGTCTTGCACGTGCAGGCCAGACAGAATCGCTGCTCCAGTCTGCATGATTCTGTTTCCACGGGGCTAGATGTACCCCATGGGATCAGAATCATGAACCCCTCTGTATGTCTGGTTCAGACCAGACATACAGAGAGGATCTACGTCTGGGAAAGAATCGGGCCCATATTTTTTCCCTTGTCTCTTCCTTCTAAATCTCTCATGCAGACATAGGAGCTAAATGCCAGCTTGCCACACAATAACTGTGCACTTGTTTTCTTCTTATATTGGAATGGAGAAGCCTGAAAAACCTGAAAGAGTTCAAGGAGAATTGGTGGTACTGTCTGTAGGGAAGAAACATTAGCCTAAGTCAGTAGAACACACATTGTTCCATTCTGAAAGTTATTGCTAGAGAATGACATTACAATCAAATAAATCTGCTATGGGAAGGGAAGATTTAGGGCAGGGGTCTCAAACTCAAATTGCTTTGAGGGCCAAATGAGGACTTGTAAAATAACCCGGGGGCCGCATGAGACGTGGGTCCTCATTTGCATAAGGGACCTCATTTGCATAAATATTTGCATAATGTTACCATACCCTAACTTTTAGTAAACATGCCTCTTAATGAGTGCATGAATAAAGAAAGACTAAAAGATTTCTACATTACTATAATCCAGTGGCAACCGCCAGGCACATTAGGAACTACTACAAACAAACACTGCCCATTTAGAACCCATAGCAAACCCGCCATATCCTAACAGCACTACCAGGACTCACAAAGCACCATACTCTACCTATCAAAAGGCAACACTGCAAATATTAAATCAATACATTTCAGAGAACAACAATACATGACCTACTGGGGACAGAGAACAAGTAGCAATGTCAAATAGGAATTACATAAACAGAATACCTCAGCTCAGTTACACCTGCAGAATACACCATCACCAAACAAGGAATCAAAATTTAGAAACAAGACAATTTAAACTGGGACCCCCCAAAAGCCAAACTTGGAATGTACAACAACACTGTAGAAATAAAACTATAAATTAATTTCCTCTTGTACTAAACAAAGCGCAGACGTTATTGATGCACATTTCCCAGAACTGACATATTCCAGTTAATAAATTCAAAATAAAGATATTTTTCTACCTTTTGTGCATTTTTTTTCAGTTCCAGCCACTTTCTTCTGGTTTCTTCGTGCCTTCTGCTAACTCTCCATCGTCTGCTGTCCATTTGTCCTTCTCTCTTCTAGCTTTTTCCATTCTCCCTCTACATCTGCTTTAACATATTAATCTTTCTCCTTTTGCTCTTTCCTCATTCCTATTTTCATCCACTCAAATTTTACCCCTCCATCCTCAATCCCCACTTACCTGGCCAATTGTAGATTTGTCTTCCCTCCCACACAAAATATTTTCCCCTCTCCATTTCACTCTCCCAGCTCCATCCCATTCTAATCCTCCCCCAACATCAGCTCCCTTCTAGTTCCAGTCCCCCTCCCTTATAGTCACTGCATCAGCCCATTTTCAGTCCTAGCCCCCCATCAGCCCATTTCCAATCGTAGCTCCCCCCCATCAGCCCATTTCCAGTGCTAGCTCCCTCCCCTCACAGCCCATTTCCATTCCAAGCCCCCCTCCCCATCAGCCATTTGCAGTTCAAGCCCCCCTTCCACTCAGCCCATTTCCAGTCCTAGCAGACCCCCCAGCCTATTATCAGTCCTAGCCCCCCCATAGCCGATTACCAGTCCTAACCCCCCATAGCCCACTTCCAGTCTTACCCCTCATAGCCCATTACCAGTCCTAACCCCCCCCCATCACCTCATTTTCAGTGTTACCCCCATCACCCCATTTTCAGTTACCCCCTCATAGGCCATTACCAGTACTACCCCCCCATCACCCCATTTTCAGTGTTACCCCCATCACCCCATTTTCAGTTACCCCCTCATAGGCCATTACCAGTACTACCCCCCCATCACCCCATTTTCAGTGTTACCCCCATCACCCCATTTTCAGTTACCCCCCTCATAGGCCATTACCAGTCCTAGCCCCCCCCCATAGCCCATTACCAGTCCTAACCCCCCTCCCACCATCAGCCAAATTAGATGAAAAAAAATGTATATTTGCTGCTGCTGCAGTATTAAGCGTCCTGCGGGCCCCTCTGCCTGGTCCTCTCCTCCCTGCAGCATTCAGCTCCAAAAGCGGCGGCTTTCAGAGCCGCGAAGAGAGAGAGAGTTTCTCTCGCGCGGTTCTGAAGACTCTCGTGCTGCTCTTCAGAACCGCGCGAGAGAAACTCTCTCTCTTCGCGGCTCTGAAAGCCGCCGCTTTTGGAGCTGATACTGCAGGGAGGAGAGGACCAGGCAGAGGGGCCCGCGGGACGCTTAATACTGCGGCGGCAAGTTTGGAATTTTTTTTTTTTTTACTCGCCGGTACTTCGCGGGCCGCGTGTTTGAGACCCCTGATTTAGGGGAAAGGGAGGTCAGTGAGGTAACTGAGAAGGGTGTCAATGAGCTAGAAACAAGTATGATGATGTCTGAGGAACACAAGAACATAAGAAATGCCATACTGATTTAGAACAAGATCCAACAAGCCCAGTATCCTGTTTCCAACTGTGGCTAATCCAGGTCACAAGTACTTAGCAGTTTCCCAATATTCAAGGTTCCATGATGAATGTATTGGGGCAAGAAGTAGATTTCCCCGATCATTTTAGTAATGGTTTGTGGACTTTTCCTACTGGAACTTGTCTAAAGCATTTTTAAACCCCTATGCTAACAGCTTTTACTACGTCCTCTGGTAACAAATTCTATGCATTGAATGAAAAAAATATTTGCTCTTATTATTCTTAAACAGGTTATATTGTAGCTTCATTGCATGCCCCCCTAGTTTTTCTACTTTTGTTATATCCCCTCAGCCATATCTTTTCCAGGTTGAAGAGCCCTAACCTTTTAAGCCTCTCCTCATAGGGGTATCCCTCCATCCCCTTTACCATTTTGGTGGCTCTTCTATGTACCTTTTCTAATTCTTCTACTTCCTTTTTAAGATTCACAACCAGAATTGCATGCAATATTCAAGGTGCGGTCGCACAATAGAATGATACAGAGGCATTATAATATCCTCGGCTTTATTTTCCATTCCTTTCCTTATAATACCTAGCATTCTATTTGCCTTCTTGGCCACTGTTGCACACTGGGTTGAGGGTTTCAACATGTTATCCAAGATGACACCTAAATCTTTTTCCTGGGTGGTGGTTCCTAATATGGAACCTTGCATTGTGTAAGCATAGTTTGTGTTGTTCTTTCCTCGGTATATGCTGTAACTTTGCTCTTGTTCTGCCATTTGAATGTCCAGTCTTCCAATTTATCAAGGTCCTCTTGCAATATTTCACAATCCTCTTGGGTTTTAACAACTTTGAATAATTTTGTGTCATTTACAAGAACATACATAAGAACATAAGATATGCCATACTGGGTCAGACCAAGGTCCATCAAGCCCAGCATTCTGTTTCCAACAGTGGCCAATCTAGGTCATACGTACCTAGCAGTTTCCCCAAGGGACACAGGTTCCACAGTGCTTGTACTGGTTCAAGCATTGATATCCTGGGTCCCTTCTTAATAATGGTTTATGGATCTTTCCTCCAGGAACTTGTCCAAACCTTTTTTAAACCCAGCTACACTAACAGCCTTTACTACATCCTCTGGTAACAAATTCCAGAGTTTGATTACACGTTGAGTGAAAAAATATTTTCTTTTATTAGTCTTAAATAGTTTACCCTGTAGCTTCGTTGCATGTCCCCTAGTCTTTCCATATTCTGATAAGGTAAACAATCGATCTACGTTTACCCGTTCCACTCCGTTCATTAATTTATAGACTTCTATCATATCTCCCCTCAGCCGTCTCTTCTCCAGGCTAAAGAGCCCCAACCTTTTTAGCCTTTCTTCATAGGAGTAGCCTTCCATCCCCTTTACCATTTTGGTGGCTCTTCTCTGAACCTTTTCTAAAATCGCTATATCCTTTTTAAGATACGGCGACCAGAATTGCACACAATATTCAAGGTGCGGTCTCACCATGGAACGATATAGAGGCATTATAATATCTTTTGTTTTATTTTCCATTCCTTTCCTTATCATACCTAGCATTCTATTTGCTCTCTTGGCCGCCGCTGCACACTGGGCCGAGGGTTTTAACAAGGTATCCACAATGACGCCTAAATCTTTTTCCTTGGTGGTGGTTCCTAATGTGGAACCTTGCATCGTGTAACCATAGTTTGGGTTGTTCTTCCCTAGGTGCATAACCTTGCACTTCTCCACATTAAATTTCATCTGCCATTTTGATGCCCAGTCTTCCAATTTATCAAGATCCTCTTGCAATTTTCCACAATCCTCCTGGGTTTTAACAACTTTAAATAGTTTTGTGTCATCTGCAAATTTGATAACCTCACTTGTTATTCCACTTTCCAGGTCATTTATGAATATGTCAAAAAGCAGCGGACCCAGCACAGATCCCTGGGGTACACCACTATTCACCTTTCTCCATTGGGAAAATTGGCCATTTAGCCCTACCCTCTGCTTTCTATCTTTTAACCAGTTCCTGATCCACGGTAGTACACTGCCTCCTATCCCATGACTCTTTAGTTTTGCCAAAAGTCTCTGATGAGGGACCTTGTCAAAGGCTTTCTGAAAGTCCAGATACACAATATCAACCGACTCACCTTTGTCCACCTGTTTATTCACTCCTTCAAAAAAACATAACAGATTAGTAAGACAAGATCTTCCTTGTCTAAAGCCATGTTGGCTGTCTCCCATTAGGTCGTGACTATCTACATGCTGAGTAATTTTATTCTTTATGATGGTTTCTACCATTTTTCCCGGTACTGATGTCAGGCTCACCGGTCTGTAGTTTCCCGGATCACCCCTCGAACCCTTTTTAAAAATTGGTGTTACATTGGCGATCCTCCAATCCTCAGGTATTAGAGATGATTTTAATGATAGTTCACAGATTACTGATAGCAGGTCTGCAATCTCAAATTTCAGTTCTTTCAACACCCTTGGATGTATACCATCTGGCCCAGGTGATTTGCTACTCTTCAGTTTATCTAATAGTTGTAAGACATCTTCCCGATGTATCGATATTTCCTTCAATTCTTCCACACCTTTAAATACCACTTCAGTCATGGGTAACATCCCTACATCTTCCTCAGTAAAGACCAAAGCAAAGAATTCATTCAGTCTCTCCGCTATCGCCTTGTCGCCTCTTAGTGCTCCTTTAACCCCTTTATCATCTAATGGACCAACTGACTCTCTCACAGGTTTTTTGCTACGAATGTACTTGAAAAGGTCTTTATTTCGCGTTTTTGCTTCCGCAGCAAACTTCTTCTCAAATTCTCTCTTTGCCTGCCTTATCAATGCCTTGCATTTGACTTGCCAGTGCTTGTGCTGTTTCCAGGTTTCATCGTTTGGCTCTTTTTTCCATTTCCTGAAAGATGCTTTTTTGGCAACAACAGCCTCTCTGACCTCACCTTTCAACCATGCTGGCAGTTTTTTGGACTTCCTTCCACTTTTCTTAAAGCGTGGAATACAGCTGATCTGGGCTTCCAAGATAGTATTTTTCAACAACACCCAAGCTTGATGTACGTCTTTAACCTTTGCAACTGCTCCTTTTAGTTTTTTCTTAACTGTTTTTCCTCATTTTATCATAGTCTCCCTTTCGAAAGTTAAAGGGTAGTACTGTGGATTTCCTTACTATCCCTCCTCCACTAATTAAATCAAAGGTGATCATGCTATGATCACTATTGCCAAGTGGCCCCAACACCCTTATCTCTTGCACTACATCTGGTGTTCCACTAAGGACTAGGTCTAATATTGCTTCCCCTCTGGTTGGTTCATGAACCAGCTGCTCCAAGAAGCAGTCATTTATTTCATCTAGGAACTTTATCTCCCTAGCATGTCCTGTTGTGACACTGACCCAGTCGATGCCGGGGTAATTGAAATCACCCATTATTATTACTGCACTGTAACTTTTGCTAGCTTCCTTGATTTCTTTGAGCATTTCATCATCCATTTGTTCATTCTGGCCAGGCGGACGATAGTACACCCCCACTGCCATCACCTTCCCCTTTTTACATGGAATTTCAATCCATAGAGATTCTACAGCAAATTTTGTTTCTTGCAAAACTTTAATCCTTTCTGACTCAATGCCCTCTCTAACATAGAGCGCAACCCCTCCACCAATTTGGTCAGCTCTATCATTACGATATAGTTTGTACCCAGGTATCACAGTGTCCCACTGGTTGTCCTCCTTCCACCATGTCTCTGATATTCCAATCATATCTAACCTCTCGTTTAGTGCTATATATTCTAACTCTCCCATCTTGTTTTGTAGACTTCTAGCATTTGCATACAAGCATTTTAGAGACTGTATTTTATTCATATTAATTTGGCTATTGGTAGACATGGGTAATTTGGGATCTTTAAGTTCTGTCTGCTCCATACAAATTTGATTACCTCACTTGTTATAACCGGGTAAGGTGGACCGGTCCACCACCTCTGCCCATCAGCCCCCCCCCCTCACCCCCACAACCTTCAATGACAAATAGTACTCAACACTTATTGGGAATACAACTGGTCGCAACTTTATTGCCCCATAACAACATTACAATAACCATCAACAATTCCAACATTAACTTTACCCCCCCCTCCAGCAGAGTGTTCTTTCACCAGCCATGTGGGTAGCAAAGTGACGCCGCTTCCGCCGTGTCCAGGCCCCGGCAAATTGCCTAGCCTCCCTCTTCTGACTTTGCCATATTATTAGCAAAAGCCTGAGGGACTGTCCAGGTCGGGGGTACCCCACCCCCGCCCTACTGCATGGCTCCGGCTCCGGACCCCGGAAACCTCTGGGATCCCGCCACACCCCCCCCCCCCCCAGCTGCAACAACCCAACATTTCACCCAACCAACCCTCATGCCCGAACAAGGGGCAGGCGGGCGGGACATCTGACTCCTCTGGCCGCCATGAGGGAAAGGCCGGAGGAGCCCCGAAGCCCCCACCACACTCCCCCATCGCGCCTGGCTCCCACTCCTCTCATTGGCTCCCGAGAACCACAGGGGCTCCGCGGGAGCCAATGAGAGCCCCGCAAGCCACAAGCCTGCCAACGCGGACCCGCGCAATCCCGGAGCTGCCCGCGACCGGCCACCCCCCTGGTTAACGCCGTCCGCGCGCACGCCGGGGGGGCCCGCGGCCTCACCATAACTGGGTAAGGTGGACCGGTCCACCACCTCCGCCCATCAGCCCCCCCAACTCACCCCCACAACCTTCAATGATCAATAATACTCAACACTTATTGGGAATACAACTGGTCGCAGCTTTATTGCCACCATAACAGCATTACAATAACCATCAACAATTCCAACATTAACTTTACCCCCCCCCCTCCAGCAGAGCGTTCTTTCACCAGCCATGTGGGTAGAAAAGTGACGTGCTTCCGCTTCCGCCGTGTCCAGGCCCCGGCAAATTGCCTAGCCTCCCTCTTCCGACTTCGCCATATTATTAGCAAAAGCCTGAGGGACTGTCCGGGTCGGGGGTACCCCACCCCCGCCCTACTGCTTGGCTCCGGCTCCGGACCCTGGAAACCTCCGGGATCCCGCCACCGGCTCAGGCCCTGCTCAACCTGAGCCGCCCCCCCCGGGCCAAGCTGCGACCAGCGCCCCAGGTCTTCAGCATACCTTCCAAGGCCTCTTGCCAATCATTGAGGAGCAAATCCATCCCCACAGGGGACAAATGCACTCCATCCGCCCTATACAAGCCAGCGCACTCCACCTTGGCCCATGGGTGCAAAATTTGACACCCCCCCCGCTCCCCCACCCATCTGCCAATTTGGCGATTAATCTTTGTCAGCCCCCGCGACCAATGCCGCTGAGTCTTGCAAGCTGGCCTTGGAATGATATCTGACCAAAGCAGAAATACCCCAGTGAACATCCCCAGGATCACTCCCAAGTCCTTAATAACAGTCCGAATCAACTGTCGGCAGGTCCAGGACACCAGGTCGTTGCCACCCAAATGTATCAACAAGGCAGCTGGTGTCCCTCGGATCCGTTCGTGGTGTCGCAGCAAAGGCAAGAGCTGAATCCATCGCAGTCCGCGCTCGCCCAGCCATGAGACAGTCACCCCGAAGGCCTCCAATCCCAGATTCCGTCCAATCGGGCGTGCCGCTGCTCGTCTGCTGGTCCAGAAAACAAACGAGTGGCCGAGGACCCAACAGTGACAGGACTCTGGAAAAACTTCTGCAAAACAAAGAGAACCACAGTTAGCCAGCCCCCCACCGCCCTCACAAACCCACATATCTGTGACAGGCCCCCGACTTCCATCTGCCTAGGCGCCGGATCGCCTCCTCGGGTAACCCGGAGGCCGCCGCGCTCGTCGCCGCCCCAATACGAAAGGAGTGTGGGGCAAACGACCCCACGTCCTCTCCGATCCAGCGTAAAGCCAGTCTCAGCACCGCCGTAAATTGAAAGCGCATAAGCACCCTGCCATCCTCGTGGATGAACAATGTCCCCCCTCCCCTAGGCCTCACCTGCAAGTAGGCCTTTAGCCGAGCGACTGGGCAACTGCCAATCCCCCGTATAGCTCGCAGTCGAACCCACGCTCCGTGCCCCAACGGGTCCGTTTTGGAACGCGCTAAATAAATACTGACCCCCCACTCCTCGCACTTCACCTGGGGCACCTGCAAGCCGCCCACTCCAGCCACCCTCCGGGAATCCGCAATAAGCTCCCCCATGCGGAAAGCACCAAAAAAGGCCAAGGAAAATACCGCCCGAAAAAGGACGCCCTCAAAAACGTAAGAAACCACCTGAGGCAAGGCCGCATCCAAACGCTGCAGCAAATCGCAAGTGATGGGCCGTCGGCCATCCCTCGGCGAGGGACAGGCTCGGCCCCAGCCCTGTAACAGTCTACGCGTTAAGAACCCCCCCCAACAGCCCCCCATCCCACCGCCTTGGCAAAGAAAGCAAAACCCGCCAGATTTCTACTCACCGTACTTCCAGAACTACCCGCCGCCTTCGCTGCGGACACATACAGACCCGTAAGCTGATCAGGTGGCGGACCACCGCTCCATCCATGGTCCTCCAGGAAGCCCACCATGCTGCTGCAGCCCCGTTGATACGCCATCCAAGTAGCCACCGAAACTGATTGCTTCAAAAGTTCGGTCACCCCTGGAGGCCAATCTGCCATAATTGATCTGGGACAGACAGGCCCTCCTCGTCTGCCTCCGGCACCAACGATCGGAACAGCTCCCACTTGAAATGGGAAAGAGCATCGGCGACTTTGTTAGAACTTCCCGGAATATGACGAGCTCGGATGACAGTATTCAGTCTCAAACAAGCTAACACAACCTGCCGCATCAAGTCAGCCACCTGCCTACAGCGTGGCGTGTAATGATGTATCACCGATACCACCGCCTCGTTGTCACACCACCACACAATGCGCCGATTGCGCACCTTGTCCGGCCATAACAACAGGACGACCAGAATAGGGAATAACTCTAAAAAAGTGATGTTAGCCATGAGACCCGCTATCTGCCAGGAACTGGGCCATTCAGCCGCGCACCAGGATCCCCCAAAGTAAACGCCGAGGCCCCGACCTCCAGCTGCATCAGTAAACAATTGCAAATCCCGATTGGAAATCTCCTTGTCCCTGAGCACCGTAATGCCATTGAAATCCCGCAAGAATGCATCCCAAATGGCTAAGTCGGCCCGAATGCTCTGTGACACACACAGCCGGTGATGTGGTTTAGTGACTCCTGCAGTGGTCGCTGCTAATCGTCTCATGAATACCCGACCCATCGGAATCACTCTGCAGGCAAAGTTCAATGACCCAATCAAGGACTGCATCTCCCTCAAGGTCAGCCGCTTGGAGCACAAGACATTCGCCACCAATACCCGGAGTTTCATTAACTTGACCTCCGGCAAGCGCACCACCATTGCCATGGAATCCAATTCAATTCCTAAAAAGGTGAGCCGCATCACGGGGCCCTCGGTTTTCTCAGCCGCCAATGGGACTCCCCACGCTCGCGCCAGCTGTATAAAACCAGCTAACAAGGCCTGACATTGCTCCGTCCGGGCTGATCCGACAACCAGGAAGTCATCGAGATAATGCACCACCTGATCAAGACCAACCAGGTCCACCAGAGCCCAATGCAGAAATGTGCTGAAGCGCTCGAAGTGAGCACAGGAAATCGAACACCCCATAGGCATACACCTATCAAAGTAATAGTTGCCCTCGAAATGAAACCCTAACAAAGGAAAAGCCGAAGGGTGAACCGGTAACAAACGGAATGCAGATTCAATATCGGTCTTTGCCATCAAGCATGCCCTCCCGCAGTGTCGGACGAGGTCAACCGCAGAGTCAAAAGAAGCATACCGCACTTCGCAGAGACCCTTAGGGATCATTTTATTTTTTTATTTTATTTATGCTTTTCTTCTATACCGCTTTTTCCCAAGATCAAAGGCGGTTTACAAGTAACACAATGAACAGTTTACAATTAACATAATGAACATGGTTTTACATGGAACATCTTGTTTGTTTGTTTTTTCAAACTACGTACAATTAACTTTTCGTAAACAACAACAAGTAACATAGAATATATAATTATGCAAATGTTGTAACTATTTACATTAGTTAAATATTTACATTATTCAATTGTTAATGGTGGTTTTTAATACACTAGGGATTTCTAGGGATTTTAATACACTGAGGATTCTAGGTTGATTTTTCCTAAATGTGTTGTGATTTGTGGCTTTTTGATCTGAGGTTATGGAGGATTTTTTTGGAGGTGTGGTGAGGGTGCTGGAGGGGGTTCATTAAGATTTATAAAGTATTCTTTAAACAGATATGTTTTTAGTTCTTTCCGGAATGTCTGTAGGTCTTTTATTTTGCGGAGGCTTAGAGGGAGTTTATTCCATATGGTGGGGGCTGCATATGAGAATGCTCTTGAGCTTGTGGTTTTTTTTGTTTTTCGAATTGATTTTTTTATGTCTAGTGAGTGAATTGCGTTTTGTCTGCGGGTTCTATGTTCTTTCGGAGTATGTAGTAGAGTGGTTAGATGTGAGGGTGATATGTCGTTGATAAGTTTAAATGTAGTTAATAGTATTTTGTATGATATTCTGCTATTTATGGGAAGCCAATGTAGTTCGGCGAGGATGGGAGTTATGTGGTCAGTAAGGCGTGCTTTTGCTGTTACTCGAGCACAGATGTTTTGAGCTCTTTGGAGTAAGTTGGTGCTTGTGAGGGGGAGGCCGATAAGTAGACTGTTACAATAGTCAAAGTGTGGAGTGATGAGTGTGCTGATAACAGATCTGAAGTCATGTGTGTCTAGTATTGGTCGTAGGTGTTGAATCATGTCATTAACCGAAGCCCCGCAGGGGAAGGACAGGTTATGAATAAGCCGGAATTTCCCGGGCTCCTTTTTTGGGATGACCCCCAAAGGGGACACCACAAAATCTACAAATGGCGGTTGCCCAAACAGTCCCGCTACCCTCCCCAAAGCGATCTCCTCCGCTAACTTCGCCCGCACGACATTGGCAAAGCGCTGCACCGAAGGAGCGTTCCATACTGCGCTTACCGCCCTCCGCAGGAATCCGAAACCCCTCCTGAAAACCCCCATCCAGAATAACCCTATCCTGTTTTCTGGGATATCTCCTCAACCACCCCCGGAAAGCATCAATCCTAACAGGAGTGGGGCTACTCCCCACCAGCTCTCATTGCTTCGGCAGGGGCAAGCCGGCACCGCCCGCACCCCTCCTAACACATTTAAGGGCGGAATGTCCCAAGCTACAGATTGAACACGCATGCCTGAACTTGCAGTCAGTGAAGGGACAGGAGGACTTGTTGAAATGCCAACAGACATCCCCCATTCCCCCCCCCACCACCCGCCTTCTGCGCTGGCGCCGAATCCCCCGCATGAAAGTGCCGCGGCACCCCAGAGGCAGTGACTAGCCCGCCTTTCGCACCAATCACTGGCCCACTAGTTGCTCTGAACGACATCTGCGTGAGCCACAAATTAATGTCCTGAGTGCCCCACGACAGCGACCGATTCTCCTCCATCTTATCCCGGAACTTTTCATCGTAGTTGAGCCATGCCCAACCATCGTGCAACTGAGACGCCTCCAATATGGAGTCCGCGTAAGCCAACAGCATCCCATAATGCTCCGGATGAATCCGCCCCCAAACACTGGCTAAATGCAAGAAGGCACGAGTCCAATTAGTCATATTACGTGCCGCCCGGCGCACCCGCCCCGCCTTCTCGTCAGCTTTCCTCTTCCTCCTACTGTCCCCGGAACGCTTGCGACCCTCAAGCAATCGAAAAATATCAATATAATGGCGCTCCTGTATTCTCCGCCTCAGTTTCCTCGGCACGCCTTCCCAAAGCTCCGAAAAAACTGCTACGGTAGGCATGGACCCAGACCCCCTGACCCCCTCGCCCCTGCTGCCCGCAGACATGGATGAATGAGACGAAGATCCCGAAGATGTGGAGGACTCCGAACGCGATGCCCGACGCCGACAGCGGGAATGCCGCCGCTTCTTCTTGGACGCCCCACTCCCCGGACCGTCGGACGACGCGGCCGCTATAGGGACCTGCACAAGAGACTCACCTGCTGCACCGGCTGCCTCCGCCGCCACTGTAATGGCCCCTTGCCTCTCCGACACTGCACTCGCCAGGCCCTGTGCCAAGTCAGCAGCTTCATTGGGAAGTGGAGCCGCCTCCGCTCTCTGCGATGTGCCATGCTGCAGTGATCCCAGGTATGTCCATCCCTGATGCACCTGCGGAGAGAAAAAGGGAAAAGGCGCAGCGCCACCTGCAACGGCCCAAGGCTGCTGCCACACCCCCAGACAGTCTGCCCTCAAAGAGCCTTGCCCCCCACTCTGCCAATGCTCCCAGGTAGGCGAGCAGCCCACACCGAGAACCCCCGGCCCCCCCATACCGCCCCGCCAACCCCCCCAATTACTAGTGTTCCCCACCCCCCCTGCCTGGACGTCACCCATCAGAGAACTATCCCCCGCTCCCAGTACCCCAAACGGCAACTGTGGCTGCCCTAGCCCCATTGCCTCCCGAGCTGCTCCCGGTGCAGCCGGCGCAGGAACTGGCCTACCGACTCACCAGCCTCACGTGTGGTGCCCCTTCAGGAAAGCTCCCCTGAACTGCCCAGCGACGAGGCAGCAACTCCCCTGGGTCCCACACCCCCCCTGCGCCTGCCACCTGTGGCGGCTGAGCTGTTTACTGCACCTCTGCGCCCCGAGGGACTGGGGACAGGCCTAGTGCGCTGCCCGGCACCGCACCCCCTAGATACGTCACCAAATTGCTCCCCCTACTGCCGGAGGATGCCCTCCCTCCTCTCTCCGCATCCCTCATGGCCCCACGCCCCTGAGGAGCATCCCACCCCGCTACCCCCCTGGCCCCACGCCCCTGAGGAGCCCCCCCGACCCGCAATCCCCTTGGCACCCTTTCTAGTTTGCCTGCCCATGGCAAAAAAAGAAAACCCTGCACAACCAGAAAAAAACCCTGACCTCTGCCGTAAACAGAGCCCAAGAAACCCTGTTAGAATAGAAGCGTCACTGGAGCTTATTAAAGGAGAGGTCCCAACCGGGGAGGACCCGAACGAATTATTTTAGTATAAAATTCTATTTTTGTAACGCTCACCGCGTCTCTCGCCACGAGGCCCGAGCCCTCCGCTGCACCTGCACACGTCCGACTCCTCCAGCCGCCACGAGGGAAAGGCCGGAGGAGCCCCGAAGCCCCCACCACACTCCCCCCTTGCGCCTGGCTCCCACTCCTCTCATTGGCTCCCGTGAACCACAGGGGCTCCGCGGGAGCCAATGAGAGCCCCACAAGCCGCAAGCCCGCCAACGCGGACCCGCGCAATCCCGGAGCTGCCCGCGACCGGCCACCCCCCTGGTTAACGCCGTCCGCGTGCACGCCGGGGGGGCCCGCGGCCTCACCATTCCCATTTCCGGGTCATTTACAAATATGTTAAAAAGCAGTAGACATAGCACAGATCTCTGGGATTGTCCACTACACTTTTCTCCATTGGGAGAATTGGCCATTTAGCCCTACCCTCTGCTTTCTATCATTTAACCAGTTCCTGATCCACAATAGTACACTGCCTCCTATCTCATGACTTTTTAATTTTGCCAAGAGTCTCTCATGAGGGACATTGTCAAAGGCTTTCTGAAAATCCAGATACACTATATGGACCGGCTCACCTTTGTCTACCTGTTTATTCACACCTTCAAAAACATATATCAGATTAATAAGACAAGATCTTCCTTGGCTAAAGCAATGTTGGCTTTCTCCCATTAAACTATGACTATCTACATGTTCAGTAATTTTGTTCTTCATAAATGGTTTCTAGCATTTGCCTGGTACTGACGTCAGGCTCACCATTCTATAGTTTCCCGGATCACCTCTGGAACCCTTTTTGAAATTTGCATTACATATTTTAAAATTTGCATTGGCATAGCCAAAAAAAAAAAAAAAGCACCACATACTCCAAGAGCAAAGAACAACCAGATCAATCTAATCTGAGCTTTATTTATATATTGCCTTTCTGTTCCATTTAAAGGACCACCCATGCAGTTTACAATGGTATGAACATCAAGTATATGAAGATAGTAAATACATATGAATATATTGTAAGTTAATCCACCAGAAACAGCAACTGCCACGTAGATGAGCGTAGCAACCAAAACAAAAATGTGAGCAATATATGAAACTTTTATTGGTCCTTATATATTAAAAGAAGTGGGGCCAGACCCAACACAGGCCGTGTTTCGTGAATACTTCGTCAGGGGTGAGGCACACCACAAACTACAAAATATAATAACAAAAAACATTATAATAATAACAATAACCTATAATCAAAAATACATGTAATAAATAATTAAAAACCATAATAAAAACAAAAACATGAGTGAAAAAGAGTGAAAACCAGAATAGCCAATAACTCTGGTAACCCGGAAACCCGCCTCGTCTCCCTCATCAACCTTGACCCCCCCCCCCCCCACATAACTTGCTCCCCAACAAAGTACACAACAATTTAAGTATGGTACAAACTTTGGTCGCAGCTTTATTTACAACCTGTAACAACCAGCCCAAAACGGGCCGAAATATACAACCTTAAACATAACCCCAAGCCCCCCACCCCATCGCCGGACGATGCTCCCTCCCGCCATGTTAGTAGCAAGGCGGAGCATCCTCCTCCCCCGGACCCCGCCGCCTGCCTCGCCATCCTAGTAGCAAAGGCCGGCACCCCCCCCCCCCCTTCCGGGCCGAGACCCCCAACCGGGCTGCCTCGCCCCACCCCGAGGAGCACTTGGCCCCCCACTGCTCCAAAACCAGTTCAAGCCCGCGCCGCTTCTGCGAGCGCTGGCTCTCTACCCCGCCCCCACCAGCTGCAACATCCCAAAATGCCAAACAAAGGGGAGGGAGGGCGGGAACACGTCTTCTTCCCGAGGAGCCGCGGCGAAAAGGCCAGCCACGCGGCTCCTCGGCAACACCTGCTCCGCCCCCCAGCCGCCCAGCACCAATGAAATCGCTCCTTCTTGGCAAGTCGCGATTTCAAATGCCGCTCCACTCCGCGCCCCCCCCCCCCCCCCCCCCCCCACCGAGCCCCTTGTCCTGTGCAGGAGGCCGAGGCCGGGCCCGGGCCCAGGTTACTGTCGGCCGCGGGACCCGGCCCGCGGCCTCGTGCATTATTGACATAAAAACATAAAACGTGATAATAAAAACGCTATAATTTACACCACATAAGAAAAAAGTCAATAGCAATATGTAAATTAATAAATATATAAAACCATCAAAAGAGTTAAAATAAAACAATCCTAAAAAAATATATTGAAACTCATATAACAAAATACTAGTTATGATAATGTAGGAACATATGAATAAAATACAACATAAATTCAAATATGAACACAAAGGAATAAAAAAGAAGAGGTATAAAAAACATGAAACTATTGCATCCATAAATATTAGAATTATAGAACGTAAAAAGGAGGAGAAATTCAAAAGAGGAAAAGATGATAACTCAATAGTCAAACCAAAGGAATACAATTTTTTTTGTTTTTTGTTATTATATTTTGTAGTTTGTGGTGTGCCTCACACCTGATAAAGTATTCACGAAACACGGCCTGTGTTGGGTCTGGCCCCCCTTCTTTTAATATATAAGGACCAATAAATGTTTCATATACTGCTCACGTTTTTGTTTTGGTTGCTATGAAGATAGTAAAAAAGATTCTCAAATTATAATTTTCTAAATATTTTATAATGACTGACGGGGTCTCAGACTCCAGGCTTCCAAAACTTCCATAAATCATTCGGAATAAGTACGAATGACAATGAAAGCTAAGCACTATTTATTGATCTTTATGCTATTATTATTGGATTTCATTGAAATAGTGAAAGAGTTAACACATCATATGACTAGACACAAAGGGTCGCTGATGCAAAAATAGGCTTATTCCGAATGATTTATGGAAGTTTTGGAAGCTTGGAGTCTGAGACCCTGTCAGTCATTATAAAATATTTAGAAAATTATAATTTGAGAATCTTTTTTGCAAAATACATTATACTTTCAAGTATTAAGTTCAGAGTGGCATTTATATTTAGACAATTATTACTCTGACAGAATTGACCAAATTTGATTTATGAAGATAGTAAATACATATGAATATATTGTAAGGCAACACTTGGAGGACAATTTTATATATTGCTTGCATAGATGGAGATATTTGCCAGGAGATGTCTAACTAGTTTATAGAAATAGATGCATCTGAACCCCAAAAAACAGATTGAGCATTTTGAAGGAGAAAGTCCATCAAGGTAAAAGAAAAGGAGACCACTATGGCTTTCGAAAGAAGTAGCTGAAAAGGTGGAGAAAAAGAGGGAGGTCTTCATGAAATACAAGAGATCACAGAGAGAGGAAGACAGGCATCTATATTTGGAAAAAAACTTATAGAATCTAGCAAAGTAGTAAGGAAAGCAAAGATTCAAAAAGAGGAGGAAATAGCCAATACAATAAAATCATGGGATAAGACATTTTTCAGATATGTTAGTGAGAAGAGGAAGGGCAAAAGTAGTATTGTCAGACTCAAAGATGAAGGGGAGGAATATGTAGAAGCTGAGGAGGATAAAGCGGAATTGCTTAACAAATATTTATGTTCTGCATTCAAAGATGAAGAACCAGGAGTAGGACCTCAGAAAATATCCACAAACATGAACGGAAGCGAGGGACATCTTGAACAATTTTCATAATCCTGTGTTTGTGAGAAACTAGCTCAACTTAAAGTAGAGAAAGCGATGGGACCAGATTGGATACACCCTAGAATACTGAGGGAACTTGGGGACGTTCTAGCAGCTCCACTGACTGATCTTTTCAATGCCTCATTGGAGTCGAGAGTGGTGCCAAAGGACTGGAGAGAGGCTCATGTGGTGCCTTTATACAAAAGAGGAAGTAAGGATGCGATTGAAAACTACAGGCCAGTTAGATTAACTTTGGTGGTGAGTAAATTATTGGAAACTTGCTGAAAGAGAAAATAGTGAGGTTTCTGGAGTCCAGCAGATTATAGGATCTGAGGGAACATGGATTCACCAGAGGCAGGTCTTGTCAGACAAATCTGATTGATTTTTTTGACAGGTTGACCAGTACGTTGGACAGAGGGAAAGCCCCAGATGTGGTGTATTTAGATTTCAGTAAAGCCTTTGACACTGTTCCTCACAGGTGACTTATAAACAAACTGAGCACCCTAGGGATGTACCCTAAAGTTACTGCTTGGGTTAGAAACTGGTTGGGTGGGAGGCGACAAAGTGTACAGGTAAATGGCTCTCACTCTGAGGAGAAGGATGTTACCAGTGGTGTGCCCCAGGGATCTGTCCTTGGTCCGATTCTTTTTAACACCTTTGCTAGTGATATAGCGGAAGGGCTTTCGGGTAAGGTTTGCCTCTTTGCGGATGATTCCAAAATCTGCAATAGAGCAGAGACCCAGGAAGGTGTAGATAACATGAGGAGGGATTTAGCTAAGCTTGAAGAATGGTCTAGAATTTGGCAGCTGGGATTTAATGTTAAAAAATGTAAGGTCATGCATTTGGGCTGCAGCAGTCCAAGGGAGCAATATAGTATAGGGGGTGAAGTACTTTTGTCCACTAAAGAAGAGTGGAACCTAGGCGTGGTTGTGTCTGATGATCTTAAAGTAGCTAAACAGGTAGAAAAGGTGATGGCAAAAGCTAGAAGGATGCTTGGGTGCATACGGAGAGGAATGGCTAGCAGAAAAAAGGAGGTGATAATGCCTCTGTATAAGTCTTTGGTGCGACCTCATTTGGAGTATAGTGTGCAATTCTGGAGATCGCATCTTCAAAAGGATATAAACAGGATGGAGTCATTACAGAGGGTGGCTACTAAAATGGTTAATGGTTTTGATTATAAAGCATATGAGGACAGACTTAAGGATCTTAATATGTACACCTTAGAGGAAAGGCGGGATAGAGGTGATACGATTGAGATGTTTAAATACCTCCATGGTATAAATGTACAGGGAGAGAGCCTCTTTCAATTGAAAGCAAGTTCTGCTATGATGGGACATGGGATGAGGGTGAAGCGGAATAGATTTAGGAGTGATATGTGGAAATATTTCTTTACAGAAAGATTGGTCGATCCATGGAATAGTCTCCCAGTGGAGGTGATAGAGATGAGGACAGTATCTGAATTCAAAAAAGCATTGGACAAACACAGAGGATCTCTAAAGGAAAAAAGGGGACTGTTTTAGTTGTTGATATGGAAGGACAGACTAGATAGGCCATGTGGTCTTTTTCTGTCATCATATTTCTATGTTTCTATCACTTGTTTAGTGCACAGGCTTGCCATGTTTTACATTAATAACCCAGAGAATCTGCAGTATGTGACACTAAACAAACAGATTACTTGTAACACTATCCTGAGCCTCAGACATGATTGTTATCTGCAGGAAAGTAGAGAGCGGACCAAAAGGCTCGGTATAAAAGAGTACTTGCTTATCTTGGTGTTAGGACATCAGACACTTTCAGCCAGCATGGTGTCCTGTATGCAGATGTTTGTATTATAATGTCCCCAGGTTTTGTAGGCGTATTTATTTATTTATTTGGTTCTTCTATACCGCCCCTTCCAGAGATCATGGGTGGTTTGCATTTAACACAACATATTACAAAGAACAGAGGTTGAACTATTTACATAGATCCATAGGCACATTTTAGGCAATGTATCATGGTACCCTTGTCTGTACAGAACATTACATTAGCAATGATATTAGAGTAAAGGAAGAAGAGAAAACCCCAGACCCTGTGCATACCTTCCATGTAAACTCTATGAAATTATCCCTATTGACGTCAATGTTTTAAAGATTTGCTGAGTTAGCTAGAGAATTTCACAGGGCTAAACGTATCCCTCTGAACTGTTGCTCATACAAAATTCATTCAGCACTTTCTATTTAAAGTTATGTGGATAAATCTGACCAGGCAACAAAGTGTCCTAAATTTAAACAATTGTATCTAGCTATTCAGACACAGTCTTATCCAGGTAATTCCCATAAAATATCAGGATAAATTATCTGGATTACACCGTAAACAAAGGCATGGGGGGAGGGGAGCCTGCACAGAGCAGGTCTTTATCTGCCATCATTTACTGTGTCACTATGTTGTACTGCCCAGATAAATAACTCACTTGCTGGTTTGCTGAATATGAGCCTCTAAGCATCACATAATACATAATAAAGCATTAAAGAAGAATATCATTAAATGAGTCTCAGCAGCAAGTTTCCAACCCTACTGTCACTAGGCAAACCTACTGCAATCCTTAAAACGTAGAGCAAAAGAAAAATACTTCCACTTTGCATAAAAATTCAACCATGCACAAAATCCCAACAGGAGAAGTCTTTACTTTCATAGACTCTGTTTTCTCATTTCCTTTCAGCATCAACTCCAGCATTACCCAAACAAGGCCAGTGAAAGCGCAGATGCCCTGACCCCACCAAGGTTTTGCCCGCAGGGAGTAGCCACGATGGTGGCAGACTCCATCTATCTGCCCATAGAAGATTGGATCCCCATGGGCATGAGGGGAAGGCTACCGCAATCGCCAAAAAGGTTCCTTCTATCTGCCCATGGGAGATTCCTGTGGGCAGATAGAAGAAGCCTTTGCTGCAGTCATGGTGGCCGTCCCCTCTCTCCCACAGGGATCCGATCTCCCGTGGGCAGACAGGAGTCTGCTGCGATTGCAGCCATTCCCTTCTCTTCTGCATGCGGAAGATGGGATCCCCGCTGATAGAATAGGTGGGAAAGGCTGTGGAGGCAAGGGTGCAGAGTTAGGGTGGAGCTGGGGGCAGAGTCAAGGAGGAGCTTGGCCTCCCAAATCCATGAGGCATTCCTTGGCCCCTGAGTGAAATTGTCCTAGGCATAACTTCAATTGTGTGCCCATTGCCTACCTTGATGGGGGGGAGAGTCAGGCTGCTTTGATGTTGAGGTCTCTTGCCTTGTTTGAGCTGGGTCTTTTGCACTGTCAGTTAGCATATAGTATTTCTAGATGTAGCTATCCACACTTAGGATTAATACTGTATGTACACAGGGAGAGTAATCATTTTCAAAAGCATTTCCATGGGTAAAGCAGTGTTTTAACTGCAGAAAAGACTGTTACAATGTAAGCAGCCCAGCGTGCAGATAAGCTTATATGAATGCAACCTGTATTAATGGAAGTTTGCCTATTGTTTAAAGGGGTGTTTTTGAGAGTGGGGTCGGGGAGAGGTTTCCACTTACTCATACTTTTAAAGCATCAAATGGATGAATGTATTTTAAACCAGAAAAACTGAGCTGCAGCAGGTGTAGTTATAATCACATAATTTGCCAGAGGCAATTTTTAAAGAAGTCCACCTAGTTAAAGGTGCGTGCATTCTTTACTCTTGAGCAGGATTATAAAATTGCTTCCTGCTATGATGCAGACGTTATCTTTTAGGCCTCAGCCAATCCAAGCAAAAGAATGAGTAGAAGAGATCAAAACATACCATTTCGTGTTTCAAAATGAACACCCTAATTTGCAATCCATACATTTTTAAAATTAGAAGCCCTAATTATGTATGTTAACTTAAAATTTGCTATTATAATTGTAGTTGATTTTTGTGCAGTGTCTCCTGTAATTTAAAACAAAAAATTTCTGAAGCTTGAGACTTTGTTCCTTTGCATCAGGAATAGGAAGAATAGAAGGGCCTTGGAGTCCTTTTTCAGCCTTCGGTTTATGGTTAATGGCTTATTTAAAATTTGCTGTACTGCTTTTCATAACAAATCAAGGTGGTGTACATATTAAAAGCATTGCTATGGTTCTGTAATATCCTGTAGTATCCTATTAAATTTAACAGGCTGCTGTATTAAAATGGATATTCAGCGTATCACTTTAAGGGACTCAACATTATCTGCCACAGGACCCATTGTATTTTAACATTTTAGCTTTCCTTAGTGTATTGTTCAAAGGTTGGAGGAGAACTATAAAGTGCTCCCTCTCAGAATAGGAGTCAGTTTGTAGGAGGCAAAGACAAAGGCAGCCATTTTAGAAGCCTTATTCATGATTTGTATATCCAAAAACATACATGTAGATTTCAAAATCATAAAGATGTCCCTGGAGCCCATATATAATCACTGTGCAAAGATGTCTCCAGCATGGGGACATGCAAGGAAGCAGAGGGTATGGTGGAGGCATGTCCAGGGTGTGGTAACAGACTTGGACGTCCTCGCTTGATTGCAGAAATGTTGGGGATGACTGCTACATTGTCCAAGTTTAGACATGCTCCAGACATAAATAGGCATCGTGAAAGTGCTCATTTGGGCGATTAAACATCTGGAAGGTGTAGAGAAGATGACACTCCACAATTGCAGTGATATTTTTTGTGTAATTGGGAAACCTCTTGTGTGTTTGAACACTGCTGAATGTCTCTTAGAGATTCCCAGTCTAGGATACTATTCTGGGGATGTCTATGTAGATGGCCCCATCTCGGGCATGTCCATATTAGTGAAATTGTGCCTGAACATGCCTATCTTTTTTTCTGTCATTCCTCCTTGGATGTTCCAGATTGCACTTGGACGCCATTTGTAAAAAGTGCCTTAAAGCTAGAAAATCTGAGAGCATATTCACTATTTGACAACAACACAACAACTCTAAAAAGTGTCACATTTTATGAAGCTCTGTCAGAGCAGTGGCTCCCAATCTGGGGACCAGGACACACCCAACCAGTTTGGTTTTCACTACATCCACAGTGAATATACATGTCATAGACATCCGTGTACTAGCTCCATTGTATGCAAATCTATCATATGCATAGTCATTGTAGATATCCCGTAAAACATACTGACTGGGTTGAAAACCACTGCACTAGAGGAACTAGACTGCCTTGCATTGAAAAATTATCATTAGAAGTCTCTTTATAATCCCAGCTCACTCCTACAGTACAGTACTTTATATAAGAATGCATTAAAAACCTATTACCAGATTTGAACTTTGGAAAAGGAGCCCAGCAGTTATCTTAGTCATTGTGCATTATTGCATAATAATTTCCTTTGTTAAATTTTGCAGGGATTTTAAACAATAGAAGAAAGATCTTTTAATAAAGCACAAAAATATCTTCAGGCTAATGTAATCCCTTGATGTTATTTGTAGAGCTCTGTAATACCACTTATTTTTTCTAGTCATACCATTTTGAACTTTTCTGTTTCCATTGTGTGCTGCTTCTAAGATTTGAATTATGATTGCATCAAATATTTAATTTAAAGTGCAGCTATAGCATAGCTTTTTGTTTCAGGTCACCATCCTTCCCCGTATCTCCTTCTTTTGTTTGCAAGAGGCTCTTGAGTCTCTGCCGCTGTTGCTGGAACAAGACTCTATCGAGTGAAAACAAAGGCAACTCTCCTATCAGCTATTGTAGTTCAAAGAGGAAATGGCAAGAGCAGAGGCATCAGCAGAGCTAATTAATAGACTGGTACATAGACGTGACCTTCTCCCGGGGAGCCTATTTCCAGTTTTACACATACTGTAACAGCATATTCTATTTGTATTTTGATCGCTTTCTCTTGATTTATCACATACTGTCTTTGCCAAATTTTTTATGAAAAATAATAAAGGCAGGGATCCACATGATAATGAATTTCATGCCCTCTATGCTGTAAAGCATGTCGTATACATAATGAGTCACCTAAGCAGAGCTGTGTGGAGTAGCATAGTTGCTGAGGGAGTTTTGACGCTGCTTCAGTGAGTAACAGTATGACTCAAAGAAGCAAACTCATATGAGTCACTGCCGATGCATATAAATCCATCACTGTACATGGAGAAATAACACAATACCAAACATACACAATGCAAAAATTATTATGAAATGAAATATAAAAGACTACTAATACATTCACCATATGCAAAATACATATTTCAAAAATTAATACTTGCACTAGTGTCTATCAATATTACTTTATTTAATTAAAATATAAATTCTTAAATTACACATATATTTTTAATTTATAATTTGTTATATATATCCCATCATGATTTATCAATCGTTTATATATCATGATTTATCAGTTGTCTATATATATATCCCATCATGTAGAAACCATTAATTTTTTAAAAACCTCATATCAAATACATAGAATCACAAATTATTACATATAATGTTAACAAGGTTCCCAATGTAATTTATCATAATATACAGCTGTGCATCATTCATAAATACATATTTACAAACATGTCTTATACTATTCTGTTTGTACACTTCATAAATCTCAAATTATTGTAAATTTCATGAGCCTCTATACCACTTTCACTTCATCAAATCACACAACAGTCACATATACACCTCCATCTCTCTCCGTTTCAAATAGTATATAACACACATATCATATCCACGATTCTTTATTTATTACTTTCTACATCACCTCCCCCGTAGCCCAGTTTTTGCATTGTGTATTTTTGGTATGTGTATTGTTTGCAAATAAGTGGTGTAATTATAATGTTGAAATAACACAATGCTGCATTCCTGTACTGAGCAAAGTGCCAGTACCCTGAAACTTTGAGGTTGAAAGATTCGTAGTAACAATGTGATGCCGTAGTGAAAGTGAAACTAATTAGAAAAAAAAATGCTCTTAATTAAAATTATTTTTCAGGTTTATCTCTGAACCAAACTTTTCTCTACTTTCAGCAGAAATATCAGACAAAACAGTACAGCATGGTGCTACTCCTTATGAATACCAAGCAGTTACGGGATGGCCAACAGCAGAAGGATGTTCATGCATTCTACCTCCAGCGTTTGTAAACCCATCACATGCATACTGATTAAGGATAGTTTGAAAATCCAAACTGTTGGCTGCTCTTAAGGGTTAGACTTGAATATCAATTAGCTTTAGTCATTTTCCTAAATTTACAAATTAAGCAAATCTTTATCGGTGGAAAGGGTATTCTAGAAAAAAGGACCAGGATATGTGACACCAAGGAAGTAGACTCAGGAGTATTATCTAAATTATACATCTATATGGATGATGCCAGCTTTTCATATTTATAGAACCTGATTTACCAATAGTTGTGAATAAGCTATATCCATGTTTCACAACTATTCAAATGGGGTAAAAAGTAGAATACTCTGTCTGAATCTGAGTAAAACATATTTGTGAATTCAAAATGAGAACAGATAGTTTTCTGATGCAAGGATGTGCAAGTATAAACATGGTTTGCATGGTTTTGTTATGTTTAGGCTCTTTTCCCAATTTGGAGACTTTCTTCAGTTCACTTCAAATATTTATTATAATAGACATTTTAATGTGCATTAGAACTTTTTGGTGCATGCTAATTCACTTAAAGGCACATTTTAGAAAGACCATTTAGGGGATGGATGGGGCATGGAAGTGAAAACATCTGGAAATCCATTTCTATTTTAGATGACAGGGTGAGCATGTGTGTGACTGTTCTAAAGTAATCTTGTCACTGCCCCTCAAAGTTAATGTAGGGCCCAAACTGCTATGTTAATCCTCTTGGCCTGGATATTCAGCGGCACTAACATGGTTAGTGCCACTGAATATCCGTGGATGCTGCTGCTGTATGCCCTGATGCCTATTGGTTAGCATTGGGACGTTCCGGGCAAGGCACCTGCCGATAACCAGGCAGCAACAATATTGAACCTCTGCCTGGTTATTGCAATGTAGCAAAAGTCAGGTGCAGTAATGGCTGGCCTAACTTTCACCGCTGAAGCTAACTGGACAGCAGCTGAATATCGCCACTGCTGGTTATGTTTATGTTTATTCAGGACTTGATGTACCGCCTTTTGTGAGATGGCACCAAAGAGGTTCACAATAACCAAAAAATTAGCAAGAGATAAAAATGGAACTCCATTTCAAACAGAAATAGGAAAGAAAAGGGAGAAGAGGGAGAATTAACAAGAAGAACAGCTTTACAAGCAGTAAGACAGTGATTATGCCTGCATGTGCCACTTTCCCATACTATCCCTGATCCCTAAAATTTAGGAACATTGATTCGAAGTAATAGACTTGAAGAGCCTTTTTGAATTTAGAATAGCAGGATTCTGTTTGTACATACAGTATGTACTTTGATAATACATTATAGAGGTGCAGCATGAGAAAAAGAAAGCAGAATGACAAATGGATGGCTGGGTGAAGGACCAAATGATTTGCAGCCTGAGATCTAAGGAGACATGAGGGACAGTGTGCTATGCTTTGTGGGTAAGTAGAAGAAACTTGAAATGGAATCAAAAAGTCAGGCAATCCAGGCAACCCATTATTCAATGCTGGGGCCACAATATGGCCCCAGCATTGACTTTCTGGGTCTAAAGTTCAGTGGCGGCAATTAGCCTCTTTAGCAGCACTTGCCACCACCACTGTTTAGTTTCATTCCAGTCCTCCTTTAATATTTATTCTTGCTGGAATTCTGCACGTAATAATTCTAATTTTGCACTTTCTTGTGATAATTGTTTCTGTTCTGTATTGTTTTTAAAATTATCACTCAAAAAGAATAATCTTTTTTATTTTGACAAAACAAGCAGAATTTTGCTTGATTTACACCTTTTGACACAGAAGTTTGAATTTTGTTTGCAGAATTCCAGCAGGAGTCATTTTCAGTCTTCCACTTTTCACCTTTCACCTACTTACCAGCCAGAGCTGGCTCCAGAGTTGGTTCTAGGTGTTGGCATCCTAGGCAAACTATAAGCCTTATTAACTCCCCCACACAACTGGCTGTCAGAATCTATCATTTAGCTTTGAGTACTCTGCTCTTTCCCGCCCTCAGAAGCATCCACCTTATGTGAATGTCTATTTGCCTAATGGGTGGGTGAGACCTGTTACCATCTTTCCATTTCCTAACCTTACTTCCCTAGTCCTTCCACTCACCATTCCTTCACCGGTCTCATATGACCACTTTCATCCACTTTCTAGTCCTCCATTTCCTCCCTGTGCAATCATCCCCTCCCCAGCCTCATCTACCACCTTCTGCCTCTCATCCCTAATCAGCCCCAGCTCATTCCCTCGCACTCTCTCCACCTCAGGCCCTTTCTTATGTCTTACCGCCATCCAGCCTTCCCTTTCCATTTTCACCTCCTTTATTTCTACCCTTTTACTGAAGACCTGTCCTTTCCTGTAGCTCTTTTCCACTCTATAGCCCCTGTGCTCCCCAATGTTTCTTCACAGTCTCATAGACCTACTCATATTCTTCATCTGATCATAATGTCCCCACTGTCCTCCTAATCTCTGGTCAATTTCTTAGTTCCCACTATCCCTCCAGGCAACCCCCAGTCCTCACTCTTCTGCCCTACCCTGTTCCTGAGTCCTCACTCACAATCCCACCCAAGCATTGAGTCTCCACTTACACTTACACTCCCAATATCCAGACTATCGTAGTGTTTCTTCAGTTTTCTCACTCAATCTTAGAGTCTCCACCTAAGTCCAAGTCATTGATCTCCCACAACCACATGTCCCCAGGGCCTGACTACTGCCTCCTACTCCCCTTCCCTAGCACCCACTCATCTACTTCCCTCTCCAATATCCATTAACCCTGCCTTTCCTTTTTTTACCCCAGTATCTGTTCCTATATCCCCTCCCTCTCAACCTTCCACTAATTATGACATTGCTTCTTCCCCATCCTCTACAATATCTGTCATCCTCCCACTTCTCATTCCCCTAGTATTTCCCTTTTTTCCCCACACTGACTCCATCATTTGCCAACATCAGCTGTCTTTCAGTCCCAGATCACTCAGACATAGAGTTAGCCCCCTTCCAGTCCAAATCTTCCACTGCCAGTGCCAGTCCCCTTCCAGTTCCAGCCCCTTTCAAATCTCAGACACCTCCTTCCAGTTCCATCCCCATTATCATCCCATTTATAGTTCCAGCTCCCCCAGCCACAGCATTAGCCCATTTCCAGTCTCAGCTCTCCCAGCCTCAATATCAGTGTTTTTCCAGTCTCAGTCCCTCAACCCAAGTACAGTATCAACCCATTTCCAGTCCCAACCCCCACCTCAGTATCAGTTCCTCTCTCAGCAATAGCCCTCTTCTAGTTCCACTAAACCACCATCAGCCCATTTCCAGTCCCAGCCCCCCAGTCCCTTTCCAATCTCTCCTTCTCTTACCCTAAATTAATCACAATCACAGCCTCCCCCTAATAACTCTCAGCATTAATTACAACAGCCATCTCCTCCCCCCACATCACTCCTAGCGAGTCATGTTCTCTCTTCCTCTCCTTGCTACTGCTGCCACAGGTGTATTAATGCTTGACACAGTCATGGGAGCATTTTAATTTGCTCCCGTGGCTGTGCTGAAGCCTCTAGCATTGTGGAAGTTTTTACATGCAAAAAATAAGCACTTCCTGTTTTTTGTGAGAAACAGGAAATGCTTACTTTTACTTTCAAAAAATTCCAAAGAGTCAGCAGCTTCAGCACAGCATAGCCATGGGAGCAAATGAAAATGCTCCTGTGGCTGTCTTAAGCATTAATATGGTGCAGTAGCAGAGGCAGAGAGAGGAGGTGTCTAACTAGGAGCGAGCCAGTGAGGCAAGTTTCATGTGCCGTTAATCTTGTGTGCCTAACCAGTGCCAGTACTGGCTCATCTCTTAAGCTGGCCCTGGTCCTGCTGCACCTCTTCTTTGTGACAGGAGGTGCATCGGGGTTTTAGAGCAGTCTCTAGTTCCCTGAACCTCATGGGGCCTCAGCTGGAGGTATATATCTCTGCTCCAACTGATCTGCTGAGGTGACTTATAGGCCATATCAAGTATATAAGAAATATCAGGAGTTTGTGTAGAACATGAAGGTTCAATATCCATTTTGTACAGTAAAGCATCTGGCCCTGATGGCAGCAAATACAAGTTTCAATTGTTTGTTATTTCTGATCTTCAGTGGTTGTTAATTACTTTACCATTTTTACTTTAGCTATACAGCTATCTACCAGCCATTGCCTACCCTCTTGTGCTTTGGGTCTCTTTCCAGGAACATCTGAGCAGCTATGTACCAACTATGGGAGCCCATCTATATGATTCTATATTCAGTAAAGGGATGTGCAATTGTTCTGTCAGACAGGCAGTAAACTGTTTTTCCTGCCTCATTCCACATATGGGCGCAAATTCACTAACCACTCACACTAACATGACCCCAATTGAGATGTGTGCATTACACCTCTGGAGACACTTCACATATTATACCAGTGGCCATAAGGCTCCCAACATACCTCTGGGAGGCCCTGCAATCTTCACCAAAATCCCTAGTTTGCTATAGATGCTCCAGCACCAGCATGCCAAAATGTGTATACCTAGCTAAAGACATCTCCACTACAGAGTAAATGGACTTCTTCTATAGCACCCCTCCCTCACATTCAACAACCTGGATATAAACCACTGTCTGCATGATCCAGCTATTCATAATCTCTCTGTCAAACAGTACTGTTTTCTCAGGTCTCAAGAACTGTGTCATCATCTGCTGATAGTCTAAGGCAGTGGTTCTCAACCTTTTTTGTACTGTGACCCCTTTTACCATTGGTCAAATTGTAATGACCCCCAATGATAAAATCAAATGTGTCTCTCTTCCTTTACTGTTAGCGCATTGTCGATGTAATCCTTTGTTGAATTATATTATAGGCCTTTGCAATATGTTTTTATTTATACAATTTACTTATTTAAACCACAATAATTAATCACAATAACAAGTAACAATATTTGAATTCAAAATTATTATGATTTTGTATTCAAATCACTAATATGAAATAAAATTATTTTTTCTACCTTTGTTGTCTGACCAATTTATTCTCTGATCATGCTGGTCCCAATCTGAGGCTTCTGCTTTCTTGTCTTCTCTTAGCTCTCTTTCTGTGGTCTATGGTCCATCTGCCATTTCTTATCTCTTCTTTTGTTTTCTTCACTTCTTTCCATCAGCCTATTTCCAGTCCCTGTAACCCTTCCCAGTAACAGCCCCTTTCCAGTCCTCCCTCCCAGTACCTTCCAATGTCAACTTGCATTCCTATGACTGCCACTAGTATCCATTCCCTTCCAGTCCCCCTCCTTCCTCACTGTCCAGCTCTTTCTAGTCCAAATACCATGGCAGCCCCTCTCAGCATCCACTCCCTTCCAGTCCTATTCCCCCATCCCCTCGTATCAGCCCATTTGTAGCCCTAGCCCCCAGTTTTCTTCCAAGGCCAGCAGCCCTATCCTCCCCTCCCCCCACCAGCCCATTTCCAGTTGAAGCCCTGCCAATCAGCTCACTTCCAGTGCTAGTCCCCCCTCAACCCCATTACCAGTGATAGGCTCCCCTAATCAACCCATTACCAGTGCTAGCCTCCCCTAATCAGCCCACTACTAGTCCTACCCCCCCATCAGTCCATTACCAGTCCTAGCCTCCTCTAATCAGCACATTTCCAGTCAAAACCTCCCCGATCAGCTCATTTCCAATGCCAGTCCTCCATCAGTCCATTACCAGTCATACCCACTATCAGCCCATTACCAGTCCCAACCCCCCTTGATCAGTCCATTCCCAGTCCTAGCCTTCCCTAATCAACCCATTACCAGTCCTAGCCCCCCCCCCCCCCGATCTGCCAATCTGCCCATTGCCAGTCCTAGCCCCCCCATCAGCCCATTATAATCCTAACCCACACTGTCCCTCCCCTCAGTCCAGCATCTATCCCCTGTCTGTCCAGTATGTCCCACTGTCACTCCCCTTTGTCCAGCATTTTCCCCCATCTCTCCCCTTTGTCTAGTACTTGTCCCCTGTCTCTCCCTTTGTCCCCCATCTCTCACCTTTGTCTCTAATTGTCCTCCTCCTGGCCCCACGCCTTCCACTTGCACCTCTCATCCAGCCCTCCCTCCCTCCCCTCTGTCCATGTCAGCCACCCTCCCTCTCTCTATGTCAGCCCCCCCTCCCTACAGCACCAGAATATGGCAGAGTCCAGGCACTGAAGCCGCAGAAAGGCTTGTGAGGCAGCCTTGGCCCGTTATCCAGCCAGTTACCCCAAGGGGCCTCCCTTCACTCTCAGTTACACTTGGCCATCCCGAGGCTTGCCTTCTGCAGCCGTGGTCTGCCACCCCATGAAGCCGGTCACTGCTAAGGCTTCCAGTCTCCGTCTCTGCACTTGAAGTGAGTCACCATTGCCGTGCTCCGCCCCCCCCCCCCCCATGCGCCAGCCTCTGCTCTTACTACGCGGCACTGGAGGAACTTCATGGGGCTGCTTCTCCCACCATGTGTCTGTTAGGCCTCCCGCCGCTACAACATTCTGCCCTTCAATTTGTGCCGCCTAGAGCCTCACAGAGTTCCCATTGGCACGTTTTGGTGCCGCTCATGCTCCGCTGTCTTCCGCTATGTTTTCCAGGCAACTTCTCCCTGTTTTCAGGGCTGCGGGGCGCTGGTGTAATTGGCAGGGATGTTCGACTTTAACAAGATGCGATTATCTTGCCCAGAGCTGGAACCAGAACCGAGTACACAATATTAAGATTCCAAACATGCTTGATTTGTAACAAAAAATGTATGATTTTTAATTTGTTTTTTGATTTTGGGTCTATCTCGGGATTTGCTAGGTGACCCCTGGTAAATCCTGAGGTGACCCACAGGTTGAGAACCGCTGGTCTAAGGCACGTGTTACCCCATAGACACTGGCACAGGTCAGCTAACATAGGTTAAATAGAGACACACCTACACCTATACCTACATCAGCATGCCCAATTTGTCTGATGTGGCACATCATATCTCCAGAACATAGGGAAGTGAGAGAACAAGAATGCCCCACATAGATTTGGATCCAGTGCCAACACTAGCCATGCCTAAACATGCCTGCATGTGGCCTGATTTTGATTTCTTGACTTGTATACAGGGTTGATGCAGGGCCAGCCCCAGAGTTGGTTCAAACGTGTTGCTGTCCTAGGTAGATTTTAAGTTTTACACCACCAAGACTGTCAAAATGTACTTTTTAGCTTTGGATCCCCTGCTCTTTGCCATGCCACAGAAGTTGCCATGCTAGGCAACCATCTAGTTTTTCTAATGGTTAGGCCAACCTTGGGTCCATGCAGCCCTTGATCTCAGCTCCTCCTGCTCTGGTGTAGCCTGGAGAGAGTGCTGTCACCTCTCATAATCCTTAATAATGCATGATGTGCAAAGGAGCTCACTGTCACATACTGCTGGTGGACTTCCACCTCACATCCATATGTAAAGAGGTAAAACAGGCTCCAAGAGGTCAGTGTAGGAGACATGCTTATTAAAAGTGTGGTTACCATGGAACCACACTGATCAGACAGTAGTTAGCACATCATTAGGAATAGCATGAATGCATAGCACACATAGGATTGTTCAGGTAGTAATGTAAACATTCTGGCCCCATATCCCTATATATTACTACTACTACTAGCAATCATTTATATAGCGCTACAAGGAGTATGCAGCACTGTACAGATACATATAAAAGATGGTCTCATCTAATCAAGACAGACAGTCAGAAGTTGAGAATAAGTGTATCAATAGGGAAAGGTAAGGTGACACAAGGAGAGCAAGGGATCAAGATCCAAAAGCAGCCTCAAAGAGGTGAACCTTTAGCAAGTTAAATGGGCTATGGGGGTTCTGCTGAGCAACTAGAAACAACACCAAAAGCACCTAAAGCTCTGACCCCTTGACCCTATATGCAGGTTAAAATTGGCTGTGGGGCCTTAGAGAAGAATTATATTCCACACTAAAAACATTTTAAAAACCTTCACTCCTCCCTTCCACCCCTTCCTTGTGACCTTTTCACCATGTCATTGGGCAGCATTTGCAGTCAGGAGAAAAAACAAAATAGAGTTAGAATGTACCTTCCAACAGTGGAGTACACAGATCCATCTCACAAACACCCCTCCTTCCTGTCTCAACCCAGAGCCAGACCATGAGGCTGAGGCAGCTACTGTGTACACGTGCAAATAAAATCCATTCAGGTGAAATACCACTCCATATCAAGCAGAGTGTCCCCCCCTACATGTATGAATAGGGGTGGGGTATTGGCTTTCAAGGAATCCCTACAGATACATGGATTCTAGTTTTGGCAGTGGAGGTCTCAGCACACTTATTGTCTTATTAGTAAGTGGTTTTGCAATCAAACACATTTGGATGGCATACAGTACATAGCTTCACCCTCTTGTACAATTGCCATTATCAATGTTTATCCCCTTACATGTGCCCATTTGTGAGCCATTTCAGAAAGAATCATGTGTAAAATGCTGACATGGAAGCACTACCTCTATACATGTGTATAAAACCAGAATTTACATGTGCAGTAGATCATTTTAGAAAAGCTGTGGTTTCTGAATAGACCATGGCATGAAAACAGAGGTAGATCACACACAAAGATAATTTCTTTTAAAGGGGAGGTGGAACTAATGTTGAAGAAGGTGCTGAGGCATCAGCACATTATTTTGGGAACTGTGGGGTCTGCATCAGTGCCTACCAAAAGCAAAAGATCTAGCTTAGGATATGCTAATGAATTCAATCTACCATAGACATAGAAATGTAGAAATCCTGAAAAGGAAGTGGTAGGAATTCAAGAGGAAGACCAAGCTGAAGACCAATGAGACCAGTGCTGATAGCCACTCAAGGGCCCTCACCGACCTGGAACACGAGATGCTGGCCACTGTAAATGACGAGCCTGTAAAGGAAATGGGTAAGCTAGTCTCTTCAAGAGCCCCCCTACCCACCCAAGAATACAGTAAGTATCTCTAGCATACCTTACTCTATTCCTACTTTACCATGCATGCTTTCTCACCAATTTCCTATGCAACTCAATTTTCCCTGCCCACTGAGCCAGGAGCTCTTGTTTGTCTGCAGCAGGCACTCCTCACTCTGATGGCTTCACTGATTGGAAGAAATCTCTTCCGGCTACAATGTTGCTGCTCCTCCTCCACAGACTCCTGGCCACCCACACCTAGGCTTGATGTTGTGGTAAGTATTCACCAATCACCCTATCATCACTGCCTTCACTCATGGTGGAAGTGCATGTGTAATGACTTTCCAGTGGCGCCTGCACTGGGAGAGAAGTGGGCACCAGTCACTGATGGAGTGGTTATGCCATACTGTGGTGTGGTCTCACCTCCTTAGCAGCTGGAATGCTGTGATGGTATGGCCACAGCCCTAACAACATCCCCTTCAAGTAGTAATGTGTGTGTGCCAATCTTGTGAACCACACTGATGCTTCCCAGGGGTCATGCAATTCCCTAGGCAATACCCTACAACCAATAATGTTTATGCTTATGTTTGTTAGTTGGTATTTCTTCTTTCATATTTCCAGAAATATGGTTTACTATTCAAATTTAAAAAAAAGAAGGGAAAGGGAAAACAATTCCAGCCATTTTGAGTAAAAAACATCAAAGCAAAAAGGAGGAAGGAAAGGAAGAAACCTAGATAACACACTAAAATACACCTGCTCAGATCTTCTATACCACCATTGGGCCAATAGCCCTAAGAGAGAGAGAGAGATTGAAAGTAGATGCAGGATTTTCAAAAAATCATTTTTTGACAGGAGTCCAATAAAAGAAGTGAAATAAGCATAAAAAGAAGCATTGCTGCACAAACAGGATAACTAAAGGGCGGTATCTACTTTCATTATTTACCCGATCGTTATTGATGGCCTTTAATAATATACTCTTGGCTCCTCTTCTCTCTGTTCATTTTAAATTAGCATGTCATCAGTAACTCTTAAAAATGGATGATATTAAATAAGTTCAGATATAACATACTCCAGATAAATATATCAGTATAAACGATTAATGGTTGTTGTTACTAGAGAAAGAAGTATGGTGCAGATAGGAAGGAATCAAAATCTAAATTTGGAGCATAGAAGGCAGAGAGAAGTACTTACAATAAGGAAAGTTTTCAAAACAAATTTTAGTTACATTAAAAAATGGATGAATATGCCTAGATTGCCCTGTCTGATTTGCTCTCTTCTTCCCAGCTGAAAGGATACTTGGGCTTCTACAATGCATACACTTTAAGCTGAGTTGCAAGGATGTTTCCCAAAAGGTATGTTTAGGTTTGGAAAGGAAAACAACATGCATGTGAAGCCACGTTTTAGAAATGATGTCCAAATGCAAACTGGGATGTCCAGGTGAAAACATTTCAAAAAAGGTCAAGCAAATCCAAGTTTGGACACAATTTCGGAAATGTGGATGTACCCGATATGGATGTCATCCACAATGGTATTTCATACAGAGAATGCACCACAGACTGCAGGATTCTTGCGGCCGCGTTCATTGCTAGTTGCAAAGGATGCAGCGTGTTTTTTGGGAGACCGTGTAGTATGGCATTCGCGTAGTCAAAGTGCGGGATTACTAGCGCTTGGTAGACTGTTCGAAAGTCTTCCGGTTCTAGCAATTGTCTCATATGGCGAAGCATCCTTATTTTGTTGCATATTGCCTTGACCATGTTGCTTATTTGGGCCTTCATATTAAGCTGTTGATCCACCATAACCCTGAGGTACCGAATTGTGGGCTTGCTTAGGAGCTCCGCATCCCGCACCTTCAGTGAAGTTGGAGGAATGAAAGTGGTATTCCTTGTGACTAAGAGGACTTCAGTTTTCTAAAAATGTATTCTTAGTTTCTGCTCGTGTAGCCAATCAGTGACAGCATCGAAGCAGGCGGATAGAGGTGATAGCTCTGGTTGGTCTGTCAGGAAAGGCATGTAAAGTAGCACATCATCGGCGTATATTAGACAGTTGATGTTGAAAGAGCAGATGAGGTTACATATAGGCTGCATATACACGTTGAATAGAAGGGCCGACAGAGATGAACCCTGTGGTATGCCTTTTTCTTGAAGGAAAGGTGATGAAGCAGAGGAACCAGTGCGCACATGCTGCCATCGATTTGTTAAGTATGAAGCACACCATGCTAGTGCGTTGCCCTGGACGCCCTTCTCTCGGAGACGGGTGAGGAGTATTTCATGGCAAACAGTGTCAAAGGCCACTGCAATGTCTAGGAAAATCAGCGCAAACCCTTGTCTGATGTTGTCTATCCCAATAGTCAAAGTGTTGATTAATGTGATCAGCAGTGTTTCAACCCCATGTGCTTCCCCAAAACCGTGCTGGCAGGGGTCGAGGGGTGCGCTGTCCTCAATATGTTGGTGGAGTTGCCGTTGTACGACCTTCTCAATGATTTTTGCCATCAGTGGGATGTATGTACTGTTGTATGTACTGTTCTGTTTTACAAAGTTAACCATATTAGATGTAAATGTTTAAGTTCTGTTCATTGTAAACCACCTTGACTGCCAGATAAGGAGGTATAAAAGTCTTTAAAATAAGTAAATAAATAAATATTAGGTCAGACCAAGATCCATCAAGCCCAGTATCCTGTTTTCAACAGTGGTCAATCCAGTTAACAAGTACCTGTCGGCTTCCCAAAAAGGTACACAGATTCCACAATGCTTATCTTGGGGTAAGCAGTGGATTTCCCTGATCCTCTTTAATAATGATTTATGGACTTTTCCTCCAGGAACTTGTCCAAACCATTTTTAAACCCAGCTACACAAACAGTTTTTACTACATCCTCTGGTAAGAAATTCCAGAGTTTGATTACTCATTGAGTGAAAAAATATTTTCTCTTAATCCTAAATGGGCTACATTGCAGCTTCATTGCGTGTCCTCTAGTCTTTCTTCTTTTTATTTATTTATTTATTTATTTATTAGATTCTTCTGTACCGCCCCTTCTAAAGATCAGGGTCAGTTTACAAAGAACAGAACATTTTACATAGAACGGTGTTATAACCTTTTACTTAGTAAACTTTCTAATTACAGTTAACATAACTTTATCATTACAGTTAACATAATTTAAAATGTACATTTTTCTTAATAAACTTTGTAGATAATCTCTGATTATGATGATTTTCTTTGAGTTTGGGGGTGCGGAATGTGTGTGTCTCTCAGGGGGTTGTGATGTAGCTTGTGAGGGGGAGTCTATGTTTGTGTTTCCATAGTGTGCAAGTAAGAGATAAGTTTGAGTTCTCCCCTAAATGTTTGGAGGCCTTTGATCGATCGTAGTGGTAGTGGGAGGGAGTTCCAGAGACTGGGGGCGAGATATGTGAAGGCTGTGGAGCTCATGTTCTGTTTTGCAGATAGAGTGGTGGGTTACAAGCAAGTGAGTAGCATTTTGCCTGCGGGATCTGGTATCTAGTTGAGTATGAATGAGGGTTGATAAGAAGGATGGGAAGATGTTATTGATAAGTTTGAAAGTTACCGTTAGTAACTTATATTTTATTTGGCTTAGAGCTGGGAGCCAGTGGAGCTCATATAGGATGGGGGTTATATAATCAGTTAGACGGGCCTTACAGACAATTCTAGCAGTGATATTTTGTGCTCTCTAGAGTAAGTTTATATTTTTGATTGGTATACCCTGTAACAAACTGTTTCAGTAGTCAAAATGTGGATGATAAGGGCCTGGACTACTGATTTGAAAATACTGATGTCTAGCAGGTATCTAAGATGTTGAACAGTTTTCAGTTTGAAGAAGATAGGCCTTACTGTTTCTTTTATATGTGGGAGCATGCTGAGGGATTGATCTAGTATTATGCCAAGGTATTCACCTCTTGTTTAACAGGGAGTACGATATTATTAATCTAGATGGTTTGAAAGGAGGTAGGTTTTGATTTCTTGATATGTATAGGACTTCCGTTTCTTGCAATTAATATTAAAGTTGTTGGACTTTAACCATGATTCCATTTCAATACTGCAGTCGGATAGATTCTGATAGATAGGGTTGTTTATGTCTATGGGGAGACAAAATGTCCCCCATAATGTCGTCCACATAGATGTAATACCCAATGTTGAATTTTCTGAAGATGTTGGTAATTGGTTGCATGTATAGGTTGAAAAGGAGGGCTGAGAGGGTGGAACCTTGGGGTATTCCTTGTTCTTGGGGGAATGTCTCTGATAAGTTTTGGTCTATTTGGATGCAAAGTTTGTGGTTTGATATGTATAATTTGAATCAGTGTAATACTGTGCTGCCTAATTCTATTTGTGCTAATCTCGAGATGAGGGTGTCATGGCCAAGGTTGTCAAATGCTGACATGATGTCAATAAAGAGGAGAATGAATGCACAATTAGGATTGTCTGTGCCTCTTTATGAGGTGCTCCATTAGCATTAGCAGCAAGGTTAGGAGGGAGGAGTGGTCTAGTGGTTAGGACAAGGTACTTCAGGCCAGAGGGCCGGGGGTTCAAGTCCCACCTGGGGACAGCAATCTCAGGCCGGAGGGACTGGGATTTCTAGTCCTATAGGCACTCCTTGTGTTCTTGGGCAAGCCACTTAACCCTCCATTGCCCATGTTCCCTGTAAGTATTAACATATGTGTGTCATATCCCCTTGTGTTAAATGTATCCCCCAATTGACCGCTTTGACCCAGTGAAAAGCGGAATATAAATACAGCTAAATAAATAAATAAAATAAATAAGGTTTCAACTCCATGGAAAGATTGAAAACCAAATTGGTGGGTGTCTAATGGTGCATTGTGGTCAATGTAATCTTGGAGTTGTAATTGAATGATGTTTTCTATTATTTTGGCAACAAATGCTATACTGGCTAAAGGTCTATATGCTCTTGGGTCTTTTTCATCAAGTGTCTTGTTCTTAAGTATAGGACTTACGGACACAGTTTTAACGTCAGTGGGCATGATTCCTTGGAAGAGTGATTGATTAACAATATTGAGGATATGTGGGGCAAGTTCTTTTTCTGAGGATTTTATCCATGATACTGGGCATGGATCCAACGGGGAGGCCATGATGTTGATGTTTGTTATAATATTTAGTAGATGTTTTTGGTTTACTGGGTAGAAGCTATCCCATGTGACTAGGTATGTTGGGTGGTCTAGGGAAGGGGTGGTATGGCTAGCATTTAATTTTTAAGTTTGGATGCAAAATAGTTAGCAAGTGTTTGTTGGTTTATGTTATATACTTCTGATTCTGTATGGCTAGTCTTGGTTAGAGATCTAATGATGGCAAAGAGCTCTCTAGGATGGTTGAGAGAGCAGTTTAGGATTCTTGTGTGGCAATCTCTTTTTGTTTTGTTAACTGTGTCTTTGTAGATAGCGAGTATATTGAGGTAGCATTGTTATTTTTCTTGAGTTTTGGTTAGCCTCCACTTTAATTGCCTCTTTAGTTTAGTTAGCTCTTGTGTGTACCATTTTTCATTGCTTTTAGAGGTTTTATTAGGGAGTGTGATAGGGGAAGCAGCTTTTTGAGTGGAGCAGTTCCATATGTTTAGAGCAGTGTCAATGTTAGGGGAGTCAGTTGAATCAGTTATAAGCTGGGAAAGGATGTTGTCTAGAAAGGTGTCTCTACTGAAGTGGGTAAAATGCCTAGTTAGTGGTTTTGTGCCCATCGTTGTGGTAAGAGAGGTGTTTAATATATGAAAGGTTAACACATAGTGGTCAGACCATGGGACTTCAGTTATTACAGGGGGAGTGTACATGTAGTGGTTTATGGTTTGGTGTGGTAGGAAGACAAGGTCGAGTGAAGGAGTAAACAACTGATCTACATTTACCCATTCCACTCCATTCATTAATTTATAGACCTCTATCCTATTTTCCCAACCATCTCTTTTCCAGGTTGAAGAGCCCTAACCTTTTAAGTCTCTTCTCATATGGGTATCCTTCCATCCCCTATACCATTTTGGTGACTCTTCTCTCTACCTTTTCTAATTCTGCTATATCCTTTTTAAAATATGCTGACCAGAAATGCATACAATATTCAAGTTGCAGTCACACAATAGAACAATACAGAGGCATTATAATATCCTTGGTTTTGTTCTCTATTCTTTTACTTATGATGCCTAGCATTCTATTTGCTTTCTTGGCCGCCACTGCACACTGGGCAGAGGGTTTCAAAATATTAACCATAATGATGCCTAAATCTTTTTCCTGGGTGGTGGTTCCTAATATGGAACCTTGCATAGCGTAGAAGTCACCAAAACAAGACAGAATATCCCTGCTCTTTGCGTCCTACTGTTTGTACCTTGCATCGTGTAACCATAGTTTGGGTTGTTTTTCCCTAAGTGCATAACTTTGCACTTGTCCATATTAAATTGCATCTGCAATTTGGATGCTCAGTCTTCCAATTTGTCAAGGTCATCTTGCAATTTTTCATAATCCTGTTATGTTTTAATAACTTTGAATAATTTTGTGTCATCTGCAAATTTCATTACCTCACTCATTATTCCCATTTCCAGGTAACTTATGAATATGTTAAAAAGCAGCGGGCCCAGCACAAATCCCTGGGACACACCACACCTTTCTCCTCTGATCTGTGTGTGGTGGAAGTCAAAAGCAAATGGCATGCAGGATCGTATCAAGCCCTGTGCGAGCGGTGTGGCCGCACAGGGTGCAAAGACTTAAAGGGCGCATTTCAGCTCTCTGCTGTTGCCTGCCGCCGACACTTTTTCAGCGGCAGGCAGCAGCAGAGAGACGACATGCATCCCTTAAGTCTTTGCGCCAGCACACTAAGCAGGTCTGGTCTCTCCAGGATGGACCAGACCTGCTTACCGTGCTGGCAACTTGCATATCGGGCACGCGCCCTCACTCCCGCACCCCCATAAAGTGTCTAAATGGAGGGGCGGGAGGGGGGGCATGCGCCCAATGTGCAAGTCACACAGGGCGCATTTCAGTCTCGGTACGGCCCTGATGGCATGTTAGGAATTATTCATATAAGAAAGCAGAATAAAATGGAGAATATCATAATGGCTTTGTATTGATCCACAGTGCAAACACACGTTGAGTACTGTGTTCTAGACTCCCCATGTTATAAATGTATTAGAATTACAAATTCATGGAATTAGAAATTAGAAAATAGAGTAATAACACAGGTACACTACCAAAAAACTGCCTCCAGTTTTGCAACTGATTCCTATAGATTTTGGGGTGCTGAATCCAGGAAAAATAGCCAAAATGTTCCATCACGTCACGTTTTCTTGCAAAATTAGATTTCTTACCCATATAAGGAATGTTCACATAATTTCTTTTTAGCCGACTGCAGTTTATTTTCTTGGCCCAAAATAGAGGTTGTAATGGTTAACTAACTAGAAACACTCCCTCATGATATTTTAGAGTGTTTTGTATTCATTTTATACATTAACAGGACAACTGGGAGGCGGGGGGCTAAATCCAGTACTCGCGCTGGTGCATGTTCTTTCCTGTTCGCCTCGCCTCGTTCGCTCGCTCAAACACGGTGGTTGCGACATGAACGTTCCTGTCAAATTTCAGTTTCTTGCAAGTTCATTATTACCTTTTGTTTGCTCAGTCGTAATCCAGCTTTATTCCGAAGTGGTTCACTACAGTTGTAGTTTGCAGTGCTGTGTATTTGTGATGGCTCACAGAGCCAGAGGTTGCGTCAACTCTCCGGACAGTTTTTGTTTTATTTGTGGGGAAATATACCGTGAAAAAGCGGCAGAGGAACATTTCTGCATTTATTAAAAAAGTATATTTCGCCTATTTCGGTTTGAAGTTAGGCGATCAAGACAAACCGTGGGCTCCTCACAAAGTGTGCAAGACATGTGAGGAAGATCTACGCTTATGGATGAAAGGTAAAAAACAAGCATTTCGTTTCGGAATACCTATGATGTGGCGTGAACAAAGAGACCACAGCAGTGACTGCTATTTTTCCTCTTGCATTGTGAAGGGATACAACTTAAAAAATAAGAACGTAATAAGTTACCCCAACCTTCCCTCAGCAATTAGGCCTATGCCTCATAGCAACGAAGTACCTGTGCCTGAACCACCAAAATCTTTGGATCATATTTGTGTGGAAGGTTCTGATCATGATGAGACTCATCAGATGGCTTTTCCCGATGAGTCCAGTACTTCCGAGTTTGAAACTGAACCAGATCCGAAACCTGAACTTTTCTCTCAAGCTGAATTGAATGATTTAGTCCGGGATTTAGGACTCCCAAAAGATGCTGCCCAACTGCTAGGTTCTCGGCTTAAACAGAAAAATCTATTGTCACCAGGAACAACTTTTTATTGGTACCACAACCGCGAGACACAATTTTTGAAGTATTTCAGCAAAGAGGAAGATTTGGTATTTTGCAACGATATATACGGAGTGATGGAAAAGTTTAAACTCAAGTATGATCCTGCTGAATGGCGGCTGTTCGTTGATTCGTCAAAAGACAGCATAAAAGGTGTTCTTCTTCATAATGGCAACACATTCGCTTCAGTTCCTATTGCTCACTCTGTTATTCTCCAAGAAAAATACGAGAATTTGGCCCTGATTCTTCAGAAGATTCGTTATGATGAGCATAAGTGGATGATTTGTGAAGACTTTAAAATTCTATCCATGCTATTAGGGCAGCAATCCGGTTTCACCAAATATCCCTGCTTCCTTTGCTTGTGGGATAGCCGGGCCCGCGACCTACACTGGGGGAAAAAAGACTGGCCAATTCGGGAGTATTTGAGACCCGGTGAGAAAAATGTTCTTCATGAGAGCTTGGTACCTTGTGATAAAATTCTATTACCACCTCTCCACATTAAGTTGGGTCTCATTAAGCAATTCATCAAGTCCCTTCCAAAAGATGGTGAGTGCTTTCGGTACCTTTGCTCAAAGTTCCCCCGACTGTCTGAAGCAAAGCTAAAGGAAGGAGTGTTTGTTGGCCCTGATATAAGGAAACTCATTTCAGATGGAGCATTCGCTGAAACGATGTCTGAGAAGGAAAAAGAAGCCTGGGATTCCTTCAAGGATGTTGTTCTCAAATTCTTGGGGAACAGACGGGATGAGAACTATAAGGATATTGTTGCCAGGATGCTCAATGCCTTCAAAGAACAAGGCTGTAACATGAGCCTGAAAGTCCATTTCTTGCACTCCCATGTGAACTACTTTCCCGAAAACTTGGGGGCGTACAGTGAAGAACAAGGTGAAAGGTTTCACCAGGACATCAAGGACGCAGAGAGAAGGTACCAAGGAAGATGGAACACCACTATGATGGCTGATTTCTGCTGGTTGCTGCTGCGGGAAACCCCAGATGAAAAATACGCCAAGCAGTGCACCAAGAGAAGCATTCGGGGGAAGAAGAAACGGGCCCACCAGGAGATTGATTGACCCAAGAATGACTTTAAAATCTAAACTGTGTTGACAAATATCGTGTTTTTACTAAACTTTGAAATAAAAATTTGCTAGTTATTACCACAGTGTCGGATCTCATTTATTAGAATTTTATTTTCACACCATCGGGTGTTTGTCTTCATGTATTGCAATGGTGCGGTTTGCGTTTTCTATTCTTACATACATACATGTACAACATTTTTTGCACATTTCTTTGCTTTGCTTTGTGTCTAACCTCGCTCTTATATGCTCAATGTTTGTGCACATGTATGTGGCTGTTTTAAGTGCAGACAATTTTCCTCCCATCACAGTGTGTTTTGTTGACATTACTCTATTCTTATGTGCTGCCTTGTTACAATTTTCTTTATTCTTATTTGAATAACTACTAAACAATTAGTATAAAGAATTCATCCAAGAAACTTTTATCTCGATCGCACTCAATCTGAAACGTTCACCTCAAACTGCTAACCCAATGTAGCAAAAAATCTGTACGTGATGGAGCAAATTGGTTACCAGATTTGGATTCAGCGCACCAAAAAACGTAAAAATCAATCGAAACATTAGAGGCAGTTTAAAAAAAATTTTTTTTAGTGTACCTGTGTAATTGACTCAGAAATGATCGCATAGTGAAAAGCAGAGACTACCATCCCTGTGAAAAAAAATGCAGTCGTTCAAAAAAAAAAAATTATCTATTTTGTGGACTTGGTGCCTGATTTTCATCTGCATGCCATTTGGAAGGGCTATACGCCAATGAGGTGCATAGCCCTCCCTGCTGACCTCTAAACAATGGTAATAATGTTAAGTTACTCTATCTCAATATAAGCCTTAGTAATACTACTATCACTGAAACTCTAGTATCATCACTAATATCATTATTACAGGTAATATCACTAATATTAATTAACAACACTATTCTGTTTTATTGGAACTCTACTAATTAAAACATAAAAAGTAAAACTAAATACAAAACAAACAATGCATAAACAATTCCTTTCTCCCATCAAAACTATACTTATTAGTATCACAATCCTGATACTGATAAATCTAATAAAATCCATAGATAATAAGAATAATAGACCAATCCCCATAATACAAAGTATATCAAAACTTGATAATCTAACAAACCCATTCAAAATAGGAACCAACCTTAGATCCAGACAATCTAGACTTATATATATAACAACAACAAAAATATGCAACACACCACACCCACCTCATATACAAAACTACACAAATCTTACCTGCCAACTCATTAATGCAAGATCTATGAAAAACAAACTACCAATTTTTATAGACATTATCAAAGATGATAAACCAGATATCCTTTGTATAACAGAGACCTGGCTCAAAGATACTGATTCAGTATTCTTAAACCAACTAAAGACACCTGAATATGAGATCTTCCATACTCACAGAATACAAAAAAAAGGAGGAGGAGTACTTATAATATTAAAGAAAAACCTCAATGCAAAATTAATATCATCTAATAATATAGACAATGTTGACATACTCACCATAAAAATTAAAAACATAAATATATCACTAATATATCGACCACCAGAATACTACATAGATAAAATTTACAACTTAATTGAATTACTAGCATCATCCACAGACACAAATCCTGTAATACTTATGGGAGACTTTAACCTTCCATCAACACCCAATAATCATTCTAATCACTTCTTAGAAATGATAAATAATTTGGATTTTCACCAAATAATAACTGAACAAACACACAATAAAGGAAAAACACTTGATATGGTCTTCCTACCAAACTCTATATACAAACTATATAACTCTGAATCCCTCTCAAACATTACAATCCCCTGGTCTGACCACTATCTTTTAAAATTCAATATAACCTTCACATACAACAATCATACTAAAAAACCACAACCTCCTCAAACTAAAAGATTCAGAAAATTCAATGAAGAGGAATTTTTAGATCAAATAATACCACACCTTACACAAACACCCACAAATCTCGAAGAATCTATCAAAAACTGGAACAATATAATCTCCAAAGCAGCAGAAAATAACCCAAATCAATCAAACCAAAATATAAACAATAAAATTGAAAAAAGACATACTCCATGGTTTAATACATCTATCAAAACATTAAAAAGACAACTAAGAAAAGAGGAAAGGAAATGGAGACAATCAAAATCATTAATAAATCATGAGAATTACACTAAAACACTACAAATTTATAAACAAACAATAAACAACTCCAAGCAAAATTATTATTCTAATATAATATCAAGAGCCACTAATCGACCAAGAGAACTATTCTGTATAGTACATAAATTAACAAACAAAACACTAAATAATGATGAAATATCAATAGATATCTCCCCACAAGAATTAGCTCAATACTATAGCAACAAAACAAACCTACAAATAACACCATCAAATATTACTCAACCCACAAATTAAAACACAATTAAAGCAAACTACAGTTGATAACTGGACCAACTTCAACTTAATATCAAAAACTACTCTCAAAACTACAATAACTAACATTAATACAACAACTTCATACCTTGATCCATGCCCAGTTGATTGGATAAAGAAGACTTTCCCAATACTCTCTTCTTTCATTCTACCTTTAGTGAATCTATCCTTGCAAAAAGGCTATTTACCACCATCCCTCAAACATGTTCAAATACGTCCTATACTTAAAAATAACACATTAGATAAACTATCCCCAAAATCTTACAGACCTATATCAAGTATTCCTTTTATGGCTAAACTTATTGAAAAAATTGTACAAATTCAACTACAAGATTTTATTGACACATTAAACATTCTTGATGAACATCAATATGGCTTTAGACCCTTCCATGGAGTAGAAACCTTACTAACGATCCTTTATGACACAATATTAAGAGGTATTGATAATACTAAACAAGCCTTTATTCTTGTTTTCCTTGACATATCAGCTGCCTTTGACAGTGTTGATCACTTAACAATGTTAAACAGACTTCACAAAAAAAATTGGTATAACATCTACTGTTTATAATTGGTTCAAATCCTATCTATCAAACAGAACCCAAAATGTAAGAATCCACACCCAAATATCTAACACCTTCAAACAAACTCAAGGTCTTCCGCAGGGATCTGCTTTATCTGCACTATTATTTAACATTTACTTACAACCAGTTTGTAACATCTTTAAACGCCACAATGTCTTTTATCATATTTACGCCGATGATATAATGTTCTACCTCCCATTTGAAATCCCACACCCACCTCTCCAAAAAATAACAGAATGTTTTAATGAACTAACTGAGTGGCTCAAAGATCAAAATCTACTTATCAACTTTACTAAAACAGATATTTTATTTATCACTAAAAATCAAACATATATACCCCCAAACACGATTACACTAGATACTCATGAAATTAATATAAAAAAAGAAGTAAAATATTTAGGTGTGATACTTGACAATAATCTAAATATGGATTCACATATAAAATATTTAACTAAAAATATACATTACAAACTCAAAACACTAAAACAACTAAGACCTTTGATTCTTCTACAAGATTTTATTAACATAATTCATGCTATTATTACCCCACATTTCGATTTTGCAAATACAATACTTAATGGTATTTCGAAACAAAATATTAAAAAGATACAAATAACTCAGAACTTAGCTGCTAGAACGATTATGAATATAAGCCCACTTGAACATATTACACCAATTTTAGCTGAACTTCATTGGCTACCAATTTACTCCCGAATCAAATATAAAATTCTTGTCACTACATTTAAACTTATAAATAAACTTGCACCATCTGCACTAAATACACTGATTAACATTGACATTGATAAACGATCTCAAAGGAGCAGAAACATAAATACTTTAACAATACCAAAAGATTTTACAAAAGCCAGAACCATGTGGCGCCCATCAGCTCCGAGCGGGGGCACAGAGTGTCGACGGGAGACGTTTAGATGAGGATGCTGCTGCAGGGCTGGCGCCTCCTGCTGTGCAGCAAGGGAGCAGTTCATGCGAAGGATTGCCGAGTGCTGCAACGGGTGAGTTGTCTTTGGGGGGTGGGGATGAAGGTGGGACTTTGGCTGTCTCAAGGGAGGCAGGAAAGAAAGCTAAACGGAAGCGGAGGCATTCCTGTCGTCGGCGTCGGCACTCTGATTCTGATTCTTCTTCTGCGTCGTCCGTGCGTTCTTCGTCGACTTCTTCTACTTCAGGTGACAGTGCGAAGTGTGATCTTACCAAAGGTTCGGTACAGCCGACTTTGGCGGCTTTCTCGGAGTTATGGGAAGGGGTGCCTAAGAAATTGCGGAAGAAAATACAAAAAAGGCGTTATATCGATATTTTTCGGTTGATGGAGGGCAGGAAGAGGACGGGTGATAGTCGGAAGAAGAGGAAAGAGGATGAAAAGGCCGGAAGGGTACGCAAAGTAGCCAAGAACGTAGTTAATTGGACTAGGGCTTTCTTACGTCTGGCTAGTGTATGGGGGTGTATGCATCCAGACCAGTATGGGATGTTATTGGCGTATATGGACTCCATTTTAGAGGCATCTCAGTCGCATCAAGGTTGGGCCTGGCTCAACTACGATGAGAAATTCCGTGATAAAATGGAGGAGAACCGGCTCTTAACTTGGGGGACTCAAGATATTAATTTATGGTTAACCCAGATGGCGGTTCGCCCGGGAGTGGGGTTTGCGACTAGTGGGAAAGGCGGGGTGGGGACTAGCGAAGGGCAAGGGCGGTCCTTTCGTACTGGCGGGCTTCCGTCGGGACAGCGAGCGGCTGGGGGAGGGGCCGGTGATTTGTGCTGGCGATTTAACAAGTCTTCGTGTCCCTTTCCGGACTGTAAGTTCCGGCACGCCTGTTCTATCTGCGCAGGTGGGCATTCCACACTCAAGTGTGTCAAGCGTGTGTCCGTCAGTCCTTCAGTCCCGTCTACCAAGTAGTAGGGACCGAGAGGATTTAGCCCCGACTCCTATTCGATTTGAGGTTATCTATCCGTGGTTACGACAATATCCTAGGCGCATAGCGGGTAAGGTGTTGGAGGAGGGGTTTCAAACGGGATTTTCTATTCCAGTAGAAGGGAGAGTGGTTTCAGGTAAAGTTCGGAACGCGCCCTCAGTTCGGCAATTTATTCATCTCGTTAGAAATAAGCTCGAGGTAGAGCTACGGTTGGGTAGGGTAGCTGGTCCGTTTGATGAGCCTCCCTTCTCCAACTTCGTTGTGTCGCCTCTGGGGATCATTCCCAAGAAGGAACCTGGCAAATACCGGCTGATTCATAATTTGTCGTTTCCGTTCGGTTCTTCTGTTAATGACCACATCCCGAAGGAGCGTTGTACGGTACGTTACGCCTCTTTTGATTCGGCGGTAGAGCTGGTAAGGCGATGTGGCAGGGAGAGCCTTTTGGCCAAGGTGGATATTGAGTCGGCTTTTCGTTTGTTGCCGGTGCATCCTTCAGCTTTTCATTTATTAGGTTTCCGCTTTGAGGACTGTTTCTATTTTGATAAGTGCATGCCCATGGGTTGTTCAGTGTCCTGTGCCTACTTCGAACTGTTCAGTACTTTTATGCACTGGGTTTTTACGAGGAAGACTGGTTGTTCTAACGTAGTGCATTACCTGGACGACTTTTTGTTTGTGGGCGAAGCACGTTCAGGACGGTGTCAGGCTTTCCTTGATGGCTTTGTGCTTTTGGCGCAGGAATGGGGAGTTCCGTTGGCTGTCGATAAAACAGCAGGCCCTGTGACGAGGCTTACCTTTTTGGGTGTTGAACTGGATACTGTCGACATGGTTGCGCGTTTGCCTTTGGAGAAGGTGGTTAAGTTGAGGGTGTTGGTGGCGACTGCTCTCTCCTCTAGTAAACTGACGTTGAGGGAAATGCAATCACTCATTGGTTCTTTGAACTTTGCTTGCCGGGTGATCCCGATGGGCAGGGTATTTTTGCGTCGCTTCGCAAGTGCCACGGCAGGAGTTTCTAGACCTCATCACCGTATTCGGGTATCTCGGAGCATGCGTGCTGATTTAGGCGTGTGGGACGCATTTTTACAGGACTTTAATGGTTGTACTGTTTTTCGTGACCCAGAAGTGACTAGTGAGGCGTTACAGTTATATACCGATGCTGCAGGTGGTTTGGGTCTGGGGGTGTATTTCGGTGGTTCGTGGTGTTCAGAGCCATGGCCGGAAGAGTGGCGCCTTGCGGGTCTCACTCGTAATGTCACTTTTTTGGAATTGTTCCCGTTAATCGTGGTTCTGACCCTATGGCCTGACAGGCTTCGTAATCGCACAGTGTTATGGTGGTGCGATAATGCCGCTGTAGTTAGTGTGATTAATAACTATGCCCCACGTTGTGTGCAAGTGGCGGATCTGATGCGACAGGTGGTGTTAGCTTGTTTAAGACTCAATGTGGTGGTTAGGGCTAGGCACATACCCGGTGCTAGTAACAGGATTGCTGATGCTCTTTCCCGTTTTAAGTGGGACCTGTTTCGAATGTTGGCCCCAGCGGCGGACGAGGACGGGGCATCGGTGCCGGAGCGCTTATGGCGGATTGGCCTGCAGAGATGATCCACTTACTGAAGAGCTCCGTCTCAGCTTCAACATGGACGGCGTATCGACGTGGCTGCAGCAAGATCGAGACCTTCCTCGTGAGCCGCGGTTGGCGGCAGGGATCGGTGTCGGATCATTTAATGAGTCAGTATGTCCTATCGGCTAAATCGGCAGGGTTTTCGCGAACCGCGGTGCGTATGCATTTGGCGGGATTTTCCTTTTTCTCGAAGGCTGTGGGGTGGGGGGCAGCTGGGGGGGATTTTTGACACGCCGGCTTTTGCAGGGTTGGGAGCGGTCATCTCCTTCGCCGGTTGATGGCAGGCGCCCGATTACTCATGACTTGCTAGTCCGGCTTTGCGGCTGCCTCCCTCAGGTGGTTACCTCCTCTTTTGAGGTCGCGCTTTTTCGGGCGGTCTTCACGGTGGCCTTTTTCGGGGCTTTTCGGATTGGCGAACTAGTAGCGGAGTCGCGTCACTCGTCGTTGGGTCGGGGATTGCTATTCTCACACGTGGGGTTCACTGGGGGTGGGGTTCGGATTTGGTTAGCGCGTTCCAAGACGGATACGGTGGGAAAAGGGACTTGGGTGTCTCTGAGGGGGATGTTCGGCGCGCCCTCGTGTCCGGTTGCTTCTTTGCGGAAGTATTTGGAACAGCGGCCTGGGGGAGAGGGACATCTTTTTATTCATGCTGACGGTCAGGTACTCACTCGTTTTCAGTTTACGGCGGTTTTGCGGTTAGCGCTGCGGCGGCTGGGTGAGGACCCGAGTCATTTTGCGCCGCATTCGTTTCGAATTGGGGCAGCGACTACGGCGGCTGGGGTAGGCTTGCCAGAACACGAGATCCAGAGGATCGGCAGATGGAAGTCCCAGGCTTTTCGCAGTTATGTGCGGCCTTGAGGGGGGGGGGGAGACTAACTGTTTCTTTTGTTTTGCAGATTTTGGTTCGGAATCTTGTAACTGTTGGATGATTGGCCACTCTTTTGTTTACTGGGCCGGTCGGCGAGCAGCGACACGGCCTGTGGGGGCGAACCTCTGCTTGGCAACTTCCTTGGTGACCCTTTCATGGCTGGGCGAGCGAGGCCTACGGTGGATACAGCTCTTGCCTTTGCTCCGGCACCTCCAGCGTCAGCGAGGTACGCCCGATATCATCTTGATTCATCTGGGGGGCAACGATTTGGGGGCTTGGACTTGTCGTCAGTTAATTCGCGCAGCTCAGCGCGATTTTAAAGAATTGTTTCTTATGTTTCCCGATGTGGTTCTTGTGTGGTCAGATATTATTCCAAGGCCTGCTTCCTGGGGTCAGCGGCGATGGTCCAGGGGGTTAGCTAAAATCAATCGGCAGATTGGACGATGGGTGGAGGAGCGGGGGGGCTGTCAGATTCTCCATACCTGGGCAGAGGCAGCCTGTTCGGGTTTGTACCGACAGGATGGGGTACATCTTTCCCCAGTGGGGATGGATTTACTCCTAAATGATTGGCAGGAGGCCTTGGAGGATATTTTACGGGATAAGTGGGGCTGGTCGCAGCTTTGCCTTGGGGGGGCGGCTCAGGTGGAGGTCTCCTGAGCCGTTGGCGGGATCCCGGAGGTTTCCGGGGTCCGGAGCCGGAGGTAATCCTTAGGCCGGGGGTGGGGTACCCCCGACCTGGACAATCCCTCGGGCTTTTGCTAATAATATGGCGAAGCCGGAAGAGGGAGGGATAAGAAAATAGCCGGGGCTTGTGCCCGGCGGAAGCGGAGGCGGCGTCACCTTGCTACTGATATGGCGGGTGAGGGCCTGATCCGTGGGGGAGGGGGGGGTTAAAAGTGTTGTATTTAAATATTGTTCAGTTAATGTTAAAAGGCTAATAAAGCTGCGACCAGTTTTAATTCCAGAACATGTGTGTTGTTGTTATTGTATAAAGCTTTTAAGTAAGACGAGGGAAAGGGGAGGGGGGGGGAAGAGCAGGGCTGGAGCGACTTGTGCGCCTTACCCGGTTACAGGAAGGCCGTAAGCCCCGTGCGTGCGGCCGCACTTCACCGGGGGGCGCCGGGTGCGCGTGCCCGGCGGGGTGGCTGTCGCGGCGCGGCAGAGGAGCGGTTTGAAATGATTGGCTCCCGTGGGTGTTTTGGCAACGCGGGAGCCAATCATATAATGGGTGCTTCGGCAAAGGGGGTGAGCGGTGGGGAGCGCTGCCGTCTTTGCGGCCTGGAGGCGAGAGTCGGCGGTTGCTCCCGCCCTCCCACCCTTCAGAGGGTCTCTGGGACCTGGCGTTTGGGGTGTTGCAGCTGGGGGGGTGGCGGGATCCCGGAGGTTTCCGGGGTCCGGAGCCGGAGGTAATCCTTAGGCCGGGGGTGGGGTACCCCCGACCTGGACAATCCCTCGGGCTTTTGCTAATAATATGGCGAAGCCGGAAGAGGGAGGGATAAGAAAATAGCCGGGGCTTGTGCCCGGCGAAAGCGGAGGCGGCGTCACCTTGCTACTGATATGGCGGGTGAGGGCCTGATCCGCGGGGGAGGGGGGGGGTTAAAAGTGTTGTATTTATATATTGTTCAGTTAATGTTAAAAGGCTAATAAAGCTGCGACCAGTTTTAATTCCAGAACATGTGTGTTGTTGTTATTGTATAAAGCTTTTAAGTAAGACGAGGGAAAGGGGAGGGGGGGGGGGAAGAGCAGGGCTGGAGCGACTTGTGCGCCTTACCCGGTTACAATACCAAAAGATTTTACAAAAGCCAGAAAACAAACCAATAAGAGAGCTTTCTCACACTCTGCTCCAATACTCTGGAACAATTTACCTGACAACATTCGCCTACTGTCTGACATAAAAGAATTTAAAAAAAATTAAAAACTCACTTATTTACATTACACTATAATACACTCCCAAAACAGAATTCTCAAAGGGATACAGGCTAACATTTATTTTTAATATTATATACCCTATTTTCAAAAATAAACGACACTAATACACTAATTTAACCATACTACACACTCATTTACATGATGATTAATAATTTAACTAGCAATGTATATATGTTCTAATATGTTATACTTGTAATGTTACAATTTTCTTTGTAATTTATAATTATCTGTTCTATGTAAAATGTCCTGGTATATCTCATACCAATTAACCTACTGTTACATGTAAACCGCACTTGAAACAAGGGAAAGAGCGGTATATAAATAACTGTTAAATAAATAAATAAATAAATAAACCGGATATTCTATGCCGCGGTGATGGAATTGAATATCCGGTGATCGCCGCAGGGAGAGGAAGCTGCCTAGGCTAACCAGACAGCAGTGATGTTGGCTGCTGCCCAGTTAATGATTAGTGCCTTTAAGATAGGTGAGGGTTTTCCTCGCCTATCTTTAAGGTGCCGATCACTAACCGGGCAGCATACAATATCATTGCTGTATGGTTAGCACCGTTCTCTGACTCCGTTCCACCCCGGCATGCCTCCAACATGTATCAGGGCACATAAGGGACATAGGGATATGTTTACTAAACAGCAGTAGTGGCTTCCCTGGGATATTGGAGCTGCAGCCCCCATCGAAATCACTGGGACCGCAGCTCCGATATCGCATGGAAGTCGCTATCGCTATTTAGTAAACATACCCTATTGATGGGGATATTCAACGACACTAACCATCTATGTGCCATTAAATATCCCCATGTAAGGCATTTAAACAATTTTCTACACTGTAAAACCATGTAAATGTCCTTTGAATATTGGGCCCTTAGAGTATAAGGTCTAATGATAGAGCCATGGAAAGTGGAGAAGGGAACAAGGATGACAACAGGGTTTGCCAAAAGGTACAGAAGAGGGCATGTTATGATGCAGGGGATGTAATGGCTTCCTTATGAAGAAAGGCGAAACAGCTTAAAGAAGAGATAGCTGAAAAGGAATATGATAAGGGGAGTCCTTTTAGAAGTCCTATTCATGAGTTAGATGTCTGAAAATGGGCACTTAGATATACCAAGCACGGAAAAATCCCTGGGGCCACTTTAGAAGCTGGGTATATAGATGTCTCCAATGCGAGAATGTCCAGGTATAATTGGGGCGTGGTGGAAGCGTAGCCTGGGAGGAGCAAGGGAGATGCATGTCATAGTATGATTTCAGAATGACATAAGCATAGCTGGCACTGGTTGGTGAGGCATCTATGCCTATACCTGCTTCTAACTATGAATAAGATGAAAAAATGCTTGCTTTATAAATGCAATACTTCTAGGGTGAGTGCAACATTGGCTTTCATTGCTGCAGTTACTATTTCCTGCCCAAAGAAACCTGTGCATAAATACATATTACAGACCAACTGCTGCATGTATGAGTATCTGAAATGGCAGACCAGGATGTGCTAGTCTCAGGATATAGTCACTCTCCTTCTGAATATCCCAACCAGGATGCCCAAGTAGCCGGTTGTGTGTACGTCCAATTCTGAGATGTTCAAATTTGTGAAATGGCCTACATCCATCCACATACCCAGCCTTGCTATTTGTGGTGGGCAACCTGGCAGTTCAGTTTTTGGGGTGAAGACTAAGTGATTTCAGAAGGCACATATACATGCCTGGCTTCACTGCTGCCACTCCCCCAGATTTTTGGATGTTCTACTCTAGACATCCCAGACTCTTCCTATTTTATTTATTTACATTCTCTTATATGCCACGCTATTCTGCATCAGTGTGGTTTACATTAAACAAACTGAAATTACATTGAACAGGGCATTATAACTTGGAGATAACTATTTTACAGGGAACATGGGCTATGGAGGGTTAAGTGGCTTGCCCAAGACCACAAGGAGCACCTGTGGGCTAGAAACCCCAGTCCTTCTGGCCCAAGGTTGCTGTCCTCTAGTGGGATTTGAACCCCCAACCTTCCAGCCTGAAGTACCTTGACCCAACCACTAGGCCACTCCTCCACTCCATCCTAGATGCCCTTTCTAAACTGCCACTTCACGAGTCTTGGTATTCCCTCCCAGTCCTCTAGATCTGTCATCGAGTAGGGTTGCCAACTTTTTGAAAGAGAAAACCCATCATCTGTGGCTAACCATGCTCCTCCCTTGCCTGCCCCCTACTCTGCCCATAAAAATAATTGCAGAGAGGCAATGATGCAGGGTTTTATCATCTGGAGGCTACATCAAGGGGAAGGGTACAAGAGGTTGAACTCTTCAGCACCTATACAGCCACAGTCCCCTTCACAGGCCCTTCCAACATACATATGCTCTCCCACATGGCATTCAATTCAAAAAAACATATTCTGCATCCACCAAATTCCACCCTTCAGCCCCTTACCCAACAATCTGTGCAGAGCAGAGTAGAGCTAGAACTTTCCCTATAGAACTTAGCATACGCAAAAAAAATCCCTCTCATTACCAAGCACATTATGAATTAATCAGGGCCAGTCCCAGAGTTGATTCAAAGTGTTGGCACTATAAGCAAATATTCTTGTTTGCCCCCCCTGGCTGTCAGAATTTATTGTTTAGCTTTGAATGCCCTGCTTTCTGACGACCTTCAGAAGCGATCGCCTAGGTTGCCTGATGGTTGGTCCAACCCTGGAATTAATACAAAAAAATCATTTGGGACCAAAATCAAATCTTCTATGCCAGTACTAACTTCCAAAACTCACACAAAACCCTACTAGAAAAAGCAGTACCGTAAATACTTCAGTGAGCCCTAAAACATCAAAAAACATATAAGGAAACATGAACAAGCCAGATTACTACACATTCTTAAACATAAATTCCATGCTGACAGAATACCCAATCTTAGTCACACACACATTATAGATAGACCTTCACCGATAAGTGACCAGAAAGTGAATACCGAAATATATTGAAATATATATATATGTTGTCTTGGGCAAGCCACTTAACCCTCCAGAGCCCATGTTCCCTGTAAAATAGTTATTTCCAAGTTATAATGCCCTGTTCAATTTAATTTCAGTTTGTTCAATGTAAACCGCACTGATGCAGAATAGCGTGGTATATAAGAGAATGTAAATAAATAAATATAGACAAAAATTAAACTAAAACCCCAGAAAGCCAGACGCTGAATGCAGTGCAACACCAAACAGAAAGAAATGCATTTCCCCCTATATTGTACAAAACAAGACTGCAGATGTCAGGATTGGCATTAGGAGGGAAGCAACCAAGGCAATTGCATATTCCTAGTGGACTTGGCACAAGAAAATGCAAGAGCGTTAAGCAGGGCCTGCATATAGACCATGCTTGTGCTGAGATGGTGCTGCCACATCCCGCCCCATTTGATGACATCTGAGGTTAGAGGGTGACGGGACGTGGCAGAGCTGTCTCTGGTTTAAACCTGACCTTAATAAATTTTCTTGGAATCTCAGAGCCGGCTGCTGAAACCTAGGTCACAGTATATGTCCCTGCCCACAAAAAGGTGTATCACAGTTACTGTTTTAGATTTTAGGGCCTGATTACTAGAACTGTTTTCTCATTTTCTATAGTAACAAGCTTAATAAATCAGGCTCCTAATTGACCACTGCACAGTGCCAACAAAAAGCAATGGTCCCACTCCTCCTCCTCTCTCTCCTACAACCCCTACTGACCCATTAAGTTACACCTGTATGCAGGGCCAGCCTGTCCACTAGGAAAGCTAGGTGGCCACCTAGGGCAGCCGACCCAGGCTGGCAGCTTCATGCCGCCGCTTTGTTACCTGCGACAGGCCATGTACTTCAACACATATGACCTGCTGCTTCTGATCCCCCTCCAACGCATCTTATTGTCGGAGGGGGAGGGGTCAGAGGTGACAGTCTATGTGTGCTGAAGCACATGGCTTGCTGCAGGCAACTAAGTGGTGGCACAATGCCACCATTTTTAAAATGCTGCCCACTCCAGATGGAACCAGCGGCAGTAGCAGGTAGCGGCAAGGATGGCATAGGGGAGGGGGGCCGGCGTGGCTAGTGTTTCAGCCTGGGGCAGCAGAAATCTTTGGGCCAGCCCTGCCTCTATGTGTGTGTGTGTGTGTGTGTGTGGTGCAGAATGGGGTGCCTGTGAATGTGTGGTCAGAGGTCGGGTGCCTATGTTTGGTACGGAGGTGGGGTGGTGTGTATGTGTGTGTGACGAAAGAGGGATGAGTCTTTGCACATACACATTGTGCACTTTATTTCCTATACATTCATCCCTTCCTTCCCCACTCTAACCCCTCTCCTGCTGTCCCTCCTCCACTCCCAGACTCTCCCCTTAAACTATCCCTCCCCACACTCATCCCTGTCCTCCATTCCAAGAAGTGATGAGGTGACCTGGAGAATCGGTAATGGCACAACCTGCCAAATAAAACCCCAAAGGTTACCATGTTTGCTACACAGACAGCTGAATAATTAAAGGGGCAGTAGGTTTACTGTGTAGTCACCGATTAAGGCAAGGAAGGTCGATGAATGCCTATGTGGATCTCAACCCCTGCGGGCAATCATCGACTCTCTAGGCTGTGGGATTGTGGCTTTTTCTGAACTTCTACCCTCGGTGCTTGGAATGCCCGTGGGCAGTCACTGGCCATGATCCCAGGGCACTTTCTGCTCTTCTGCCCATGGGGCTTGGGATCCCTAAAGGCATACAGGAGCAATTGGCAATTGGCCGAAAAACAGTCCTTCATTGGTCAGTTTTACCATTCTGCCAGCGACCGGCCTCCAACATCAAAAATCGGTCAGGCCAGCCTAAAACTGGTCAGTTGGCAATCCTATCGCTGGGTCAGGTTTTCAAAATATGCATGGGGAGTGGAGAAGGGAGCAACCATTAGAGCAGGGTTTGCCAAAAGATACAGAAGAGGGTACATTATGATAAAGCGGCGTCCCTCGCCTCCGGAGGGAGCTGCTGCTGCCGCCGCCGGGACCAACACCCCCACGGTGCTCCTGCCCAATCGGGGCAGTGGGAGAACAGCAGCACAGCAGCCCACCTCCTTAAAAGCGGCATCCCTCGCCTCCGAAGGGAGCAGCTGCTGCCGCCGCCGGGACCAACACCCCCCACGGTGCTCCTGCCCAATCGGGGCAGTGGGAGAACAGCAGCACAGCAGCCCGCCTCCTTAAAAGCGGCGTCCCTCGCCTCCGGAGGGAGCCGCTGCTGCCGCCGCCGGGACCAACACCCCCCACGGTGCTCCTGCCCAATCGGGGCAGTGGGAGAACAGCAGCACAGCAGCAAGCCTCCTTAAAAGCGGCGTCCCTCGCCTCCAGAGGGAGCCGCTGCTGCCGCCGCCGGGACCAACACCCTCCACGGTGCTCCTGCCCAATCGGGGCAGTGGGAGAACAGCAGCACAGCAGCCCGCCTCCTTAAAAGCGGCATCCCTCGCCTCCGGAGGGAGCCGCTGCTGCCGCCGCCGGGACCAACACCCCCCACGGTGCTCCTGCCCAATCGGGGCAGTGGGAGAACAGCAGCACAGCAGCCCGCCTCCTTAAAAGCGGCGTCCCTCGCCTCTGGAGGGAGCCGCTGCTGCCACCGCCGGGACCAACACCCCCCACGGTGCTCCTGCCCAATCGAGGCAGTGGGAGAACAGCAGCACAGCAGCCCGCCTCCTTAAAAGCGGCGTCCCTCGCCTCCGGAGGGAGCCGCTGCTGCCGCCGCCGGGACCAACACCCCCCACGGTGCTCCTGCCCAATCGGGGCAGTGGGAGAACAGCAGCACAGCAGCCCGCCTCCTTAAAAGCGGCGTCCCTCACCTCCGGAGGGAGCCGCTGCTGCCGCCGCCGGGACCAACACCCCCCACGGTGCTCCTGTCCAATCGGGGCAGTGGGAGAACAGCAGCACAGCAGCCCGCCTCCTTAAAAGCGGCGTCCCTCGCGGGCGCAACCACGCCTGGCGGGCCTCGCCAGAGGGCCCTTTGGCATGGCCCTTAGGCGCGGCACAGAGGCGCACAAAAAAGAAGCAAGCAACCAACATATCCTGCTCCTCAAAAAGCCACACTACATCCAACAGAGGCACCTCCACCACCGAACCGAAGAACAACGACAACAACAACTTTGCACAGAAAAGACCTCACCACTCCGGAAGCCCAGGTACTCCTACACAGCATGCCACCCCTCCTAACACCCATCTATCTCCTAACCCCCCTCCTAACCCTCTACTCCCACTCAGCCAAACCCTGCAACCCTCTCTGCCCAGACACCACGACAGCTCAACCCACATGCATCCACAACCATACACACACTCACCCACTCTCACATTGCACACCAACCTACACCACCAACCCCACAAACCACCACCACCTCTCCATCTCTCTCATAAATGCTCGCTCAGTCAGGAACAAATACCACATGCTCCGGGACCTGATCACAACTGAGAAGATTGACATCCTCTGTGTAACAGAAACCTGACTAACAGACCACGACACAGTAGTAATGAACCAACTAACACCAAAGGGATACCACCTCCAACATTGATCCCGGACACATGCCAAAGGCGGAGGTGTAGCCATCATCGCCAGAGACAACCTCCACCTCCGGACCCACGCCGCAGAAACCTCCAACGAAGCAGACATCCTCACCCTCACCAACAAATACCTCTCGATATGCCTGATCTACCGTGCACCCACCACAACCTCTGACCTACCACAGATTCTACACCTCATCTCCGAAAGCACCAGCCCTTCAAAGGAACAAATTATCCTAGGAGACTTCAACCTCCCATCACTCCAGGAGAAGCAAGCAGAAACCTTCCTCGACGCCATGACAGCAATGGACCTGACACAAATCATACAAGAACCAACACATGAAAAAGGAAACATACTTGACCTCATATTTCTAAACTCCCAAACCGTCTCCTCATACAGAAAACCAACAATCTCGCCAGTACCGTGGTCAGACCACTACATTATCAACATATCCCACACCTATCAACCCAAAAATAACAGAGAAAACAAACACCACGCAAGGAGATTCAAAGCATTTAACAAGGAAGACTTCCTAACGAAAACCCTGCCTAACTTACACACAGACTCCAACAACCTTGATGTCCTGATCCACAACTGGAATACCACAATCTCCTCAGCAGCCAGCACAAATAGAAACAGCACCAACACCAGACCCATCTCCTAAAAAGCCCGATGGTTCACCCCCTGCCTCCGCAAACTGAAAACCAGACTTAGAAGAACCGAAAGGAAATGGAGAAAAACCAAAAGCGACAGAGACAAAGCAAAATACCTCCACGAACTCAATGCATACCACTCAGAAACTGACAATGCCAAAAGAGCCTACCACACCAAAATCATCACAACAGCCATAAACAAACCTTGAGAGCTCTTCCAAATCGTCAAAAATCTAACGAAAGCACCCAGTAACTCCGACCAGCTGCCAGACATCCCCCCTGATCTTCTGGCCCAACAATACAAACAGCTGCAGCAACCACAAAACCCACATCACTACGCTGAAACAACAACCAAGACAACTTCATACACTACCCTGATCAGTGACTGGAATACATTCGACACAACCTCAAAAGAAGAAATATCCTCCACCATCTCCTGCTTGAACACCACCACCTCCCCGCTGGATCCTTGCCCTTCCGACTGGATAAAGAAAACCAAAGACGACCTCAGTGCACCACTAACCCACATCGTAAATGAATCCTTTAAACAAGGACACATGCCAGACGCCCTCAAGACCACAATCATCCGACCAACTCTAAAAAAGCACAACCTAGATCCCCTAGACCCCGCCTCCTACAGGCCAGTAGCAAGCCTCCTGCTCACCGCGAAAATAATTGAGAAGATAGTCCAACGTCAGCTTCAAGAACATCTAGACATTAACAACATACTGGACCCGCAGCAACACGGATTCCGACCATTACACGGGGTCGAGACCCTAATGACCATGCTGATGAACACCCTTATCATAGGAACCCAAGAGAAACACTCCGGATACATTCTAATTTTTCTGGATATATCAGCGGCATTCGACACCATCTCCCATAACACCCTTATCCACAGACTCCAAACAATTGGGATCAAAGGCACTGTACTCCAATGGTTCAGATCCTATCTAACCGACCGACAGCAACTGATCCGCACCAAAACCTCCACCTCATCCCCCTTTCAGCAACATCAAGGAGTACCACAAGGATCCACACTATCAGCCATGCTTTTCAACATCTACCTCCGTCCACTCTGCTCAGTCATATGCACTCACAATGTCAACTTCCACATATACGCCGATGACATAATGCTCTACGCCCCAATTACAACCACGGACCCAACAAACGACCAGCTATCAACCTGTTTCACCGACGTATCCAACTGGCTACAAGAGAACAACTTATCCATTAACATAAAGAAGACCGAAGCCCTTATAGTAACAAAAGACCCAGACTTCAAACCACCCACTCACCTCACCATGGGAACCACACAGATTCAAGTACAACCACACATAAGATATCTTGGCATTATCATTGACCAAGCCCTAACTCTTAAGCAACAAATCAACAAGACCACGAGAACTGTATTCCACAAGGCGAAAACGGTACAACGCCTCCGACCCCTCCTCGAACCACAAGACTTCAGGACAGTAATGCAAGCTCTAACACTCCCTCATCTGGACTACTGCAACATAATCTACCATGGCCTACCTGCAACACAGACCAATCCCCTCCGAACTGCCCTAAACACCACGGCGAGAATAATTCACAATGCAAGGAAACGAGACCACATCACCCCAATTCTGAGGGACCTTCATATCCTCCCCATCGAAGCAAGAATTAAGTACAAAACCCTTCTACTCACTCACAAAACTGTCCACCAAACACAGGGTACCCCACTCCGCGCCCTACTGCCTCACCCAACCCACAACAGAACAACCAGACAATCCTCCAACAGCTCCGTTGCCATCCCCCACAAAAGAACCAAAGCAACTCAACGGACCTGCAACAGAGCTTTTGAACTCTATGCCCCATCCCTCTGGAACTCTCTACCAAACCACATCAAGAACAACGGTGATCTCCCATCATTCAAAAAGCAGCTAAAAACCATCCTATTCCAAGAACATCTCTGAATAGGAACCAGTAACTATGCTATCTTGTCAGTCTCTATGTCCACCCAAAAAATCATCAATGTTGAACCCCCGGTGATGGCCCCCACCTACATTTGATTCCCCCCCCCCCCCTGGTTATATGTCCCACCGCTTTGACCTGGTGAAAAGCAGGATATAAATACAGTTAAATAAATAAATAAATAAATAAATAAAGGTGATGTAATGGCTCCCTTATGAAGAAACAGCCTGAAGAAGAGAACTGTGAGGGGATATGATAAGAGTCTTGGTATACACTCCCAGTCCTCTAGGGCTATCACCAGCTCAGGTTTTCAGAATATTCCTAATGAATATTATGAGCGATATTTACAGGCCTAATTGTATGCAAATCTCCCTCATGCATATTGATTAGGGATATCCTTGAGGACTGGAAATAGTAAATACCATTGTAATCGGGGTTTATAAAATCATGTGAGAGATGGAATAGGTAAATAGGGAATAGTTCTAGGCCTTTCTAAATAGAGCTAAAACTAGTGGACACTCCATAAACTAGAGCAGGCATGTCCAACTTCGAACAGGTCGTGATCTACATTTTCCAGCCAAAAGTGCCAGTGATCTACCACCATGAAAATTAAGTTTCAAATTAGTTTCAAATTAAATTTTAACCCAATAAAGTTGGAGGATTCCCCCTCCCCCATTTTTAATAAATCTTCTGTCATTTACTTGGATGTGATCAGCTGTTAAGCAAATCAAGCAAAAACAAAACAGAGAGACGAAGATCCAGTAAGAACTGTGAGGGGAAATGGAAAGTACATTTTTTCTTAAAGTTTTATTGAGTAATAACTTTCTTTAACTTTTATTGAGTAATTTGTGTTAAATTTAGGTTGAGTATTGATCCAGGCTGATCTTGCACAATCTTTAATATTTCACTCTTGCTCATTAATGAGACGTCTGAGCCTGCATTTCATCCATCAGCTTTTTGAAGTTGGATGAATATTGTGTGAGGGCCAGTCTCAGGGAATCCTGGAGATGTTCATCTGTCATGTTGGAATGTTCTGTACTCTTTGTCATTTTCAGATGGGAAAATGCAGATTCACACAAATAAGTTGAACCGAAACAGGAGTGTACAGCTTCACTGCATCTTCTCAAGTTGGGAAATTTGTCTCTAGGCACTAGCTTCCAAAACGATTCTTGCTCAGCACGGGTCTTGAGAAAAATGCCATTTTTAAGGGCTAATATTTTGTTTTCAAGAGATGACTTGTTCAATGAGTAATTTTTACTGATAGCAGCTGCAGTTTCTTTAATGTCCACATCTACTTTGAATGGGCATGACAAGTACTCCACAATTTTTTGGAAGTCACAGAATCTATTTTCAAATTCCTGGATAACAGATCAGATTTCTGTCACATACTTCTCATTCTGAAAAACAAAATCTGGATATTGTCCCAGCTGGTCCTGCATATTAGGAAAATGATCAAAAGTGTTGTTTGCAAGATCAGTCATCATTAGCTCAAATTTGCTCTTGCAGGATGAAACTGTACTCATAATCTCGCCAATGCATTTGTTTTTACCTCGTTGTTCAAGGTTCATATCACATAGTTCTCCTGTAAACTCATCGAGAAATGCCAGATCACATAACCACTCCTCATCTTCCAACTCTGCTTGGTCATCTCCCCTCGCCTTCAAAAAACTTCTTATTTTATTCAGCAAATCACAAAATCTTTGCAGAAATTTGTGCCTACTTTGCCACCTTACATCTGTGTGCAAAATGATTTCTGCTGCCCCTTCATCAAGAGTAAGATTGAAAAGCTGTCTTTGAAAGTGATGTCCATGACAGTCTTTGTATTGAGTCTCTTGCTTGCCCAAACTTGCTGGTGAATGATGCAATGGTAAGAAAGGAAATCTGTGAAGTCGTCATGCTGTCTACAGAGGGCTATGAAATCATTAACCTCACCTGTCATTGTTCTTCCTCCATCAGTAGTGATGGAAACAAGTCTATTGTATGCAATGGAAGATTACACTTTTTTCACAAAAAAATGGAAAGAACTGAATATTTCCTGACCGGTAGTTCTCCTTTTTAAAGAAATCATTCCAAGTAGTTCTTCTTTAACACTGAAGTCTTCAAAAACCATCCGGATAAAGACTAGTAATTGGGCTATGTCTCTTATGTCTGTAGATTCATCTAGTTGGAGTGAGAAAGCAACACAATTTGAAACATCCTCCAACAATTGTTCAGTTGTGTCTCCACACATCTTTTCTATTCGCCGCACAACGGTGTTTCTTGACAATTGTACATCTTGAATAGCAGCTATGATCTCTTTCTTATTTTTAAATCCTTCAAAAAGATTGTCAGCTGCTTCAAGAAAACAATCTTTTACAAATTCCCCTTCAGTGAAAGGTTTGCATTTCTTTGCAATTAGGTTGCTGACCTTGAAGGATGCTAGGGTTGCATTGACCGAATGTGACCTTGGCTTTACCATTAACTGTTGCTGAGTAGCCAATTTCAATTTAAGTTCTTTGAGCTTCAGTTTTGTTTTTTTTTGAATTCTTTATTTTCGTTTTATAACAACAAAGGAAAGGAAGACATACAGCTAAAAGACAGATACATACAGAGAATGTGATACATACACCAAAGTAAACCCCTACCACCCCCCTCCCCCCTGCTTCTTCTCTAGAAAACTAATCATTCCCGAAACGGGCGTGTACTGACATTATTGTGTTACAAAACCTAACGGTGATCTGAAACATGATGAGTGTACATTAAACAGACATGTCGGAGCAATGAGCAGATTGTACATAATCATTGAGCATCTGCCATTTAGACAAGCGAGAGTGAGTTTGGGTAGGGGGAATAGCTCTCCGAGATATCTGCTCATATTTACTATATAAGCAGACGAGGTTCCACCATTCATTGACAGTAAGTCGAGAGCTATCCTTCCAATTCCTCATGATTAAACATATGGCTATACCCAGCATGAAATCAAGGAGAAAGCGACCCTTCTTAGGAAGAGAGGGGACCTCCGCCGCTGAGCGGAGTCCCACAGTCTTCCAAGAAAGAGGCTCGTGAAGATGTAGGATAAATTGAATACGCCCCCAGACCCGCCCCCAGTACACCTGTAGTTGAGGACATTCATAAATAACATGAGCGAGGGTTCCCACAACAGTATGGCAAGACTAACACTGGTCCCTAGCAGTTGTGTTCCATTTGGCTATTTTTCTGGAGTATAAAAGTATCTATGTGCAAAAAAGAAGAGAGTTTGGGTAACTGAGGCAGATCGGGAAACCCGCATTACTTTGCTCCAGAAAACGCTCCATTGCACCGGGGTTAAAGTGGTTTGCAGTTCGCGCTCCCAGGCTTGTTGGGCTCAACAAGTGGCAGTATCTGAACCCTAACATAATAATTTATAACAGTTAGAGGCTACCCCATGTGTACTACTAATAGAGTGAATTAGTTCTAATAGCCCGTCCTCAGTAGGGACAGAGGGCGGCATGATTTGAGCACTTTTGAGGCAGTGTTGAAGCTGCATCAATTGAAGTAATGTTTCGCTGGTAACGCAAATTCCTTTTGTAAATCAGAAAAGGTTTTCCAACGAGCTGCAGAAAAGAGCTGTTGGGGTGTCCAGATCCCCTAGAGTACCAGGGTTTCCATGCTATCATTCTATTTAGGACTTGAATTCTGGGGTTATTCCACAGCGGGAGTCCGTCCTGAGGACATACGTTTGGGCCCAGTGATAGAATGAGAGTGATAAAGGCCGCAAGAGTATCAACAATCATTGGGGGAAAGAAGGTAAAGTCAAGCTCATTGGGGTGTAGTAACCTCCATAGATCGACTAAAGCAAGATCTTCAATCACAGAGGTAAGCATGGTGTGACTCTTGGGGGGACCACTTATCCTAGGCGGCTGTTTGTCAATCAGGGGATCAAGAACTAAATGGAAATCCCCCCCTATTATCAATAAAGTATTAGCAGAGGCCTGCGCAACCTGAGCAATGATAGCAAAAGGCAGGGTCATCCACATTAGGAGCATAAAGGCATATACATGTAACTTCAAAATTACCTATCTTGAGGTGAACTCTGGACCATCTACCTGCTGTATCTGAGCTAGTCACAATAATAGTAGCATGCAGAGATTGCCTAACCAGTATGGCAACCCCACATTTCTTAGAAACGGCTGGGGAATAGGCGGCCACCATGTAAGGTTTAATATTGAGTTTAAGAGTTTCCTTCGAATTTAAATGCGTTTCTTGGAGGAAATCAGGTCCGCAGCTTCATGACTTAGATAGCTTAGGATTTTCTTCCATTTTATCGGATTATTGGTTCCTTTTACGTTCAATGAGAAATCTTACATGGTGCCATTAATCGGTAATAGACATTTTAGGTAAGGGCGCTTGAAAACATACAACATAATCAGAATCTGTACAACAAAGACATAGTCACCGAGTATGCTGGCTAATACACCCCATATTGAAAAGTATGTACCAAAGTAACTTAGAGAAGAAGCAAAATCCCAATGAATATGGCGACCATATGTCTGCGGGAGGAGGCCCTAGAGAGGAAGATAAAGACATAATAAAAGAAAAGAAACACCAGAGTCCATAATCAACACTGTCTCTGATACTCATCGAGGCTACTATGGGTAGATGGAGTCGGGTCACAGATATCATCAAAAAATAAGGCAACAACCGCCCTCGACAGACTCTTTGCTGAGCCGCGGCAAATCCAATATGGCAGGTACAGCGGATATGAGAATACTGGCAGGAATATTCTGGAAGTCAGCGCATCAAGTCGGCTTCTTTAGAATCCAAAAACTCCGCTAGTAGATCAGGGTCCTCAAATGTTCTTGTCTGATTGTGAAGCGTGACTCGGAACTTGGCCGGGTACATCAGGCCATAGCGTGCTTGTAGTTGTTGAAGCCTAGGCCGGAATTCCAGAAAGCGCTTTCGGCGGTCGACCGTGGGTTTAGCCAAGTCAGGATAGAAGGAGATCTTGTGGCTCTCAAACTCCATATGGCCCTTTGCCCGAGAGGCACTGAGAATTTGCTCCACATGTTGATATCTCAAAAGTCGAAAGATGATAGGCCGCGGGGTCTTCCTGTTGAGCGTTATGTTTGTGGGTACACGATGAGCGCGATCGATCTCCAATTCTTTGGTAAAGGTGATTTGGAGCAGGGAAGGGAGGATTTTATATAAAAACTCCTTCATGTCTCCCGATTCCGCTCCCTCCGGTATGCCCACGAGTCGGAGATTGTTGCGGCGCGCTCTATTATTGCCATCTTCCACTTCTTTCTGCAAGGCCCACACCTGACGTTCAACTTTGTCGAGTTTGGACAGCCGGACCGCATGGGAGTCCAATATGCTCTCCATTTTGTCCTGACGCGAAGAGAGCCCCTCTAGCCTGCCCTGCTTCACCGTTTGACTGCACGAGGTCCTTAACCCCTCTAATCTCTGCGAGGATTTCCTGCTGCATTTCGGGGCCCTCGCGTAAAGCCAGCCCCTTCTGTGGGGACGGGGGTTCAGTTTTGGAGCGTTTGCCGTGAGAAGCCGCTGGAGATCCAAATTCCAGGCGCGTAGGTTTGGTCCCCGCCATCTCACCAATGTGCCCCGGCAAGATCGAGCAGAAATTCATGTATGTCCGGTGTTAATTCAGGATTCTGAGTAGGCCTCTCGGGAGCCTCAGCGTTATGCGACCATCCCGCTGGACATCGGGCTCCGCCCCCCCTGAGCTTCAGTTTATGAATTTCACTTTTGGGTGGAAAATCAGCATCAAACTTATTGTTATTCAGAGCCTTATAATGACGTTCCAGATTACCCTTTTTGGGCAAGGATACTGGGGCGTTACAAATTAGACAACAACACTTATCTTTCACCATGATGAAGAAGTAGTCCATTTTCCATTCATCATGAAAGTGGTAGGTTTTGCTCTTCTTTGGAACACTCATCTTCGTTATACTGGGGTGGCTGGATGTAAGAAAGCCAAATCTGCTAAGTTAGTATAAACACTGGCTGAATCTGGTCCAATACTGTCACTGTCCCAAAGTATTAAAGATCAACAGGAACTGAAGACCTCTGGATGATGTGCAATACAAGGACTGGAGATGCCAAAACCGCACATGCAGTTCTAAAAGTAAAAATAAGAATTCATCATACTGGCACCAATCAAATACCACCAAACAATCATCAAAAAAACTCAAACATCTGTCCAGCAAACCAAATAAAATCAAATACCGCCAAACAAGTTCAAATACCACCACACATGATTTAATAAATTCTGCACACAGTGTAGAATCAATGCAAAGTCAAGGCAAAATAAAATTACAGGGTAGAATCAACGCAAAGGCTAGGCAAAATAAAATTGCAGAGGCAAGCAAAAGTCACAGTGGTTTGAACCAATTCGAAGGCAAGGCATAGGCAAGTTAGAACAAAATTGGAAAAGCCTGCCAAAATCACCAAATTCTTGACACTTTGTTGTGTCTGCCCGAAAACGTTTAATGAAAGCGAACTAAAAAGCGACCAACAACCAGCACACGACACAACTAATACGGTAAGTGTATTCAGGTAAAACCCGGGCGAATGGATATCGCCCGGTATATAACACACTTCTAAGGGGTGTTGGGGCGGGGGCAGGAATGGGTGATTCTGAGAGGCAGGAGACCAGGTATGACGCCGGGCCTGTGGCATCTCATCGCGGGGCATGGGCAGCGATCCCCTGGTGGTATCCACAAACTATTAAGAATGTGGAAAGACTTCACTCAGTCCTTCAGAGAAGCTGAGTATATTATATCTTGAATATAAGGACTGATTGGTGTCTTCAATTTCAAAAAATAGAAAAATAGAAAAAAAAAATTTCATAGTAACAGCCGGAGGTCATTGATGTGATACAACACAAGTGCTGCCATTGGGTGTGAACCTAGAAGCAGTAGTGTTATTTTATACTGAGACCTCCTTGGCTATTTCTTATGCGGTCTACATAGCTAATATTGAACGATAACTGTTTTGTTTTATGAATGATCCACAAACTATTGGCATGAAAACAACAAGTGCCCCCAATACACCCGCAGGCAAGATTCCCGCAAACAGGGAAAAAGACAGGCAAAGGATCATCAGCGCTGGCAAGCCCTCGGCAGATGACCTGTCGGCACAAGCTCTCTCCTAGCAATGGGGCGAGCTGCTGGAGAGATGGAGCCAAGTGGGGCTGGCGATCTACCTATGACCCCTCTGCGATCTACCTGTTGGACATGCCTGAACTAGAGGGTAGAAGTTTTAAAACAAATTGGATGATAGATTAAAGCATTATAAATTGTATCCAGGGGATGGAGTAAAGGCATATAGCATGGCTGTGTTTAAAGAGGCTTGGGATAAATTCCTATATGAAAAGTCATTGCTTATCCTGGAAATGAGCTACATGAAATGAATCTACTCTTTGGGGTCAGGAAGGTACCTAGTGAGCCAAAATAGCCACTGTTGGAGACAGGATGCTGGGTTCAATGGACCTTTGTGATTTCATTTAAAATTTTAGACCAGCTCTCATTCTCATATTTTGATAGCACAGACACACTTGACAAATTCTGTCTCTGATGCAGTAATCTGCACTAACTTTTAGTGTAGTGTTTTACTTTTTATTTTCCTGTATTAATTTGACTCCTTATGCAGTAAAACATATTAGGCAAGAAAATTACATAAAACCACTCTGCTAAAGGCCATGGACTCTGGCTGCTTTTGGGATTGGTCACTGTTGAAAACAGGAAGCTGGGCTTAGTGAGTCTTTGGTCTGGTCTGACCCAGCATGGCAGTTCTTATGTTCCGATGCAGCACAATAAGCATGCAAACTGCATGCTAATTGATACTTAATTTATTGCTCCTGATGTAAGCAATGGGACTAAAATCTAGCACATTTTTTACCATTTTTCCAATGTTGAATCTTTATGCCAGATCAGGGCTGTTGCAAAGATATATCTAGGGGCAAAAGAGTCATCTAAGATGAAATGTGGTACTTCACCTCAGATAACCAAAAGTCCCAAGTGGCTCAAGTGGATCCCTTGACCTTCTACCCTACTGTGATCTTAAAAACATATTCCCTGATGGTTGGAATGGACCCCTAGACTTCCTACTGGCTCTGAAAAAATTTACCCTGGGAGCCGAAGTGGAGCACCTCCCCAAACATCCTGATGGCCCTCCTTGACCCCACAAAAATATTCCCTAGGGGGCCAAATGCCCCCCTCTTGACCCTCCAACTCACCCCCTGAATTCCCCTTGCACCTCTAAATGTTGGAAGGCTGAAGTGATGTCTACTCGCTTTGGCCCTTGGTGCTTCCATCTTCCAAAATGGCATTGACTAGCAATGCATCAGAATGAACTGCTAGGGTGTCAGTCTTCCAAAAAAGGCAATGCTTCCCAAATAAGGGAAGAATCACCTTATTTGGCATACTGATTCCTAGTGAAGCATTGGGATGCACTGCTAGGGGTCAGGCACTGTCACTGTAGAAGTTGGCAATGCCAAAAGCAGGAATGAGTGTAACTTCTCCTTCCTCCCAACTTTGGGAGGTTGGTTGGTGGAGGAGGGGGGAATTGGGATCTCTAGATCACTACTGGAGGATCTTTGGGTCAGAGGTTCCTTGACCAAGGGCATAGGCCATGGGTTCCCAGGTTCCCGACTCACCTCTGCACAGCCATGGGAGTAAAGAGCCGCTGGAGTGTTTTCCTTTTTCTCCCATGGCCATGCTAAGTTGTAGCTGCCAGTGCCGCTCAGTACACAGTTGTTAAACAAGGACACTTCCTGTCTCTTGTGCAACAGGCAGGAAGTGCCCCTGTTTAACCTCTACGTAGTGAGTCATGTTGGTGGCTGTAACGTAGAACAGCCGCGGGAGAAACAAGAAAATGCTACGGTGGCTCTTTACTCCAGTGACTGTGCAGAGGTGAGCCAGGGAGCTGAGCTTCGGGTCTCACCAACCTCTCAAGCTGATTAGGCACATGAGGGGCCCTCGAAGTGCAGGGTGACATTCCCACACATGCTTCAGCCTAGCCCTAGCTCCGAGGCTGACAGCAGTCGCAGTGTTGCTGCAGGAAAGAAAATCACACCCAAATTGTGGTGGGACTGCAGGGTGTCTGCTGGCGTGGCCTGGAGCAGAGTCAGAGCAGAGAGAGATGCAATTTCAACTTCAGGAAGGTAGGGAAAGGTGAGAGTGTTGACAGTAAATGAACCTAAGTCATTGTGCAGGGTTCAGGGCTGCATCGGCTCTAAGGCCATTTGAATTTAAAGAGGCTTTACCTTATTTTAGGTTAAAATAATAATTAAAAAAAACAACAGACAGCTGTGGACTGCAGGTAGTACGCAGGTGTGTGGATTGAGCACACTAGTACTCAGGGCTTATTTTTAGATTTAAAGGGCCCATGCTCCCAGGAATGTGTTAGGGATCAATCCAGGTTGACGAGGAGCCCCTGTGCAGACGTGGAGGACAGAGGAGAAATTAAGGGGGACTGATATTAGACTGGCTATCCAAAAGGTTTTTTGAATTTAAATTTGCCATCTACAATTATGGTAAAAGTTATGAAAAGACATCTTTTACTAGCCTCCTGCTCACCGCGAAAATAATTGAGAAGATAGTCCAACGTCAGCTTCAAGAACATCTAGACATTAACAACATACTGGACCCTAGAGTACCAGGGTTTCCATGCTATCATTCTATTTAGGACTTGAATTCTGGGGTTATTCCACAGCGGGAGTCCGTCCTGAGGACATACGTTTGGGCCCAGTGATAGAATGAGAGTGATAAAGGCCGCAAGAGTATCAACAATCATTGGGGGAAAGAAGGTAAAGTCAAGCTCATTGGGGTGTAGTAACCTCCATAGATCGACTAAAGCAAGATCTTCAATCACAGAGGTAAGCATGGTGTGACTCTTGGGGGGACCACTTATCCTAGGCGGCTGTTTGTCAATCAGGGGATCAAGAACTAAATGGAAATCCCCCCCTATTATCAATAAAGTATTAGCAGAGGCCTGCGCAACCTGAGCAATGATAGCAAAAGGCAGGGTCATCCACATTAGGAGCATAAAGGCATATACATGTAACTTCAAAATTACCTATCTTGAGGTGAACTCTGGACCATCTACCTGCTGTATCTGAGCTAGTCACAATAATAGTAGCATGCAGAGATTGCCTAACCAGTATGGCAACCCCACATTTCTTAGAAACGGCTGGGGAATAGGCGGCCACCATGTAAGGTTTAATATTGAGTTTAAGAGTTTCCTTCGAATTTAAATGCGTTTCTTGGAGGAAATCAGGTCCGCAGCTTCATGACTTAGATAGCTTAGGATTTTCTTCCATTTTATCGGATTATTGGTTCCTTTTACGTTCAATGAGAAATCTTACATGGTGCCATTAATCGGTAATAGACATTTTAGGTAAGGGCGCTTGAAAACATACAACATAATCAGAATCTGTACAACAAAGACATAGTCACCGAGTATGCTGGCTAATACACCCCATATTGAAAAGTATGTACCAAAGTAACTTAGAGAAGAAGCAAAATCCCAATGAATATGGCGACCATATGTCTGCGGGAGGAGGCCCTAGAGAGGAAGATAAAGACATAATAAAAGAAAAGAAACACCAGAGTCCATAATCAACACTGTCTCTGATACTCATCGAGGCTACTATGGGTAGATGGAGTCGGGTCACAGATATCATCAAAAAATAAGGCAACAACCGCCCTCGACAGACTCTTTGCTGAGCCGCGGCAAATCCAATATGGCAGGTACAGCGGATATGAGAATACTGGCAGGAATATTCTGGAAGTCAGCGCATCAAGTCGGCTTCTTTAGAATCCAAAAACTCCGCTAGTAGATCAGGGTCCTCAAATGTTCTTGTCTGATTGTGAAGCGTGACTCGGAACTTGGCCGGGTACATCAGGCCATAGCGTGCTTGTAGTTGTTGAAGCCTAGGCCGGAATTCCAGAAAGCGCTTTCGGCGGTCGACCGTGGGTTTAGCCAAGTCAGGATAGAAGGAGATCTTGTGGCTCTCAAACTCCATATGGCCCTTTGCCCGAGAGGCACTGAGAATTTGCTCCACATGTTGATATCTCAAAAGTCGAAAGATGATAGGCCGCGGGGTCTTCCTGTTGAGCGTTATGTTTGTGGGTACACGATGAGCGCGATCGATCTCCAATTCTTTGGTAAAGGTGATTTGGAGCAGGGAAGGGAGGATTTTATATAAAAACTCCTTCATGTCTCCCGATTCCGCTCCCTCCGGTATGCCCACGAGTCGGAGATTGTTGCGGCGCGCTCTATTATTGCCATCTTCCACTTCTTTCTGCAAGGCCCACACCTGACGTTCAACTTTGTCGAGTTTGGACAGCCGGACCGCATGGGAGTCCAATATGCTCTCCATTTTGTCCTGACGCGAAGAGAGCCCCTCTAGCCTGCCCTGCTTCACCGTTTGACTGCACGAGGTCCTTAACCCCTCTAATCTCTGCGAGGATTTCCTGCTGCATTTCGGGGCCCTCGCGTAAAGCCAGCCCCTTCTGTGGGGACGGGGGTTCAGTTTTGGAGCGTTTGCCGTGAGAAGCCGCTGGAGATCCAAATTCCAGGCGCGTAGGTTTGGTCCCCGCCATCTCACCAATGTGCCCCGGCAAGATCGAGCAGAAATTCATGTATGTCCGGTGTTAATTCAGGATTCTGAGTAGGCCTCTCGGGAGCCTCAGCGTTATGCGACCATCCCGCTGGACATCGGGCTCCGCCCCCCCTGAGCTTCAGTTTATGAATTTCACTTTTGGGTGGAAAATCAGCATCAAACTTATTGTTATTCAGAGCCTTATAATGACGTTCCAGATTACCCTTTTTGGGCAAGGATACTGGGGCGTTACAAATTAGACAACAACACTTATCTTTCACCATGATGAAGAAGTAGTCCATTTTCCATTCATCATGAAAGTGGTAGGTTTTGCTCTTCTTTGGAACACTCATCTTCGTTATACTGGGGTGGCTGGATGTAAGAAAGCCAAATCTGCTAAGTTAGTATAAACACTGGCTGAATCTGGTCCAATACTGTCACTGTCCCAAAGTATTAAAGATCAACAGGAACTGAAGACCTCTGGATGATGTGCAATACAAGGACTGGAGATGCCAAAACCGCACATGCAGTTCTAAAAGTAAAAATAAGAATTCATCATACTGGCACCAATCAAATACCACCAAACAATCATCAAAAAAACTCAAACATCTGTCCAGCAAACCAAATAAAATCAAATACCGCCAAACAAGTTCAAATACCACCACACATGATTTAATAAATTCTGCACACAGTGTAGAATCAATGCAAAGTCAAGGCAAAATAAAATTACAGGGTAGAATCAACGCAAAGGCTAGGCAAAATAAAATTGCAGAGGCAAGCAAAAGTCACAGTGGTTTGAACCAATTCGAAGGCAAGGCATAGGCAAGTTAGAACAAAATTGGAAAAGCCTGCCAAAATCACCAAATTCTTGACACTTTGTTGTGTCTGCCCGAAAACGTTTAATGAAAGCGAACTAAAAAGCGACCAACAACCAGCACACGACACAACTAATACGGTAAGTGTATTCAGGTAAAACCCGGGCGAATGGATATCGCCCGGTATATAACACACTTCTAAGGGGTGTTGGGGCGGGGGCAGGAATGGGTGATTCTGAGAGGCAGGAGACCAGGTATGACGCCGGGCCTGTGGCATCTCATCGCGGGGCATGGGCAGCGATCCCCTGGTGGTATCCACAAACTATTAAGAATGTGGAAAGACTTCACTCAGTCCTTCAGAGAAGCTGAGTATATTATATCTTGAATATAAGGACTGATTGGTGTCTTCAATTTCAAAAAATAGAAAAATAGAAAAAAAAAATTTCATAGTAACAGCCGGAGGTCATTGATGTGATACAACACAAGTGCTGCCATTGGGTGTGAACCTAGAAGCAGTAGTGTTATTTTATACTGAGACCTCCTTGGCTATTTCTTATGCGGTCTACATAGCTAATATTGAACGATAACTGTTTTGTTTTATGAATGATCCACAAACTATTGGCATGAAAACAACAAGTGCCCCCAATACACCCGCAGGCAAGATTCCCGCAAACAGGGAAAAAGACAGGCAAAGGATCATCAGCGCTGGCAAGCCCTCGGCAGATGACCTGTCGGCACAAGCTCTCTCCTAGCAATGGGGCGAGCTGCTGGAGAGATGGAGCCAAGTGGGGCTGGCGATCTACCTATGACCCCTCTGCGATCTACCTGTTGGACATGCCTGAACTAGAGGGTAGAAGTTTTAAAACAAATTGGATGATAGATTAAAGCATTATAAATTGTATCCAGGGGATGGAGTAAAGGCATATAGCATGGCTGTGTTTAAAGAGGCTTGGGATAAATTCCTATATGAAAAGTCATTGCTTATCCTGGAAATGAGCTACATGAAATGAATCTACTCTTTGGGGTCAGGAAGGTACCTAGTGAGCCAAAATAGCCACTGTTGGAGACAGGATGCTGGGTTCAATGGACCTTTGTGATTTCATTTAAAATTTTAGACCAGCTCTCATTCTCATATTTTGATAGCACAGACACACTTGACAAATTCTGTCTCTGATGCAGTAATCTGCACTAACTTTTAGTGTAGTGTTTTACTTTTTATTTTCCTGTATTAATTTGACTCCTTATGCAGTAAAACATATTAGGCAAGAAAATTACATAAAACCACTCTGCTAAAGGCCATGGACTCTGGCTGCTTTTGGGATTGGTCACTGTTGAAAACAGGAAGCTGGGCTTAGTGAGTCTTTGGTCTGGTCTGACCCAGCATGGCAGTTCTTATGTTCCGATGCAGCACAATAAGCATGCAAACTGCATGCTAATTGATACTTAATTTATTGCTCCTGATGTAAGCAATGGGACTAAAATCTAGCACATTTTTTACCATTTTTCCAATGTTGAATCTTTATGCCAGATCAGGGCTGTTGCAAAGATATATCTAGGGGCAAAAGAGTCATCTAAGATGAAATGTGGTACTTCACCTCAGATAACCAAAAGTCCCAAGTGGCTCAAGTGGATCCCTTGACCTTCTACCCTACTGTGATCTTAAAAACATATTCCCTGATGGTTGGAATGGACCCCTAGACTTCCTACTGGCTCTGAAAAAATTTACCCTGGGAGCCGAAGTGGAGCACCTCCCCAAACATCCTGATGGCCCTCCTTGACCCCACAAAAATATTCCCTAGGGGGCCAAATGCCCCCCTCTTGACCCTCCAACTCACCCCCTGAATTCCCCTTGCACCTCTAAATGTTGGAAGGCTGAAGTGATGTCTACTCGCTTTGGCCCTTGGTGCTTCCATCTTCCAAAATGGCATTGACTAGCAATGCATCAGAATGAACTGCTAGGGTGTCAGTCTTCCAAAAAAGGCAATGCTTCCCAAATAAGGGAAGAATCACCTTATTTGGCATACTGATTCCTAGTGAAGCATTGGGATGCACTGCTAGGGGTCAGGCACTGTCACTGTAGAAGTTGGCAATGCCAAAAGCAGGAATGAGTGTAACTTCTCCTTCCTCCCAACTTTGGGAGGTTGGTTGGTGGAGGAGGGGGGAATTGGGATCTCTAGATCACTACTGGAGGATCTTTGGGTCAGAGGTTCCTTGACCAAGGGCATAGGCCATGGGTTCCCAGGTTCCCGACTCACCTCTGCACAGCCATGGGAGTAAAGAGCCGCTGGAGTGTTTTCCTTTTTCTCCCATGGCCATGCTAAGTTGTAGCTGCCAGTGCCGCTCAGTACACAGTTGTTAAACAAGGACACTTCCTGTCTCTTGTGCAACAGGCAGGAAGTGCCCCTGTTTAACCTCTACGTAGTGAGTCATGTTGGTGGCTGTAACGTAGAACAGCCGCGGGAGAGAAACAAGAAAATGCTACGGTGGCTCTTTACTCCAGTGACTGTGCAGAGGTGAGCCAGGGAGCTGAGCTTCGGGTCTCACCAACCTCTCAAGCTGATTAGGCACATGAGGGGCCCTCGAAGTGCAGGGTGACATTCCCACACATGCTTCAGCCTAGCCCTAGCTCCGAGGCTGACAGCAGTCGCAGTGTTGCTGCAGGAAAGAAAATCACACCCAAATTGTGGTGGGACTGCAGGGTGTCTGCTGGCGTGGCCTGGAGCAGAGTCAGAGCAGAGAGAGATGCAATTTCAACTTCAGGAAGGTAGGGAAAGGTGAGAGTGTTGACAGTAAATGAACCTAAGTCATTGTGCAGGGTTCAGGGCTGCATCGGCTCTAAGGCCATTTGAATTTAAAGAGGCTTTACCTTATTTTAGGTTAAAATAATAATTAAAAAAAACAACAGACAGCTGTGGACTGCAGGTAGTACGCAGGTGTGTGGATTGAGCACACTAGTACTCAGGGCTTATTTTTAGATTTAAAGGGCCCATGCTCCCAGGAATGTGTTAGGGATCAATCCAGGTTGACGAGGAGCCCCTGTGCAGACGTGGAGGACAGAGGAGAAATTAAGGGGGACTGATATTAGACTGGCTATCCAAAAGGTTTTTTGAATTTAAATTTGCCATCTACAATTATGGTAAAAGTTATGAAAAGACATCTTTTACTATGAAGAGGGTAAAGGGACAGCTGAGGGACGCTTGTAGAAGAGAAGAAGGGAGTTGGTGGGCATCTTAATGGTGCAGACACCCTTGTAATGGCCATAGTTGCAGTGGAGCAAATCCCGGTTACGGAAGGAAGATAGTAGGGCCCAAGTGCATGGAGAAGCATCAGGGAAGGTGATTAGGTCCAGTAGTGTACCAGAATACCCAGCTATTTAGAAAAGTACCCTGATTTGGCAGGAACATTGGTTCATTGGCCAAAGGGAGTTTGTAAGGGACAGGCAAGCCATTATAACAGGTATGAGTACAGTGATAATTTCTGTGGAGTCTATTTTCATTTGGTAATTTTTGGGAGATGGGAGGTTTAGGTTTATACTTCTCATAGGAATTAACATTGATCCATTAAAGTCTATGAACATTGCCATGATACTATTTGAAAATAACAAACATTCCCGAGAAAGCGATTGCGGAACTCCAAGCAGTGGGGACGCTGAAACTCGAAGCCCCATTGCCCTCAAAAGTAATGCTGTGGAAACATCATGACAGCACTGCAGAATCCTTCGGGCTATCCTGGAAACCCAAGTTCACCACGTGAAATTTAGGAAACACAGAAAAGTGCCTGTGATATCCACATTTCAACCATGTTAGCTGTTACCGCCGAGTGATATTTCCATGTTAACCCCGCGTAGCAGCTAATGCAGTTTAATAGACCCCTCAAAAGTTAAAAAAAGGAAATGAATTGATATTTATCTAATACAGTATTATGACATCAAGTCATGATAGAATTACTGAAAGCTAAAAAAAAAGAATGTTGTTTAAGAGTAAGAAGTCAGTCTAGTGTAGAATTCTTATAATGAAATAATTGAAATAATAAAATGTTGAAATAGTAGATAACAATTGCTGCCATCTTTTTCTATTAAAAGCCATTTATTTGTGTTAAAATTTCCATTGATCTTAAAGCTGCTTCATTGCATGCTAAACATTGAGGCTTAATATTATATTTTTCTTTTGTTGAACCCTATATAACCTTATCCACTCAGCCACCAGTACAATCTTAGTGGGAAGGGTTCTAATCCAAATGAGTTTACGATAAGCTGGAAAAATTGGAGAGGACTCTCGATTTCCATCTTCAATTTGCAAGGCCATGAGATGCATAACAACACCATGCAGTGATGACATGCTGTGCCATACTGGGGCATAGCCATAACAGTGAGCACATAAGCTGAAATGGTGGCATGCAGCAGAGAACCCTGCCTAGCTACTGGCATATATTGAAATCATGAACAGAGTATCCAACAGGGCATGGATCTCCAAATGTATGTAGTGCCTGCAGCAGATGAGGGACTGACAGGAAGGGCTACATGGTCTTACAAAAGCATGACAGGGGACGTAGTCAGGTTAGGGTAGTCAAACATGGCAGATGGTGATGGTATGGAAAGGTGGGACACAAGAGTACTGCACCCAGTCACATTCCTGAGCCACAACTCTACATAGGATAGTTAAAGAAGTCAATGAAATGCACCATGGGTGTGGGAAGTACAAGTGTTGCGATGGTTACAAGTGTAGTGGCTCCCACACACAGGGCATCCTGTGCCATGGGTGTACAGTAGCCAAATAATGAATATTGACCCAACAGGGAGTTGCTATGATGGCTAGATGTGCATAGACTAGTTACCATTGCAGAGGACAATAGCTCCCAGGTAGTGATATTGGTGACATAGGAACCTAGACCCAGCAGAAGTGTACATGTCTATGTCCACCCAAAATCACTAATTGTTGTCCCTGGTGATGGCCCCACCCTATAAAATACTATCCCCCCCCATGTTATATGTTACACCGCTTTGACCCGGTGAAAAGCGGTATATAAATGCAGTTAAATAAATAAATAAATAAATAAATAAATAAAATAGGAACAGCATACACGTACTTGCATGAGAATAGTGCACTCAAATGAGCCCAACAATGCTTGATGGTCTGGTGCTTCTGCCACCTCTGCTCCTCTTAGAAGGTTATAAGCACCTTGGTTTGTATTCCATTCAGTTACATCTTTTCTACATGCTGTTCTATTATGCTTTTTAGCATCCCAAAAAAGTGGATGTATTCCGCTCAAACTCCCTATTGCCTTGGGGATCATAGCATTGTAAATTCTCTTTAATAAACTCTCATGCATGATTGATGTATTTTCTAAGTAATCCCTACCATTTAATAGACATTTGTTTTACTAAAACTGACTCAGACTTCCAGACTTATCCCCATTCCCATGACCATAGATCACATGACTGGTTGAAACTATGACAACAGGGAAGAAGGCATGCTTTTTTCTTCTCTCTGGTTTTAAACTATTTTAGCAACTTGCGTTATAAAAGGAGGTATTGTATAAGTATAGAAACACAGAAACATAGAAATATGATGACAGAAAAAGACCACATGGCCTATCTAGTCTGTCCTTCCATATCAACAACTACAACAGTCCCCTTTTTAACTTTAGAGATCCTCTGTGTTTGTCCCATGTTTTTTTGAATTCAGTTACTGTCCTCATCTCTACCACCTCCACTGGGAGACTATTCCATGGATCCACTACTGTTTCCGTAAAGAAATATTTCCGCATATCACTCCTGAATCTATCTCCCTTCACCCTCATCCCATGTCCCCTCATAGCAGAACTTACTTTCAATTGAAAGAGGCTCTCTCCCTGAACATTTATGCCACGGAGGTATTTAAACATCTCAATCATATCATCTCTATCCCGCCTTTCCTCTAAGGTGTACATATTAAGATCCTTCAGTCTGTCCTCATATGCTTTATAATGAAGACCACTAATCATTTTAGTAGCCACCCTCTGCACCGACTCCATCCTGTTTACATCCTTTTGAAGGTGCGGTCTCCAGAATTGCACACTATACTCCAAATGAGGTCGCACCAAAGACTTATAGAGAGGCATTATCACCTTCTTTTTTCTGCTAGCCATTCCTCTCCGTATGCACCCAAGCATCCTTCTAGCTTTTGCCGTCGCCTTTTCTACCTGTTTAGCTACTTTAAGATCATCAGATACAACCACGCCTAGGTCCCGCTCTTCTTTAGTGGACAAAAGTACTTCACCCCCTATACTATATTGCTCCCTTGGATTGCTGCAGCCCAAATGCATGACCTTACATTTTTTAACATTAAATCCCAGCTGCCAAATTCTAGACCATTCTTCAAGCTTAGCTAGATCCCTCCTCATGTTATCTACACCTTCCTGGGTGTCTACTCTATTGCAGATTTTGGTATCATCCACAAAGAGGCAAACCTTACCCGACAGCCCTTCCGCTATATTACTAACAAAGATATTAAAAAGAATCGGACCAAGGACAGATCCCTGGGGCACATCACTGGTAAATTCCTTCTCCTCAGAGTCAGCTCCATTTACTTGTACTCTTTGTCGCCTCCCACCCAACCAATTTCTAACCCAAGCAGTAACTTTAGGGTCCATCCCTAGGGTGTTCAGTTTGTTTATAAGTTGCCTGTGAGGAACAGTGTCAAAGGCTTTACTGAAATCTAAGGGGCATGTTTACTAAACATTCCTAATGTGCGGGGCCGCGGTAGTGTGCGTGTGCCATATAAGGAGTGGGCGGTTCAGGCAGAAAGAAGAAAAAACCCCTACCGTACGTGTGCGCGTCGCACTAATTTGCGGGGCCCACATTAGCGCGTGGGAAGGCTAAGTGGGGCGCTGCTGAGCATATATCAGAACAGAGCTGTAGCACAACGGTGAACACACTAACCAATGGTGCAGGGGCCACAGGTTTAATCCCCCATTGTGTGCAACAAAAAGGCCAGCTGAGGCAACACCTTGAATGTGTAAAAGTGGTTCAGGAGGCAAAGTACTTTTGGACGGCATAAGGCGGCACACTGTTCGTTTTTTACGGCATAAGGCGGCGCACTGTACTATCTGGGCGGCACAAGGCGCCGCACTGTTCATTTTGGACGGCACAAGGCGGCGCACTAATTGTGGGCAGCAGGAGGTGGCGCGCTGATGGGCATAAGGCGGTGCGCTGATGCCAAAGCAAAGGAACACAGCCACAGCACAATGGTTAAGACACTGAGCAATGGTGCAGGGACCAGGGGTTTGATCCCTCACAATGCCCAGTGAAAAAGGCTAGCTGAGGCCGTATGTTATATGTTGTGGAGTGCTGTAGGAGGCTTTCTAATTTTATTTTGTGATAACTACTAGCAAACGCACTCTCACAGCATATTAATATAAGGCGGCCCATAAGGCACATGTTACAGTGCACGGTCCGCCAAGGCACCCTAGAATGTCTCCTATAGGGCAGCATGTATGTTGCGACACAGGATAATGTATAGTGCACCCTATATGGCTGGCAACCGTAACGTGCCCTATAGGGCGCCCCATAAAGCACCCTCAGAGGCACCTTATGGGTACAGTACGCCGAGGGTGGTATTGCTGGCAGCAACATATGTACAGTAAATTAAAATAAATCTGTGGACACCCCTATCACATAACCCCACTGTGGGTTTGAACCCATGACATCTGGCTGCACAGGCAGTGACATAACCATTGGGCTACAGCTCTATAGCTGTAAGCAGCCCCTGGTTGGCTGCAGATAGCCTGTACGTCACCTCACTGACAGTCTGCTGTTGTGAACCACCCGTACCCATGATGCACTGCACATGCAAATCAGCTGTCCACGATTGAACACAGGATGGGAAATGCACCCCTAAAGCTCCCCAGCCTGGTAGGGGGAAGTGTCCGTGTGCACCCACACAGCACCTCGGCCTGGTAGGGTGTCCTGAGTGGGTGGACAAACGGCAAAGAGTAGCTAAACACCATCACATTGTGCGGTTACTGTGCTCACCCTGAGTGTGAGATGTTGCGCCCAGGACCAGGTCCACAACACCAGGCATGGCTGAATGCAGCCATGGCAGAGCTCCAAAGCAGCAATAACCTGTGGAATAGGTAGGTGTTGCATAAACATTTTGGAGATCTCTGTCTGGCTCAGTTAGTGGGGACCCCCACCCCATGGACCCCCAGGTGGATAAAACAGGGCTTCCCCTCAACAGATCTCACCCCAATGGCAGTAGAGTGGACCATCAACCCCAGTTCTGCTAGGGAACAGACACCCTACAGGGCAGTCCAAGCAGCTCCACACACATCCATAACACAATATCAGACAGACATTAGGCCTGGATATTCAAAGATGCACCCCACCACTATCTGATATTCACCTGCAGCAAGCCATCAGCCACTGCACAGCACTCCATCACAACACATATCAGCTGTGAATAGTCTGCTGGCTGATCCTGATGGACATGCATGCACCCACAACTGGGGTGGCAGCACACACAGACAGATAAGTCCATGAAGAGGCCCCCACAGGACACCCATACATATCACATGGGAGAATCACAATATAGCACTATGGGGGTGCCTAGCCATGCTGCCGTCACTGCACACTCAGGGTGAGTGATCCCCCAGCAGCACATACAGAGGTCACCCTGTCTGTGTAGGTGGTGGCCGGGCACTACCATGCCCCTGCCAGTGCCCTATGCCCTGTGCAGCTGCATCCTGGTCAGTCCACTCTGTCTGAGATATACCCATGGTCCCTTGCTACTCATTATGCACATTGGCAGGCCAATACTGGCAACAGTGTTGGCAGTGTGGGCTGTGGAAGGGGCATGCAGCCAACACCCACTGTATAGATAGACACACAATTCCACACCTATGCCATCATGGTGCTACTATTGAGGAGGTAATTAGCCTTGCCCACCAAACCGGTGCTGGGCACGGCAAGGCATGGATATGCTACGCAGTACTGCTGGGGGTCACTCCCCAGGGTGGTAAACACCGTCAGAGGCAAGGGCTGGAGCACGCACCGCAAACACCAAACAGATTGTTCGGATGGGGTCAACTAGCAGTATGTGCGTAACGTATGGATATCTATCTGCCAGTACTCCTAGCAAGCGTCTCAGAGCTGTGTACCGTATACCTCAGGTGTAGGGTTCCATTGCTAGGGTATGCAGGTGCTAGTATTGGGAGATGCACGCAGGGTCCAATGTTCTGCCTCTGCAGGAGACATTGGCCAATGGGGCCTGTGGGTGTGGGTGTGGGTGTGTCTGCCCCTGTTGGCTGCTGCTTTACGGCAGAGATTCCCAACTCCAGTCCAGGTGTGCATCACACTGATCGGGTTTACCTGCTGTTCCTCATGAATATGCATGAGCTATATCTACATGCCATGGGGGTGGTGCATAGATATACAGCACAGGCATTTGTATGAGTGGCAGCATGGACCCTGACTGGTGTGTGGCCCACCAGGACTGCATTTGGGAGATTCTGCTCTAGGTACTGCCCCTGTACATGGTATCTGTGCTCAGTGGGGTAAAAGATAGATGTAGTACCATTGCATATGTCCTCGCCACAAAAGGTTTGTCCTTACTATCACTGTGTAGCTGTGGGAAAAATATGTGGGAAGGATTGGTGGTAGCCCCAGCTGGGCTTTGAACCTGTGATTTTCTGTTCTTATATGCACTGTCTGTGTGCACTGCACCACCTTGTAGCCACAGATTGGCTGGATTCCCTGGAACATCCATGCCTGTGGATCCGGCAGGGCCTGTGTGTTGCAGTGGACTGTGCCAGCCTGCACATGGCTTGGCCTCTGTCCTCTGTGGCTAGCTGCCACTGCCCCCTGCACCACATGTACTCGTGCGCCAACATGCTGGCATGAGCTTCTCTCAGAAAAAGCAGATGACCTGATTGCAATGTGGCAGTACGGGACTGCATTTGGGAGACTTGGCTGTAGGTATGCCCATTGTTGTGGTGTGTGTGCGGTGTTGGGTAACATATGGGTGTTTCCCCCATGCTTATGTTCCCTGCAATACAGGGGTGTCTGCTCTATCTTTGTTTAGTGGTGGGTAAAATATATGGATGGGGCTGACAAGTGCCCCAGCTGGGATTTGAACCTCTGTCCTTCTAGTCCTAGAGGTCATGGCTATGTCCTCTGCACCACACTATGGCCACAGGGACAGTGTAGCCCCTGGAGGTAGTAAACCTGGCAGGATGGAGTCACAAACCCTGCTGTATGCATTTTTACTGTGGGCTCCTTCACCCTGTGTGGTGACAAACGTGCAAATAAAACCCGGGAATGACCACGGAACAAAGGGTGAAAACATATACCCAAGCTGGGCAACAGTGATATTAATGGGCAACCCTAGATAACACTCCCAGGACAGCTCCAGAAAAAGGGAAATCTTTTTTGAACGAGTCTCCGCTCCGTACACCTTTCCATAAATCATTTCCTTTTTTTTGGAGCTGTCCTGGGTGTGTTATCTAGTTTTGCCCATCACTATAACTGTTCTCCAACTGAATTACTATTTTTCATATTTTTGTGGTGGTCATTTTCTATTTATAATTGCACTTTTGTGCTGTGCACATGTATCACACTGCTCACGTTTTTCAGGTTTCCCCGGTTTTGCTGTACATTGCTGACGGAAATGGTTTCTCTTCCCTTTAAATGCATTCTAACGCGAGTGATTCACTCGCGCTATTTTTTTTTGGAAATTCAGCCCCGATAATGTGCGGGGCGCCTCTCCCCTCCCCTTCCCCGCCCATTAACCCCTTCTTTCCGCCCCTCCGGGGCCTTCCTCCGCCCTCCGTTAGCCTTTCCACGCCTCTATCGGACATTTGCGGGCACGTACTTGTGCGGCACCCGTTACTGTGACGCACAAGTGTGCGGGGCTTCATCGCACATTTGCAGGGCATTTAAGCGCTCTTAAGTACCGCTTTTAGTGCGCTATTTTGCGGCGCGCTAATTAGCGGTTTTTAGTAAACATGCCCCTAAATATACCACATCTAGAGCTCTCCCTCGGTTCAACTCCCTGGTCACCCAGTCAAAGAAATCAATCAGATTTGTCTGACAAGACCTGCCTCTGGTGAATCCATGCTGCCCCGGATCCTGTAATCCGCTGGACTCCAGAAACCTCACTATTTTCTCTTTCAGCAGCGTTTCCAATAATTTACTCACCACCGAATAATTTCCAATAATTTCCACTAACCGGCCTGTAGTTTTCAAACACATCTTTACTTCCGCTTTTATGGAAAGGTACCACATGAGCCTCTCTCCAGTACTTTGGCACCACTCCCAACTCCAACGAGGCATTGAAAAGGTCAGTCAGTGGAGTTGCTAGAACGTCCCCAAGTTCCCTCAGTATTCTAGGGTGTATCATTTCCGGTCCCATCACTTTGTCTACTTTAAGTTGAGCTAGTTTCTCACGAACACAGTCTTCTGAAAATTGTTCAAGATGTCCCTCGCTTCTGTTCCTATTTGTGGGTGTTTTTTGAGGTCCTGCTCCTGGTTCTTCATCTGTGAATATAGAACAAAAATATTTGTTAAGCAATTCCGCTTTATCCTTATCAGCTTCTACATATTCCTCACCTGCACCCTTGAGTCTGACAATACCACTTTTGCCCTTCCTCTTCTCACTAATATATCTGAAAAATGTCTTATCCCCCCATTTTATTGCATTGGCTATTTCCTCCTCCTTTTGAATGTTTGCCTTCTTGACTACTTTGCTAGCTTTTCTAGGTTTTTACAAATATAGATGCCTGTCTTCCCCTCTCTGTCATCTCTTGTATTTCATGAAGGCCTCCCTCTTTTTCTTCACTTTTTTAGCTACTTCTTTCAAAAACCATGAAAAGTATGAATATTACTTTATTCTACTAAGGAGTTGTGTTAATAAGGGAATGCACAACTACACAACACCAAGCTGGTTTCCTATCATAGTTTTGTGACAAGCACATATTGAAAGAATAGAAAAAACCTCCCCCCAAAGCCCATTTCTGTTCACTGTTTTATCATGTTTTATATCAGACTGAAAAAGTAGATTTATTTCTTAATAGGGTATGTTCTTTTACAAGCTGCTATGTTATGTATTTTCTATTCCCCAGCATTTAATAGACATTAACTGGAGTGGAGGAGTACAGCAGTGGTACGAGGACCAGGGGAACTACATTCAACTCCCACCATTGCCCCTTGTGATCTTGGACAAGTTACAACGCTCCATTGCCCCAGATAAAAACTTAGACTGTAAGCTCTCTGATTATAGCAAAATATCTACTGTACCTCAATATATCTTGCCTTGAACTTCTGAGAAGGATGTGAGCTAACTTTAATTTTGGGGTTGATTCTATTAAGAGAAAATAATGCACCATTTATTTGCATAAGTCCCTATTCTAAAAGACTTATATGCATGAATGGGCACTTACACGCTTTAGCCAGTTGCTGTTCTGTAAGGATGTGCTTAAGTCCCATTGTGTGCATGTTCAGTTTGGGTATGCATGGGGGCGAGACATGGGCAGTGCTAAGGTAAAGCCTAAATTTACATTGATAAGTTATAGAATGATATAACATAAGCACATTGCTGACTGGTCTAGGCTTGGGCATTTATCCCTACTCTGAAACTACCATGATTATATTCAGGCATGTCAGTACAGCCTTATTCTATAAAGCACACTCATACTTTATAGAACAGGTCCTACAAGATTACATTTAAATTCCCAACGAGGCCTTCTCTATCTCACCTTTCCCGTCTTCACTCCCAAATCCTCTCCTCAACTCTGCCACCCTTTCTTCCTTTGCTAAGATCACTGAGGAGGAAACCACATAGCTTCTTTCTTCCTCTAAACTCACTACCTGCTCCACTAATCCTATTCCCACCATATACTGAACTCCATCTCCTCTGCTGTCATTCCTTGCATTTGTCATATCCTTAGCCTATCGCTTTGCACTTCAACTATTCCTACAGCCTTCAAGCATGTTGTGGTTACACCTCTCCTCAAGAAACCCTCACTAGAACATACCTGTCCTTCTACTTATTGACCTATCTCCCTTCTCCCCTTTATTTCTAAACTACTTGAATGGGTGGTTCGCCACTGCTGTCTTGACTTTCTCTCCATCCAAGCCCTTTTGTATCCATTGCAATTTGGCTTTTGTCCTCTACATTCTACTGACACAGCTCTTGCCAAAGTCTCCAGAGTCTTGTTCCTGGCCATATCCAAGGGCCTTTATTCAGTCCTCATCCTTCTTGAACTTTATGATGCTTTTGACTACCACTTTCTCCTGATATCTTGACCTCACTTGGTTTAAAGGGCTCTGTTCTATCCTGGTTCTCTTCTTCTCTCTCCCACCGCACTTTTAATGTATGCAGTGGTAGATCCTCCTATACTGCTATTCTGCTCTCAGTTGGTGAACCCCAAGGGTCTGTCTTTGGACCACTCCTTTTCTCTCTATGTATCCAGTTCCTTGGTGCACTCATCTCCTCCCATGGTTTTCAGTGCCATCTTTACACTGAAGACTCTGAGATCTACCTTTCTCTACATCTGAAATCTCTCCGGGAATCCAGGCTCATATCTCTGCCTGCCTATCTGACATTGTTGTCTGGATGTTTCACTGCTGTTTGAAATTGAACATGGCCAAAATTGAGCTTCTTGTCTTCCCCCTAAATCCACCTCCCCATTTTTTTATTTCTGTGGATAATGCTCTATACCTCCATATTTCCTTGGCTCGCAACCTTGGGGTCATCTTTGACGCCTCCCTCTCCTCCTCCACACACATCCAACTGATAGCTAAAACCTGCCATTTCTTTCTCTATAACATCAGCAAAATTCACCTCTTCCTTTCTGAACAGACTACTAAGACCCTTATCCACTCTTTAATCAGCTCCCATCTGGACTATTGCAACCTCTTACTTGCTGCTCTTCCTCTGAATTGTCTTTCTCCCCTTCAGACTGTTCAAAATTCAGCTGCACGGCTAATCTTTCTCCAGTCTTGCTATGCTCATGTAATCCCTCTTCTGAAATCACTTCATTGGCTTCCTATCCATTTCTGTATCCAGTTCAAACTTCTCCTACTGACTTTTAAGTTCATTCATTTGGCTGCTCCTCACTACCTTTCCTCTCTTATCTCTCCCTACAGCCCTCCTCGGGAACTCTGCCCTTCTGGCAGCTATCAGTGCCCTTCTTCTTTACTGCCAACTCCAGACTTTGATCTTTTCACCTTGATGCTCCTTAAACCTGGACAAACTACCTGAGCCAGTTCATCAGCAGCCAGTTCATCAGCAGCAAAATGTAGGGCCCAGTATTGAATTGGAATGCTATGCAGTGCTGCGGCACATTGCCATCACTACTGACCCTTAACCCCAGATATTCAATGTTGGGTCATATGCAACCCCAACAGAATATCTGGGGTCACCCCACAGCCTCTCAGCCACAGTAGCTAACAGGGCAGCGACAATATTGTATGCTTCCGGTTAGCGACTGTCGCCACCCCCAAAACACCCCAGATGCCCACAACATGCCCTAATGCTAAGCAGTTAGCATTGAGGCATGTAACGGCGTTAATCGGGATATTCAGTGGCACCATATTAGTGCCATTGACTATCCTGCTAAACACCATTTACACAGTTTGCAGGTCTGTAAACCATGTAAATGCCTTTGAATATTGGGCCCCTACCTCTTTGAGGCTGCTTTTGGATCTTTGTCCACGTAGTCTCCTGCTCTCCAACTATGGGCTTCCTTACCATTCCACTTGACATACCTTAGTCCACAGCTGTTGTGTTGTCTGTCTTGACTACATTGTAAGCTCTGAGAGCAGGGGCCCTCTTATACATGTCTCTCTACAATGCTGCCTATACCTTGTAGCACTATTAGTAGTAGTAGTAATATGCACATGCCTATGTGTGTTAACTGTGTGGGAGTTGATATAATTACTTTTTTAAAGTCCCAGATCATTATTTTTTTTACCAAAACTAACTCCGAAACTTTGACGCTCTTTTATTTACTAAGGAAATGTGTTAATAGGGGAATACCACTGAAACCAATTTAGTTTCCTGTCAATGTTTATGACATGCACAGAATGAAAGAAGGAAAAAAATCTCCTTGCTATGTCCAGTAGCAGGAAGTTGGATTTCTGTTGTCAGGCACCCTTTTTCTGGTGATGATGGGCAGCATTTTCAAGGGCATTTATCCAGGATTTTTGAAAGGCACCTACATGGGTATTGCCCTTCGAAAATCACGGATATGTCCCTACTGCACCTGATGCTATGTGGTTAGCATTGGGGCGTGTTAGGGGTGTTCCCGGGCAGAGTTGGGTGAAGGAAATGGCTAAATGGTTAGCATGCTTTTCAATTCTACCCTCTTAGTCCTCTGTGCTTTAAAGATACTCAGGATTTTTCCTCACCTATCTTTCAGAAGCAGGGGCTAAGCGGGTAGCATCGAAAATTAGTGCTACCCGGCTAGCTCCTGCAGCTTCCGCGTTGTGCGTCGAGACCCGGAATTTCAATGCCGGGGCCGCATATGACCCCGGTATTGAAAATCTGGGTTAGGCTATGGTGGGTGGGCTATGCGCCGACATGGCGCACAGCACCGCTCAAATGAAAATCGGACCCATCACTGATAGTGACCAATGTCTATTTATTGTGACATTATTGAAAGTGTCAGGGTCCTTTTTTGATGGCATTGCAGGAAGATGAGGTTAGGGATGGAGTGGTGGTGTGGTTTGGGCAAAAGAAGTTGTGGTATGGGTAGAAAGGACTGTTATTTGGAACAGGCAGTTGGCAGGACTTGAGTGGAGCTACCATCATAACTTCCTAAGGGAGACGATGGGGTATGAGTAGAGAGTAAATGTGCCTAACCTAGAAGTGAATGTTGATTGGCTGATATCATCCTTACTGTATCTCATCTGTCAATTGACTTGATTGATGGTGAACCTATTCTACTACTGTGAAGTCCTTATGTTAGTGAGTTCCAAAGTGTACAGGTTACCAAAAGTGAGTACTACCAAAAGTGAGGACTGCCAAAAGTGAATAGTGCTTATAGACATGTCTGTTGATATCAAGTTGTTGGTCACAGAATAAATTGAGCCAGTTTAACATGGTTAAGTCTTTGTTGGCTGAAAGCATGTACTGAGAGAAATAATGGTGCATGACCCACAAGTGCTATTGCAAATAAGAGCTGGTCTTAGGTCTGTAAGAGAGCTGGCATTAACCTTTTAGTTTCCTGTCAGTAACCTAAGAAACTTGGCAGCAGGAATGATTCCCACCCTATCTTCAAAATTGTGTTGCATGGGGTGGTTTAATGCTATTAAGGGGCAGGAGTTTTGAATGTCATAGTTGTGTGTTTTAGGTCTTAAGCCTCTCAGATATTAGCTTAAAGGTGAATCCAAGATTTCTGGCTGGCTATAGGTGAATGAAGGATTAGAAGTGATATTACCATAAAATCCTGTGGCTTCTAGAGTTGGCATTGTTGGATGGGACATTAGTACCTTTGTAACCTAGAAAGACTACGAGTTGTGAGGATGACTACAGGAATTTTGGACTGCAGTTACTTCATTACAGTCAGATCACTACTGAATTAATGGGTTGAGCTTCGCAGCAGACCTTGGGTTAAATAGCATTCTTAGAGATCATTGGCTCCAAAAGACAGAAAATGATGGAAAAGTTATTATAAATGTCCATGTTGGATCTGGAGGTTGAAGGTATGGTGTAGTTTGTTAGAAATTATTGCAATTTGTGAATGATTTGTATTTTGTATTCAATGTGTTTAATAAAGCTGTAACTCTTTTTTAGCCATTACCTAAGTTGGAATGGGCCGGGTGAAAGAGCAAGTGCATTTGTCAGAAGTGTTAATGGAGTATCCATGGTAACTTCTGTTTCAAGCATCAAGTTATCATTTGCAAAATAATTCCAATATTGTCTAAATATCAGCTCCCATGAGATCTACTTGTTTGAATGCATATGTCATTTGTTCTCTAGTGGTCAAAAGAATTTTTGTGAATTGAGCCAATCATGATATTAAAATGTGAGTATCCTTTCAACTGGTGAGCAGTTTTGTGTAACCTATAAATTAGATAAGTAATGCGATATAACACTGAGAAAACTCTAGTAGCAAAAACCTCAGTGGCAGCCCACAGAGGGAAAACCTGACATTAACAGAACAACCTAGAAGACCTGAATTGAGTGTTTAACTTTTATTACTTTGCTGTGAAAAACAATATATTTTATTCTAAGTAATTTGTTGATGCAGTGCAATTTGGAGCACCCATTTTATATTCTTATGCTTTAATTGCTCCTACAAAAAGATTAAGGGATAATAAATAGTGATCCAATGAAAATTACATGAGTCTTAAATTCTAAGTATTAATTTAGAAAACTAGCTATGCATTCAAACGTAGGGGGTCATTTTAGAAGCTCTATTTGCGATTTCGACATCTGAAAATGGACATTTAGGGGTATGTTTACTAAACTGCGGTAAATGGGAATAACGCGCGTTGTACGATGTTAACGATCGTTAGCGCATGATACTGCGTGCTGTAGCGCTTTAACGATCGTAAACGTGCTACAGCGCGCGGTATCACTCGCTAACACGCGTGATGCTCCACGGCGTGGTAAAACAACGCAGAAGGCGGAGAGAGGGCGGAGAGAAGGGGTCAATGGGCAGAGAGTGGGCAGGGAGAGTCCCATTACACTAACGCGCTGAATTTCAGAGCTGAATTCCAACGAGAATGAAAACCTGCCATTAAATGCACTTTAAAGGGGAGAGAAACCATTTAACTGTCAGCAATGTACAGCCTAGGAAGGAAAACCAAAAAAAGGTGATAAGTGTGATACATGTGCACAGAACAAAAGGGCACAGAAACACTGAAAATGACCCCAACAAACTGGAAAAAAACAACAACCAAGCTGGCCAATAGTGGTAGCAATGAGAAACATCAACCCCCCCCCCCCCCCCAAGTAAGCTCCATTGAACAGATATTTATTTAGTTATTTATGTTATTTATTTATAAATCGCGGAAGGGTCCATACCCCATCCCCATACAAGGTGCATACGCCCACAGTGAAATAGCACTGCCCAGGGACCTCCCCACCATCGGACAGAGTTCCTATGGTGTGCACATGTCCCGCAACATCAGGGCAGGCATGTCAGAACGGGCAACCGGTCAGATACTGGAGAAGGGGATACAGAGGGCTGCAGCTGGGCCACAGTGGGGACTAGGGTGATGCCTAGCTGGCCCATAGGAATGCCAAAACAGTAGAGCAGCCAGACAGCAACTGCTGAGGGCCCAACATGTGCAAGGTGTGCTTCCCACAGTGTCACAGGGAATAGTACCCAGCAGGTACCCCCAATGGCACGGAACAGTGGCAGGCGGTGCTGGGGGAAAGCGTGGGCAGCTATGCGGGCACCCCCACCCCAGAACATGCACCATAGGCAGCCGCCTACCTGCACACTGGATGGCCTGAGACTGCGCACCACCAGCTCCACCAGCAGAAGGGCATGTCAGCATGGTGGCTGAGGGATGCTGGTGGTGGAGGGGGCAGTGGCAGCTGCCCAGAGCAGAACGTGACCTAGCCCCCCTCACGTGGGTGCAGTGCGCTCCAACAGACAGGCCCTGGCTGACCAACAGTCATGGTACCACCAGGGAACACACCATCTCTGTGAGAGCATGGTGGTGCAGTGCACAGAACCAGTATATTCAGAAGCAGAGGGTCACAGGTTCAAGGCCCAGCTGTGGTGTTCGCCAAACCAGTCCTCATATTTTACCCACTACTATAACGGGCTAATACAGACAGAACCGGTCTTGCAGATGATGTAATCATGCTCAAAACATCTACATTTTACCCTACAGGGCACAGACACCATAAACATGCACATTACCTAGAGCAGAGCCTCCCAAATGCAGTCCTGGAGGGCCAAACACCATTCAGGTTCCATGCTGCCTCTGATAAAGATGCCTGTGCTGCATTTCTATGCACCACCCCCATGGTATGCAGATGTATCTCATGCATAGTCATGAGGGACAGCATGAAAACCCGAACAGTGTTTTGCACCGCAGGAATGGAGTTGGGAACCTCTGCCGTAAAGCAGCAGCCAACAGGGGCAGACACACCCGCACCCACAGGCCCCATTACCCAAAGCCTCCTGGAGAGGCAGGACCTTGGGCTCTGCATGCATCTCCCAATACTAGCACTTGCATACCTTAGTAATGCCACCCTAAACCTGGGAATATGGTGCACATCTATCAAAAGTTTGCTATGATTACTGGCAGATAGCAATTCCTAGGTTACGTACAATTTTCGGAGTGAGCTGCATCATAGCAACCTTTCTGATGTCTGTGGAGTGTGCTACAGGTCTTGTGTCTGACAGTGTTTACCAATCTGGGGAGTGACTCCTACAGTATTGCATACCATAGCCATGCCTGCGCTGTGCCCAGGACTGGTGTGGTGGCTAGGGTTGCCAACTGGCTCCAGATGCGCCCGACACACTTGATCCAGTCCTAGGTTTACCCCACTGCATGCAGGGACATGTAGTTCTGATTTTTCCATTGCACTCCATAAGAAAAGCAAGACTACATGTCCCTGCATGCAAGGGGTACACCCAGGACTGGATCAAGCCTGTCGGGCGCATCTGGAGTCAGTTGGTAACCCTAGTGGTGGCCTGGGTTGCCCAACACCTCTATAGTTGCACAATGCTGGCATAGGTGTGGGGAGTGTGTGTCTGTCCATCCAGTGTGTGGTGGCTTCCAACACCCTCCACAGCCCACACTGCTAGCACTGTTGCCAGTATTGGCCTGCCAATGTGCATAATGAGGAGCAAGGTACCGTGGGAATAGCGTGGATAGGGTGGCCTGGCCCGTCCGCATCTGCACAGGGCATAGGGCAATGGCTGGACATTGTAGTGCCCGCTACCAACTGCACGGACAGGGTGGCCATAGCATGTCCTGCTGGGAGGTCACTCTCACCCTGACTAAGCAGTGACCATGGCATGGCTAGGTTCCACCATAGTGCTATATAGCATGTTTTTTATATGATGTCTATGGGTTTCTTTTTGGGGCCCACTCCCTGACTTATCTGCTTGGTGTGTATGCTGATATCCCCGTTCTGGGTACATACATCTCCTCCAGGACCATGCACTATGGACTAGCTGGCGGACTGTCTGCAGCTGGTATGTGTTTTGCTGGAACACCGTGCAGCTGCTGGAGGCTTGCTGCTGGAGAATGTCAGATAATGGTGGGGGGCGCTGAGCATTTCCAGACCTGCCTTCTGTCTGCTCATGCTGTACGGGTGTGTACTGCTCTGCATTGCCTGCCCTGTAGGGTGTTTGATCCCGAGTGGGACTGGGGTGATGGTCTCCTCTACTGCCACCATTGCAGGGGGTTGAAGGTGGATCTGTGGACGGGAGATCCTGTCCCTCCACCCTGAGCCCTAGAGGGTGCGTTCGGTGGTGGTATGTAATCTCCCTGGTAACCACAGCAGAATGTGGGTGTGGGGCCGTGCAGTCCTCCTGTAGCCAGCCATGTGTTTATTAGCAGCTCTGGCCCACTGATTACTTCACTGCCCACGGAGCCAGTGGTCATAGGTTCACAACCCACAGTGGGGTTCATTGATAGGGCTGTCTTAGGCATTGTCTATGTTTACTGTATATTAGTGCTGCCAGCAGAACCACTCTCAGGGTACTGTCACCTTAGGGTAGCTCAAGGGGCGCCCTATAGGGTGCCTTATAAGGCATCCTATTGAGCGCCTTATATGGCGCCCTATAGGGCGCGATTTACGTGGTGCCCAATAGGGCGCGATTTACGTGGTGCCCAATAGGGCGTGCCTTACGCCGCGCCCTATGGGGCGCACATTACACTTCGCCCTATATTATATGCATTATATACCATTTGAAAGGAAAATTTAGGCGCTCCCTATAGGGCGAGCCTTACACTTCGCCTTATAGGGAGTGCCTACATATTCCTGTCGACAGGTATATAATATATAATATATACTACATAATATATAGTACCATGTCAGAGCGAATGTCACTGTTGGCACATATTTCATAGGAAGGGTACACTTTTCCTGACATATGCAAACTGTAACCCGCCTGCAGATTAAAATATTATAGTCAGCTTTCAAAGGGTTACACAGGATGCCTCAGCCAGCCTTGCTCATTAGGCACACTGGGGATTCAAACCCATGACTCTTGTACCATCAGTCTGTGTGGTAACCATTGTGCTACAGCTTTGTTTCTGGTTTTGGGTGTCTGCGCGCTGTCTTACACTTGCGCGCACTGTAACGATCGTTGCTGCGCCGTGCGTAATACAACACGCAATGGCGCATTATCAGATACGATGTCCCGCCCATGTCCTTTTTTGGCTTTCCTTCCACTAACGCGGCTCCTAACGCGAATTGCACTAACGCAGTTTAGTAAACATACCCCTAAGACATGCTAATCACAAAGATGTCCCTGGAATCATTTTAGAAAGCCAAATACAAAGATGTTCCCAGCATGATCCATGACCATGTTGCATGGGTGCATTGCGGAGGCGTGACCTGGGAGGTCCTACAGAGATGCACATTGCAGGAAGGCCTGTACATGTCTGGCACTATCTGCTAACATGTCCATGCCTATAATTGCTCCTGACCATGAATATGTTGCAGAAAAGTGCTTTTTCATGGCAGCAACACTTGCAGTGGGAAGAGTGAAATGTGCTCTCATAGCACAGCATCACAAAAACCTGAATGTTAATTAACAGCCGTTTTCATTTTATTGCCCCACTGCTGCATGTCTGCAGATCTAAAATGGCAGGCTGGGATGTGCATAGATGCCCCCTTTCTGAAATACATTGACTGGCATAACTATGTACCCATTTCTGGGGCTATGCATTATCATGGATGTCCACATTTCTAAAATGACTTACAAATGTTCACAAAACCAGCCTTACCATATGCATAGGCCTATCTCCAGAACTGCTTGTGGGGACATGCATCTTTCAGGTTGAAAACGGAGCAATTTCAGAAGCACATACACATGCCTCACTTCACTGTTGCCCTCAGTATTTTGAACATTGTGACTTGATGTCCCAGATTCTTCCTAATGATTACATGTCAATAAGCTGGATCAAAAATAACATTCAGCTATTATAATGCCAATTCACAGACACTAGCTGGAGGAAAAAGACCTCAGAATTAATGCCGGTGCAATAGCTATCAATGATTCTGTAACACTACTTCTGTCACCTCTCACTTGGTTTGCAGCTTGTCGTGCTGTGAGGGCTTGCGTGCATTAGTGATGCTGAGAGCTAAACTATCGGTAGTTTAACTACTGGCAGGGTCTCCCAAGATGGTCAGGTCTCAGCTGAGGTGCCAGACCAAGACAAACCACCCATCTGGGCAGCAGCAGAATGGGACAGTGTTGACGGCGGAGGATCACATTTTTGTGACAACGGCAACAACACCAAACTTAAACTGCGCGGAAGAAAGGCCCGGCAATCTACTTCTGTATCTTGCCATGAAAACCCAATGGATAGTTACAACAAAACAAATTGTGCTATGGTGCTGGAAGATGAGACCCCCAGGTCAGAAGGCACTCAACTAGCTACTGGGGAAGAGCTGAAGACTTTTCAGAGTAAAGCCAGCATTTATGATGTGGTTGGATCAAAGCCCTCGGGAAGTCTGACTGCTGATGTAGCTGCGCTTGAAATGAGAGTCAGAAGCTGTAAAGATGTCTTACACATTGGAACATGGAACGTACGAAGCATGAACCAAGGGAAGTTGGAGGTGGTCAAGAATGAAATGGAACGTGTACAACTTGATCTGTTGGGTGTCAGCGAACTGAAATGGACTGGCATTGGGCACTTTGCATCAGATGATCACATGGTCTACTATGCTGGAAATGAAAGACAAAGAAGAAATGGTGTTGCATTTATAATAAAGAAGAAACTTGCAAGAACTGTAATGAAATACAATGCAGTCAGCGAACGCTTAATCTCTATTCATCTACGAGGATTGCCTATCAACACAACTATAATTCAAGTATATGCCCCAACAACAGCTGCAGAAGAGAATGAAATTGAAGAGTTCTGTGAACAAGCACAAGCTGAAATTGACAGAACATGCAAACAGGATATCCTGATAGTCATGGGTGACTGGAACGCAAAAGTTGGCAACAAAGAAGAAGGCAAAGTAGTTGGAAAATATGGACTTGGCAACAGAAATGAAGCTGGAGAAAGACTGATAGAATTCTGCAAGACCAATGATCTATTCATCTCAAACACTTTCTTCCAGCAACACAAGCGGCGACTGTACACATGGACTTCACCGAATGGATTATATAAAAATCAAATTGACTACATATGTGGAAGTCAACGATGGAAAAGCTCTGTAACATCAACAAAGACAAAACCTGGAGCTGACTGTGGTACAGATCATCAACTACTAGTATGCAAACTCAAGCTAAAGTTGAAAAAGAGCAAACCACTCATGAATGCAGCAAAATATGACCTTGAGAATATACCACTGGAATTTAAAGACTGCCTGCAAAATCGATTTGCTGCTTTAGATACAAATGACAGAGCTCCGGAAGAGTTATGGAATGACATCAAGAAGGTTGTGTTGGAAGAAAGCGAGAAGTCTCTACAAAAGGTGAAAAAGCAAAAACGGCCAAAATGGATGATGGAAGAAACTCTGAAAATTGCTCAGAAACGCAGAGAAGCTAAAGCCAGAGGAGAAAGAAAGGCAATCACAGAACTCAACAGAGATTTCCAACGTGCAGCAAGACAGGACAAGGAAAAGTACTACAATGACACTTGCAAGGAAATAGAAGCAGAAACTATTAGAGGAAGAACAAGATAGGCTTTCCTAAAGCTACGAGAGTTAAAGAAAAAGTTCCAGCCTCGAATTGGAATGTTACAAGATGCTCAAGGTTCTATGTTGAATGATGCTGAGAAGATCAAGAAAAGGTGGAAGGAATATACAGAGTTTTTATATGATAAAGATCAAGTGGACCAACAGCCGTTTCAACCTGTACCTTATGATCGGGAACCATTGGTGATGAAAGAAGAAGTTGAAGCAGCATTGAAAGCCTTATCAAAGAACAAAGCACCAGGCATTGATAGCATTCCCATAGAAGTATTGCAGCAATCTGATGCAGCTGTTACTGTACTCACAAGACTCTGCCAAGAAATATGGAAGACAACATCATGGCCAACTGACTGGAAAAGATCTGTGTTTATACCAATACTAAAGAAAGGTGATCCAACTGACTGTGGAAATTATCGCACAATCGCTCTGATCCCACATGCCAGCAAGATTCTTCTGAAGATTATTCAAAAGAGATTACAACCATACCTGGAACAAGAACTACCTGAAGTGCAAGCAGGGTTCAGGAAAGGGCGAGGAACGAGAGACATCATTGCGGATGTGAGATGGATCCTTGAAAAGACTAAAGAATACCAAAAAGATATCTATTTGTGCTTTATCGACTATAGCAAGGCTTTTGACTGTGTAAACCATGAGAAACTCTGGGCCACATTAAGAAGCATGGGTATACCAGAACACCTGATCGTTCTCTTGCGCAATCTGTACATTGATCAAGAAGCAACAGTTCAAACGGAACAAGGAGAAACAGAATGGTTTAAAATAAGCAAAGGTGTAAGACAAGGCTGCATACTTTCCCCCTACCTGTTTAATTTGTATGCAGAACAAATCATCAGAGAAGCAGGATTGTATGAAGAGAACAGAGGTGTGAAGATTGGTGGAAGAGTCATCAACAACCTTCGCTATGCTGATGATACCACATTACTGGCTGAAAGTGAAGATGATCTGAAACATTTGCTTCTCACAATCAAAGAACATAGTCTCAAAATGGGCCTGCACCTTAATGTAAAGAAGACAAAGATCATGACAACTGGCATAATCAACAGGTTCGTCGTTGAAGGAGAAGAAATTGAAATTGTGAACAACTTTAACCTACTTGGATCAACTATCAATAAAGAAGCAACAAGCAGTCAAGAAATCAGACGACGCATTGCTCTTGGCAGAATGGCTATGAAAGACCTAGATAAGATTCTCAAGAGCAGAGATGTCTCTCTCCATACAAAGATTCGACTTGTTCAAGCCATGGTTTTTTCAATAACATCATATGGATGTGAAAGCTGGACAGTGAAAAAGACAGACAGGAAGAAAATTGATGCCTTTGAATTATGGTGCTGGCGGCGAATACTGTGTATACCATGGACTGCTCGAAGAACAAACCAGTCGGTACTAGAGGAGATCAAACCTAAGCTTTCTTTAGAAGCTCAGATGACAAGACTTCGACTTTCATACTTTGGACACATCATGCGAAGAGAGAGATCATTAGAGAAAGACATTATGCTTGGCAAGATAGAAGGTCAACGCAAAAGAGGAAGGCCAGCAATGAGATGGATCGATACAATAACAGCAGCTACGGGTACCAGTCTGTCAACAATGAGCCGCCTGACTGGAGACCGAACACAATTTAGGATAGCTATCCAGAGGGTCGCCATGAGTCGACCCCGACTCGACGGCACTTAACAACAACAACACTTCTGTCACAGTCAGCGAGGGCAGCACACAGATAAATTTACAGCAAATTATTCGATCTCACCATCATAGGTCAGAAAAAACCTCCAGCACTACATAAATTTAAACTAAATCAAGATTCAATCCAAATATACTCAGCTGCCAGCATTAATAGACACACAGCTGTTATGGATCAATACATTCGGTTCAACTCCAATGCCGGGCGTTTCGCTACTGCTGCTTCAGGGAGCCAAACCCCTCATTCATATTTCAAACACAAATGTCAGACCAAGCTTTCCTAAAATAAAAACCCAAAATAAAATATCCATGTGCTGTATACTTAGTTTCAGCTATAACAATGCTACAATGTTACAAGCTTAACCAAGCACTTACCAGATAACAAACTTAGGGGCTTGTTTACAAAGCCGCGGTAGCAGTTTCTGATCGTTATCGGAGCCATGGCCCCATTGAAATAAATGGGGCCATGGCTCCAATAATGATCAGAAACCACTACCGTGGCTTTGTAAACAAGCCCCTTAGTGCTGTTTTTGAACCTAAGATGGTGGTGGTTTGGAGTTGAGCTGCAGAGGTATTGCTTCTATGGGGCGAAAACGGAAGGTGGTATGCAGTCCCCACAGCTACCCTCTGGCTTACCATCATTTTCTGCTGGTCCTCTGGATCATTTTCATGCTCAGCCTTCGCAGTTTCCAGTGGAAGCAGAGGAGGTTTTGCCGACTACAGTTGTTTCGGTGCCAGAGAGCCCGGCTTCTGTTTTGGATTCTTCAGCTCTCTCCTCTGATTTGCGGCTGGTCTTGAAGTAGGCGTGCCTCCAACAATCCCCAAAGTCTTTGTGCAGGTGCAGTCTCTGGAAGGTGCTGTGCTGAGTGCATCAAGAGGGCCAGGCTTGGTGTCTAGCGTGGCAAGCAGTTTACTTGCTCCGGAGCAGCTAATGCATGCTGATAGTCAAGTATCGCCAGTTGGAGTTCCAACAACAGGAGATCCTGCGTCTTTGAATGAGGCTCCAGCATCTGTTGGAATGGAAGCAATTACAACACAGTCAAAAGATTGTGGTACTTTTACTTTTGTGCAACCACATAATTTTACTTTGGAGGAAATCTAGAAAACTATCATGTCCCTCGGGTAGGCATTGATTCCTCAAGTTTCATCGTTGGTGGTTCGGGTATCTGTTAATGAAACTGGGATTCAACAAATGGCTGCATCGGTGGAATCTGTGAAGCTTGAGGTTAGCGAATATCATGATAAGTTTGCTTCTATGGACTCTCAAGCTGTTTCCTTTGTTAAGAATTTTGCTGTGTTTGAAAAGAGGCTCGAACTTTCGGAAAATGCTTACCGAGTGTGCAATCTTCGGTTGATTAACTTTCTTAAAGTGTCTACAATTTCTGCAAAATATATGTTTGTGGAATATCTTGTGGACGTATTGGCAGTACCTCGTGAATCTCTTCCACCTTTAGTTAAAGTGTTCTATCTTCCACCTGGAAACCAATCTTCTTCTTCAGTTTCTCAAGTGGATGTTATGAATCTTACTGATATTCTTGAATCCTCTCATGATGAACAAGTGGTTTCTGCTACTCTGATAGTGACTTTTGTGCTTCTTTCGGATAGAGAATGGCTTAAAAACTCTTTTCCTCTAAGAGACATTTGATGTTTCGTGGTCTGTGTGTGTATATTTATCCTGATTTGGCTAAGGTGACCCAGCATTGTTGTAAAGAGTTTCTCTTGATGCGGTCTGGGGTATTACAGTTGGGTGGGCTCTTTTTCCTAAAAGATCCCTGTAAATGTTATGTAACATATCAGTCTGTTTCTTTTATATTTTATGAGTCCTCCCAGCTGCGTGCTTTTCTGAATGTGAGGAGATTGGAAGCCTCCATTGATTAACTCCATCCTGGTTGAGTCGCAAATATGTTAGAATGTCCTATTCTTCTCATTTATGATGTTTACATTTTCTTTTCTTTTGGGTTCCCCTTTTTGTGGGCTAGTGGGAGCAGACATTTATTGTATTCTTGGGATATTTTTATTTGTTTTTGTTTATTTTTCTGATCAAAGCTCTGTTTCTATACAGGATTGTTTTTGTTAACTTTCTTGGAATTATGTAAAAAATTCAAGAAAGATAAAAATAATAAAACAAACAAACAAAAAAACTTAGGGGTATGTTTACTAAACTGCGGTAACGGTACATAACACGCGTAATGTAACGTTAACGATCATTAAGTAATGTTAACATGCGTTATGATGCGTTAACGATCGTTAATGTCTCATAACGCGTGTTAACGTAAGTTAACGATCGTAAAGTTCCACAGCGCGGTAAAACACCGCAGAGGGTGGAGAGAGGGCGGAACGAAGGGGTCAATGGGCGGAGTGTGGGCGGGAAGAGGCTCCAGGCACACCAACGTATTGAACACAAGGGCTGAATCCTACCGCGATTGAAAAGCTGCCGGTAGATGCACATTTGCAGGGGAGGGAAACCATTTCAGCATCAGCAATGTACGCCATAGGCAGGGAAACCCACAAAACGTGATACATGCGCATGGAACAAAAGGGCAAATAAGCAGTGAAAATGACCATAAGAAACGAGGAAAATAACATAACCAATCTAGCCAATAGTGATATCAATGGGAAACAGCCAAAAATACCACTGAGAAAGCCTCAGAAAAAGATATTAACTGTGGAAGGATGTATGCTCTGTCACCATAGAAGGTGAATGATGCCACAGTGAAATAGCGCAGATCAGGGCTTCCCCTTGTTACTGAACAGGTTCCCCATGGTGTGCACATGTTCTGCAACAGCAGGGTGGGCATGTCGGAATGGGAAACTGGGCAGATGCTGGAAAAGGGGATACAGAAGGCTGCAGGCGGCACATGCTGTGGTGCAGCTGGGCCACAGTGGGGACAAGGGTGATGCTCAGTTTGGCCCATAGGAATGCATAAACAGTAGAGCTAGACTGCAACTGTTGAGGGCCAAACATGGGCATGAGTGTGTCCCCCGCAGTGTCACAGGGGACAGTACCCAGCAGCCACCCCTAAGGGCAGAGAACAGTGGCAGGCAGTGCTGGGGGGAAGTGTGGGCGTCCATCTAGGCACCCCTACCCCACCACCCATACCATAGGCAGCTGCCTACACGCACACTGGATGACCCGAGACTGCCCACCACCAGCACCACCAGCAGAAGGGCATGGCAGCATGGTGGCGGAGGGGTACCGGTGGTGGAGGGGGCAGTGACATCTGACCATAGCAGGCCACGGCCCAGACCCATGTAGGTGGGTGCAGTGCACTGCAACAGACAGGCTCTGTAGGACAAACAGTCATGGTACCTCCAGGGAATGATCTGCCCATGTGGCATCAGTGTGGCACAGTAAGCACAGCCAGTGCACTCAGGAGCTGAAGATCACAGGTTCAATCCCGAGCTGTGGTCCCTGCCAACTCTGTTCCCATACCTTTTACCAGTAATAAACTGGTAAGATGGAACCTTGTATTGCTGATAGAATAAACATGCTTCGAACACCTACATTTTACTGTACAGAGCACAGACACCACAAACAGGCGCATTACCAAGAGCAGATTCTCCCAAAGGCAGTCATGGAGGTCCAAACAACATTCAGGTTCCATGCTGTCTGAAATAAAGATGCCTGTGCTGTATGTCGATGCGCCGCCCCCATGGTATGCAGATGTATCTCATGCATATTCATAAGGAACAGCATGAAAACCCGAACATGGTGCGGCCCACCAGGACCGGAGTTGGGAACCCCTGTCCAAGAGCATTGATCCACAGGAGCGGAAACACCCGCACGCACAGGCCCCATTAGCCACTGCATCCTGGAGAAGCAGGATGTTGGGCCCTGTGTGCATCCCCCAATACTAGCACATGCATACCCTAGCAATGACACCCAAAACCAGGGAATACGGTACACAGATAGCAAAAGGTTGCTATGATAACTGGCATATAGCAATCCCTAATGTTAGCATAAGCGGCCCTATGTGCTGTACCATACCAACCTCTGAGATGTCTGTGGAGTGTGTGTCACGTCTGGAACCTGACAGTGTCCACCACCTTTGGAAGAGACCCCAACAGTACAGCATACCAAAGCCATGCCTGCACTGTGCCAGGACTGGTGCGGTGTCCTGGGCTGCCAAAAGCCTATATTGGTGCACTATACTGGCATAGGTGTGGGGGTGTGCATCAGTCTATCCAGTGTGTTGCGTTTGCCAACACCCTCTGCAGCACACACCTCTAGCACTGTTGCTAGTATTGGCCTGCCAATGTGCATAATAAGGAGCAAGGTACTGTGGGTATAGCCGGAGAGGGCGGCCTGGGAAGGATGCACCTGCACAGGGCCCAGGGCAATGGCTGGGACATTGTAGGGCTTGCCCACCACCTACACGGACAGGGTGGCCATGGCATGTTCTGCTGTGTGGTCATACACACCCTGACTGTGCAGTGACCACGGCATGGCTGGGTTCCCCCATAGTGCTACATAGTGTCCTTCTGAAGTGCAATATATGGGCTCTGTTCTCTGGAGCCCTATCACTGCCCATATGCTTGGTGGGTGTGTGCACATCCCAGGTGTGGGTGCACACGTCACCTCCAGGAACATGCACTATGGACTAGCAAGCAGGCTGTCTGCAGTTTGTATGTGTGTGTGTGGCTGGAACACCTTGCAGGGTGCAGCGGCTGGTGACTCACTTTGCTTGCTGCTGGAGGATGTCAGATAGTGGTGTGGGGCAGCTGTGCAGTACCAGGTCTACTGTCTGTCTGTCACTGCCCAATGTATCAAGGTGTACAGATCTGCATCGACTGCACTGGTGGGGTGTCCATTCCCTGACAGGACTGGGGTGAATAGTACCCTCTACTGTCACCAGTGTAGGGGGGTAAAATGTCAACCCGTTAGTTGGAAACCATGTTTCCCACCCTGAGCCACATAAGGTGGGATGGGTGTTGGTACATAAACCGCCTATGGGCCCAAACCCCCCCTCTTGAACCTGAAATCATGTGACCATGGAACCCACACAGTGTATGAACTATTCAGGGTGCATCATAGTCCACACGGGCAAGACGCGATGGACACAGGCAAATGCTAAGGGTATCTGCAGGGGCCACCTATCACACAGAGGCACCAATGGGGACCCGTAGCATAGCCCATCACAGAAATGCCAGGTGCAGCAGAAATGGTGCTGGGCACCCCACCTCACCCTCAGGGTGAACACAGGACCCGTCCACTGTGATGGACGGTAGCCACTCTGTGGCAGTAACACACACAGTCAGAATCCCCACCAGGCTGAGGTGCTGTGGGGTTGCACATGGTTAGGACACACAACCAGGCCGAGGTGTTGGGGGGGTGCATCCCGCAACACGGAACCCTCTGTAGACTGCAGATCTGCATGTGCAGTGCACCATGGGTATGAGTGGGTTAACCCAAATCCTGGCCACCACAGCAGACAGTTTGTGTGGTGACCTGACATCCTTCAGCTGCCAGCCAGGGATTTGTTAGTAGCACTAGCGATGTGGCCCACTAGTTTCTTCACAGCCTGTGGAGCCAGGGGTCATGGGTTTATTCCCACAGTGGGGTTATTTGGTAGGGCTGCCTGAGGCATTTTCTTTTTAAAATTTAAATTGGTGCTGCCAGGAACAAACCCTCACAGTGCTGTCTCCTTACGGTGCCTCATCAGGCGCCCTATACAGTGCCCAATGCGGGACCCTATACTGCGCCCTGTGGGGTGGCCCATAGGGGACATTCTAGGGTGCCTTGGCGGACAGTGCACTTTATAATGTTCCCTCTGGGGTGCCTTATAGGGTGCCTTATGCGGCACCTTAGGTTACGGCCCTGTGAAGGTGTTGTAATAGCGAAGGGCCCGCAACGAATAAAACCAGGAGTCTATTGACTAGAATTCAAACCAGTTTAATGTGCAGTCACAGGCCAATGTCATATACAAAATGTCTGAGCCCTGAGCTCAGAAAAATGACAGGTTATATACTGTTCTTCTCCAGTCTAATACAGGCAAAACTCCTCATTGGTCTCGGTGGCCCCCTCCCTCCCCCAATAGCCACCTCTGATCTGGCTTGTACCTGTTTTTATTCTGTGCAGGCATTTCTAACAGTGGCTCAAATCTCTAGACATAATACTTCGGCTACAGTACATTTCGCTGCTTTTGCAAGGTCAGTTAGCCGGCAGAGATAGTGGAAAACACAGCTGTGAGTGTCATAACAGTGGAAAAGTTTTACTTTTGTTTATCAGAAGCATTCTTATCAAAAGCAGAGCAGAGCGGGAGGCGGAGCCTGGAGAGGAGAGGAATGGATGTGTAGAGCGTGAGCTCCGGAGGGAGTTAGCCTTAATCCTGTGTCTGCGCCAGCATAGTTGACCCAAAATCCTCCAAACGCAGCGGAGAGCGAGCGGAGATGGCGAACTCTAAGCCTGTTCGATTAGACTTTGTACCTGGGCCTGGTGCGGGGGACAAAAGATCAAAGACAGAGCCCCCTTCGCTGCATAAAATGGCGGCTGGGCGCGAGCACCCGGAAGCACTGCAGGAGTTATTGCAGGAGATCCGTGCGGTGAAAGACATAGTGACCGCTAATAGTGCTTCGCTTCAAAGTGTGCAGGATGATATCGTGCAGCTAAAGGAGCAGTTCGGGAGCCTAATGGTTCGACAAGAGCAATTGGAAAGAAGGTTGGTGGTACATGAGGAGCGGCTGAAAGTTACGGAGAAGCACTCCAGGCAAATTGATCAATTGCAGAAGGAGCTGTGACATATTGTTACTGCAGGAGATGCATCTGAATGAAAAGGAATCCCTGAAACTGAGTATTAGTCCCTTTGTTCTGTTAGCATTCTCACCAGCGAAGGGTAAACATAATGGGGTGGCTATTCTAGCCCGAAAATCTCTTAAGCTACAGGTGAGCCACTCTCAGACAGATGAAGAGGGTAGATGGGTCAAGGTCTGTGTGGGGCTGGGGACAATGGACCTGGTCCTAATCAACGTGTATGCCCCTAACGGGGATTGTTCTGGGTTTTTTCAGTGTTTGGCTGACTTGGTTTGCGCTGCTTCTTCCACATCAATGATCCTAGGGGGCGATTTCAATTTAGTCATGGATATGTTGGTGGACAGGAAGCCTCCCAAAACTCATGGGGGGGGCAGGGCCCGGGAAGTTCTTCACTCATTGATGCGGGAGTCTGGGTTGGTAGAAGCGTGGAGATTGCTCCACCCAGATATGCAAGAGTTCACTTTCTACTCGTTCCCTCACAAGTCCCTGTCTCGAATCGATTATTTTTTGTTTTCCCGATCTCTCACCCCTTATTTAGTAGTTGCAGACATTCATAGCTCGAATATCTCGGACCATGCCACTGTGTCTCTTATCCTGGAGGATGTTAGACCGGTGGTGGGACCGGGAAGATGGGGTTTTGATAGGACTTGGTTGGCTGATGTTGAATTCCAGCTGCAACTGAAATCGGCCATAAAGGATTATTTTGAGCTTAATCCCCCTCATCTGTCCTCTGGCTGGGCAAGATGGGAAGGATTCAAGGCCTCTATGCGGGCAGTCATCACCAGCTTCAGTATTGGGCAGGCAAAATTAAATAAGCAACGACTGGAAGCGTTAGATATGCAGATTAAGGCAGGAGAATGGATTTTGACCAAGAGAACGGACCCTTGTGTTTTGCTTCGATTACAGCGCCTATGATTTCGGTATAACCAAATTCTTACTTCAGAGGCGGTCAAACATATCCGATCGCAGGAAGGACTGTATTACTGGGAGGGGGATAAGGCAGGTAAGCTATTAGTCAATCAATTGAAAGCCCGGAAAGAAATGGGGAGAGTTGCCGCCCTTCGGGATGGCCAACGGGACGCACTAGTGGTTAAGGACCCGGAAATCCTGGAACTTTTCAGAGCTTTTTATGAACGGTTATATTCCTCTGAAACGGCCTGTTCTTTCAAGGCCTTCCAACAGCTCTTGAATAAGGTCCAGAGGCCAGAACTGAGTCCAGAATTGGTATCCTTGCTTGACCTTCCCATATCCTTGAAGGAACTTGGCAAAGCGGTTGACTCCCTAGCCACAGAGAAAGCGGCGGGTCCAGATGGACTGCCGGCTGAGTTCTTCAAAGTGTTCCTTCATGAGTTAGGCCCTTCTATGTTACAATATTACCAAGCCCTATTAGAAGAGTGTCCCATGATAGGATCCTTCGCGTCAGCGAATATTGTTGTCATAGAGAAACCTGGGAGGGATCCGTTGGAAGTAGGGAATTACCGCCCCATATCATTATTAAATGCGGATTATAAGATATATGCCTCCATTTTAGCGAATTGTTTAACTTCCGTGATCCCGCTATTGATTCATCCGGACCAGTGTGGATTTATTGGGGGCCGATCAACTGCGGATAATGCTAGGCTCTTGTGCCAAGTATTGGCCACGGCCGAGTCCCAAGATGAACCCGGGGTTGGGATATCCCTTGATGCTGAAAAGGCCTTCGAACGCCTGGAATGGTCCTTCCTGTTCCATACCCTTCGGTGGTTCAGGATTGGAGAGGGATTTATTGACCTCCTGAGGGTGATGTATACTAACCCCACTGCCCGGATATGTGTTAACAATTCCTGTTCTCAGGAATTTCATCTAGGTAGAGGAACGCGGCAGGGTTGCCCTCTTTCGCCTATGTTGTTTAATTTGGCATTGGAGCCTTTAGCCCTTTTAATCCGGCAGAATACGTTGATTCAGGGCGTCAAGGCTTATGATACTGTGATAAAATTGTCGGCATATGCTGATGACTTGTTGCTTTTTACACATCCGGATTCGGTCCTGTACATCCTTACTCAGATTGGGGAATATGCAGCTCTATCGGGTTATAAGATTAATTGGTCAAAGTCCGTTGCCTTTCCTTTAAATGCCCGGGTATTCAAGGCTCATATGGCTCAGCACCCGTTTGTATGGGAGCCCGGGCTGGTCAAATATCTGGGGGTTTTCTATTGTTTTCCCTTAGAGGAAACGGTTTGTCTAAATGCGGATAAGATTGTGGCTTTGGCGAAGACCTTGACGACCAAGTGGTCTCCCTTGTCTCTGTCGTGGTGGGGTCGGTTGGAGGCTATTAAAATGACTATTACTCCTAAAATTAATTATATTTTGGAAATGTTGATGATATTATTCTCTAATCAGGTGTACAAGCAGATCGAGAGAATGCTCGTGGGTTTTCTGTGGAATGGCAAACCTCCGCGCATTGCGCTCTACAAACTCAAGGGAACCAAGGAGGAGGGGGGATGAACTTTCCCGATTTTAAGCGTTACCATTGTGCCTTTCTGATTAAACAAGGGGGCCGGTGGATGGAGGAAGTGTCTGAGCTCAGTCCTGTTTGGTTGGCCCTGGAGAGGAGTATTGTGTCTCCGTTTCCTTTGACGTTGGCGCCTGGTATGCTCTTTCCTCCGGCCCACAGGGGGTCCTTACTCATCACAGATATCCAAAAAGCTTTTCAGGTGGTGCTATCTCAGAGAACAATGGCGGAGAGATTTTCTCTCGACCTCCCGATTTGGTATAATCCCCTCTTTAAGATTCAAGCTAAGTCCTTTGCCTGGAAGCAGTGGTACAGTAGAGGAGTATGGACGCTGGGGCAGCTAGTTCACGATGGTGAGTGGAAGGCCTTTGGAGATTTGCAGCGGGAATTCAACATCCCAGGAGCATTAGTTTTTCAATGGATGCAGTTGAAACATTGCATAGGGAGAGTTCTGTGGGATGTAAGACTCTCCAGTGGAACTGGGAGGATATTGACCCAAATTGCCCAAGCGTGGGCGGGTCGGGGCATAGCTTCATCGTTATATAAACTGTTTGGACAACAGCTCTCCTCGCATGTGCAGAAGACGCAAGAGAGATGGGAGAGTGAATCAGGCGTTGTCCTGCCCTTGCGGAATTGGATGGTTTTTTGGGCCAAGCAAACGCGCATATCCAAGTCAGCCTCAGTCACACAGACCCTGTTTTTCTTTGCCCATAGAGCTTTTATTACGCCAGAGAGGGTTAATAAATGGGACAATATGGCAAGCAGTAACTGCTGGCTCTGTAAGGTTGAGGTGGGGACCTTTCGGCACATGGTGTTGGAATGCACCCATCTTCATACTTATTGGTCACAGGTCTGGGATCGTATTCAAGAAGTCTCTTTCGTGGGAGATTTTGGTCTTCCGCTCTGGCTCTGGGGTCCCCTTAAGGGGGCAGCATGACTCCTTTCTTCTAGATTTTTACTTGGGGATTGCCATTTGTTGTCGATTGCGAAATTGGAAAGTACTGTCTGATCTCCAGTGGCAGGTTTGGTGGAACTGTGTATGTCTGTATAGTAAATATGAAATGATGCCACGTAAAGGTATACGACACCTGGCTGGCCACTGGAGAAAGTGGCAACCCCTGTTACATTTTTGTAATGAAGCACGATGTTCTAATGAGGATTTGGTTTTTTGAGTCCTGCGGAAGGATATTATTACCTGGTTCATTTGTCTAGTATTAACGCCCTGGTATGTGGAAGGTCGGGAGTAGGGGGAGGTGTAGCCCATGGAGCTGGATGCGGGGGGGGAAGGGAGGGGTGGATGTAAGGGAGGGACTATGGGGGTTGGATTGTTGTCTGTTGTTTGGTTTTGTGTGAAAATTTAAATAAACTTCAAAAAAAAAAAAAAAGCAGAGCAGAGCAGTGATTCTAACAGCTACTGGCATTTTCTGTCTGTCTGGTTCTGCTATAATATTCCAAAGTCAGTTATAATATTCTAAAGTAAGGGAGGGGGACTCAGGCCTAATATACAGGCCTCTACTACCTACAGGATGAACTAGGCCATCGCCTATCACATTCCCCCCTTTTGATTATTCACACCCGCAAGTGAGAAAGGGTGAGAATCTAATCACACATATATAAGAAAGTACTTTAAACTATGGTAGAGGGATCACTCCGTGGTATAGGGTAGTAGTCCCACATTGCTAATAGTTGTGCTGCTGCCTTGAGGTCAATAATATTATCAATAATGGAGCATAGCATACGCAAGCATAGGGGAAGGAAACATGGGATACATAAGCAAACAGTCACAATCAAAAATACAAGCACTATAAGTGTCTTCAGGCCGCCTAGGCCTGAAAACCAAGAACCAAACCAGCCATCCAGTTGCAAGCCATGCCATGTTTGGACTGGGACATAAGTTTGCTTTCTTATGTGATTGGCTATATCTTCTACAACCTGTCCTTCATTATCTATTTGCAAGCAGCAGTTAGTTAAATTCAGCTTGCCACATACTCCTCCTTCAGCTGCAAGCAGATAATCTAAAGCTAAGCGGTTCTGGTAAATGGCTGTACGCATCTGTGTGGCTTGTTTAGCTAACAAGGTTAGCGCTCTACTAGTTTCATTGGTTATAATTTCAACAACAGCTTGCAAACGTATAATACGGTCTAACATATATACAGGGGTGCGGTAGCCCCAAGAACCATCTTGTGCCCAGGTAGCAGGTCCATAGTAAGAAACAATTCGCTCTGGTGGCCATTCTTCAGAGGTTGCATCCCATTTGTCCCATTGGCCGATTTTCAGAGCTTCACGTGTCTGTCAACTTTTATATACAGGAAACCCCAATTGTTCTCCGTGGGAAAGGGGCAAAAGAAAGAAAGATGGTCGTATTGTTCCAAGAACACAAGCTCCTCCCCATTGGGCAGGGAGTTTAGCATATGTTCTGGTGCCACAAATCCAATATAGTCCAGGTGGGGCTTGCCAAGTGCTGTGGGTAGCCAGATTAGTCCATATCCTGGCCAAATAAGGAAAGATGATCAGAGGATTAGATGGTTCCGGAGTATTGGCATCGGACCACCAAGAAGTCCTCCCAGTTGTGGCATTGTAATATTTTTGGTTCAAACAGACTAATTGTCCCACAGGTGCATTCAATTGTGGTCCTGCTCGTGCAAAACATAGTTTACCCACTATGGAGTGGGCGAGGACCCATTCATTGGTAGTGTTATGCACATCAGTTTGGTTATATGGTACGGAATAGTTCAATTCTTGTGCTTCCCAAGGCCATTGGTCTCCCATCTGAGTTCCTCCACAAAAGAGACAGTCCGAGACATGGAGGCTGGATGCCACAGCTCCAGCTAGTTCGATGAACAAATTCTGCGAAGCGTGGGGAACAACAAATTCTGCCTTCATGACCTCGTGGAAGGTATGATGTATGCGATAAGGTGAAGAAACATGAGTCTTTACATTCAGCTGGATGAATACAATGGTTCCAGGATCAGTTCCACCTCCTGCTATGTGCAGGCCGAATCGAAATTCTTGCTTCCACTGGCTGGGGTCGAAGATCTGAAGCCGTAGGGGATTGCAGGCGCTTTTCTTGCACTGTTCAGGTTTCAGTAAGGGTAATCTTTCCAGCAGCGCCTTGAGATTATCTCCAGTCTGTCCTGTAGGGCTACCGGACCAGGTAGCATAGTACACACAATCCCATTTCGGACAGAAATAGTCTGCTTCTGCTGATTTGCTATATGTTGTTGGGGAATGTATCCCAGTGCATATTCCCCAGTTGTACGCACCTTCAGGTCACATATACTTCTCATCATAATAGTAAGCTTGTTCCCATGATCCACATCTGTAGTAATTATTTCTATTAATCATGTCATAAGCATCAAAATACAGGTAAGCAGGTTGGTTAGGATCAGAGAGTTGACTTGTGGCGTTGATGAGGGCTCCATCTTCATCATTCCATCTCAGTCCCAGGACATAGTAAGATGGATTCTGGCGAGATCTGAAGCAAGTACGAGTCTTTCCCTTAGTGCAGACATTCAGTTCGGTACCATTATAGATACACCTGCTGACTATACCTGTACAAGTATAATAAGAGTGATAAAGCAAAGTCTGAGTAACTTGCATACCAGTTCGGGTGGTGGTTATACAGGCTGCACAAGGGGGCAAAGCAAGAGTGGTTCTCAAGTGTCCCAGGGCTACCGCAAGAAGGAAACAGCAGCAATTAGTAATCATCATGATTATAGTCTTTGATGATTAATGAGGTAGTTAATGGTTGATTGAGGTAGATAGCTAGAGGATAGAGTCTGAAATGCAAATGTTCAGGAGCAAGCTGGCAAAGTCTTTATGATGATGGATCTTGTCTTCGTAGCGTGAGTCGCAACGGTGATGCGGGATTAGCGATCGAAGTCCAGGGGCGACTCTCAGGAACTGCTGCTGGCTTCACTCGACTGTGATGGATCCAGGAGTCGATATCGACCACTTTAACTGCTGTTGGGGTTGATAGCAAAACGATATACGGTCCCTTCCAATGAGGCGCTAATGGTGTCTTCTTCCACTTCTTTACCCACACTGAGGCTCCAGGCTTGAAAGGATGCAAGGGCTCTGTTAGATTGATAGGCAACTGGTCCTGCACCCAGGTATGAAGGCTCTGCAAAACAGAACTTAGAGCCAACAATTCTTGCCTAGTAATTACAGATCCAATTTGATTCATATCTCCTCTTATCCCCTGTACTATGGGCGGGGGCCTCCCATACAAAATCTCAAATGGGGATACCCCTAATGGCGTGGTGGGGGCTGAACGTATTCGGAGGAGGGCTATGGGAAGAGATTGGGGCCCCTTCAAGTGGGCTTCCTGACAAAGTATGGATAACTGAGATTTTAGGGTTCGGTTCATTCTCTCTACTTTCCCTGAACTCTGGGGCCTGTAGACTGTGTGCAACTTCCATTGTATTTGCAGGGCATGGGCTAGCTGCTGAGTTACTTGTGAGATAAAAGAGGGCCCATTGTCAGACCCCATGGTCAAAGGTATTCCAAATCGGGGGATAATCTCATGGAGCAAGGCTTTAGTGACCTCTCTGGCCTTCTCAGTTCTGGTGGGAAAAGCTTCCACCCATCCAGAAAAGGTACAAACTAGGACTAGCAAGTAGCGATATCCATTTGCTCGCGGCATTTCTGCAAAGTCTATTTGGATATTTCCCATGGGGGTCACTCCTACTGACTGAACCCTTGGGGGAGGTACAGGACCTTGTCGGGCATTGTTCTTGGCACAGGTCACACATCTTCGGGCTACTGAGGTGGTCAAAAGTCCCAGCAGGGAGATATAGAAGTATGGCTTTAAAGCATTGGCCATCTTTGTTTTTCCATAGTGTGTGGCTTGATGAAAGGCTTGGACAAAGGCAGGGCCTAGGGCTTCAGGGATCACGGTCATACCAGGGGTAGAGCTCCCTTCAGGTGGGGGCAACACTATCCATCCAGTTTCTGATAACTGCCCCCCCTCCTTTTGACAGTAATGGTCCTTCTCTACTTGGGTATATCTGGGTGTCCATACACTCAAAGGTACTGAAAATATGGCTGCTTGAATCGTTACATTTGGGGTAGTAATTTGTCCTGCAATGGCTGCTTCTCGGGCTGAGGCATCAGCAAATCTATTTCCGCGGGATACATCTCCATCTCCAGTTTGATGGCCTCGACAATGCATCACTGCTACATGTTTGGGGGCCCATACTGCTTCCAGCAAAGTCAATATTTCTGGACCATACTTGATAGACTTGCCTCCTGAGGTGATCAATCCACGTTCCTTGTATAGGGCCCCATGGGCATGCAGGGTTGTAAAAGCATATTTAGAGTCCGTGTATACATTCAGGCTGATTCCTGTTCCAAGTTTGAGTGCTCGTATTAGAGCTATCAATTCAGCCTTCTGTGCTGAGGTTCCTGGAGCCAGGGCTGATGATTCTACTACCATGTCTAGGGTCACCACTGCATACCCCGCACATCGCTGTCCTTCTATTATGAGGCTACTTCCATCCACAAAGAAAGTTTTGTCTGGGTGGCTCAAGGGAATATCAGTTATGTCTGGGCGACTTGAATATACAGTGTCCATTACTTCTAGGCAATCATGGTCAGGAGGGCCTGGACCGGCTGGCAGCAGGGTAGCTGGGTTCAGAGTTTGGCTGACGCTCAATTGCAATCGCGGATTTTCACATAGCATACTTTGATACTTCAACATTCGAGCGTTGGTGAGCCAGTGGTTTCCTTTGTGTTCCATCAGGGTTAGAACAGAGTGTGGTACAGTGACTCGCAAATTTTGTCCTAAGGTGAGCTTGTCAGCTTCGCTTACTAAGAGGGCTGTGGCTGCTACAGCTCTCAAGCAAGGTGGCCATCCTTTGGCAACAGGATCCAGTTGTTTTGACAGATAGGCCACAGGTCGCTGCCCAGACCCAAGAGGCTGGGTTAAAACTCCCAATGCATTTCCACCTGACTCATGGACATACAGACGAAATGGCTTCTGCACATCTGGTAGTCCCAAGGCAGGGGATGACATCAATGCTGTTTTCAATGATTTGAATGCTTTATCTTGTTCTGGGCCCCATTCCAAGGGGGATCGTTCAGCTCCCTGTGTGACTTGGTACAAGGATTTTGCTATGAGTGCAAAATTCGGTATCCATATTTGGCAATAGCCTGCGGCTCCCAAAAAAGCTCGCACCTGTTTTCTGGTAGTGGGGGTTGGGATGCGGCATACTGCTTCCTTTCGCTCGAGTCCTAATTTCCGGGTTCCCTTTGACAAGCGGAACCCTAGGTATTTCACTTCTGTCTGGCATAATTGTTCCTTGGCTCTTGAGACCTTGTATCCAGCTTCATTCAAAAGGTGCAAAAGATCACTAGTAGCTTGTACACAATCAGTTTCATTGTTGGTGGCTATGAGCAAATCATCCACATATTGGAGTAGGATTCTCTTTCCCGGAGTTACAGGGTAACTTGACAGATCTTGACTGAGGGCTGCACTGAAGATGGTGGGTGAATTCTTGAATCCTTGTGGCAAGCGAGTCCAAGTGAGTTGTCCTCGTCTTCCTGTGGTAGGGTTTTCCCATTCAAATGCAAACAAAAGCTGACTGGCCTCTGCCAGGCGTATACAGAAAAAGGCATCTTTCAAGTCCAAAACAGTGAAATGAGTGGCTTCTGCTGGAATCAGTCCCAGGAGGGTGTAAGGATTTGGTACTACTGGATGTATGATTTCAACTGCACTGTTTACTTGACGTAGATCCTGCACTGGGCGGTAGTCACCTGTCCCAGGTTTATTGATTGGGAGAAGGGGGGTGTTCCAGGGTGATTGGCATTCTCTAAGAAGTCCATACTGCAGTAATTCTGGCGATGAATACCTTCAATTGCTGGTCATGGGAGGGGATACTGATGCACATGCACTGGTTCTGCTCCTGGGTTAAGGGTAACAAGTACAGGAGCCATATTTTTCGCTAGGCCAGGTGGATTATTCTCTGCCCATACTCCAGGCGGGGCTGCAATGTTGAGAGGTGTACAAAGGCTTACTGCTTTGGATGCAGATGAATAGAACCGCCATTCTTCTTCTCGGGGGACAGCTGACACCATCAGGCCGGCAGGTTTTGAGTTTATAGTCATTTCCATTTTTCTCCCTTCAACAAAGGATATCTGTGCTTGAAGCTTTGCAAGCATGTCTCGGCCCAACAGGGGAACTGGGCATTCAGGCATGTACAAGAACTGGTGTGTTATCTTCTGTCCCCCTAATTCACAGGCGCGGTTCTGCAGAAAGGGTCTCATGGTTCTTGTTCCTGTAGCTCCCACAATTGTAACAGATCGAGAGGACACAGGGGCCACCGGCTTGGCTACTACTGAATGCTCGGCTCCTGTGTCTACCATAAAGTCCATATGCTGGTCTCCAATTTTTACATTGACCATAGGCTCCTGGAAACCTAAGAAGAACTTGGAGCCCGGTCTGGCCTATTCCTCATCATCCATGAAATCTGCTTCGGTGACTGCCACTCCCTGCATGGCAGTCTCATTTTGCTGGAACTGTTGAAACTGTGCGCACTGCATCCCCCCTCGCTGCTGGAATCGCCCCCCCCCCCCGCTCTTCTGGCGCTCCCGCGTCCCCTCCAGGGGGTGGAGCTCATGTTCGGGCACGCATCCTTCCAATGTCCTTCCTCTTTACAATAAGCGCACTGATTTGCACCTAAAGGGGGCCGAGCGCTCCCTCGGCCCCTTCCCCATCCTCTGGCTCTTCTGTTAGGATATCCTCCTCCGCATCCTTCAACTAGTGCTGCAGCGAGCAGATCCACTTTCTTCCTCATCCTTCTTTCACTTTCCCGTTTGCTTTCTTGATCACGATTCACATATACCTTTTGTGCGACTTCCATTAACTGTGTTGCGTTCATGCCCGCAAATCCTTCTAATTTTTGCAGTTTTCGCTTTATGTCTCCCTGGGACTGACTCACAAAAGCGGCATTCACCATGCATAAATTCTCCTGAGCTGCTGGGTCATAAGGGGTGTAAAGTCTATAAGCTTCAGTTAATCGTTCATAGAAAGCAGCTGGACTCTCATCTGGGCGCTGAAGAACATCCACTACTTTTCCAATATTCATAGCTCTCTGGCCTCATTTCTTTAGGCCCTGCAGTATCGCCTGGCGGAACCGGGTGAAGGCCTTTTCTCCTACATCACTATTTGGGTCCCATCCAGGGTCTTCATTCGGGAAATCTGCGGCTGCCGTCTGTCTGGGATCTAGGTTTCTCCCCACTTCAGGGTTCTCTTCCAACCATCGAGTGGTCGCTCGCACCATCCGTGCCCGCTCTTAAGTAGTAAAGAGGGTAGCCAAAAGCTGGCGGCAGTCAGACCAGGTGGGCTGATGGGTTTGCATAATACTAGACATTAACTCTGTTAAATCTTGGGGCTTTTCAGTATAGGAGGCATAATGCGTTTTCCAGTTTAATAAATCTGTTGTGGAGAAGGGCACATACACTAGACTGGTCGGTCTGACCACAACCTGACCGTTCTCTTGAATGGGTAATCCCGGGACCTGCCGCAACGGCAGTTGGTGAGCTTCTCTCGTTCTACTTCTGAAATCATAGTGCATTTCAGTGGGCTTTTGGGTGATGCCGCTACTGGTACCTGGACTAGTGGATGACCCTGGACTGGCATCTAACTCTCCACTAGCGGATTCTTCGGGGGATGATTGTTCCACTTCAGAGCGCTGCTCAGGACTAGGGCTCCGACTTCTTAGGGGACTGGTCCGCACTTCAGATTTTGGAGGCGGATGGGAGGGTGGAGGCACCACAGCTGGAGGTACGCTCGCTTCCTCAGGCTCTACTCGGGGTATTAGCGGGGGTTCTTGGGGTACAGGCGGAGCTGATGGGACAGGAGTATACAGAAAGGTGGGTGGATACCTTGGGATCTCTGGAGACTCTTGGGCTACATAAATAGGGTTTTTTTCTTTCTTGGCAGGGACTCTCGTGGCAGTTGCTAACATAATTTTACTCTGCCCCTCACCGCAACGCTTCATTCAAGAGGACTGTTTCTCACATATCCCTAACCATGAGTCTATATAGGAAAACTGTTCGGGACTATAGCTGTGCACTACCTTGTGCACACGGGACACAATTTGGATATCAAAAGTACCTTCTGGTGGCCACCCAGCATCCAGCGCCGGCCACACCCTACTACACAATATTTCTAAGCAGGTCGGTGACATTTTCACCCCATAATCACCACTAAATCCTTTCTTAAAATTCGTGATCATACAGTTCATACAGTTCAGCGGAGTTTGTACGGACTCCGCCCCTCCCATTATAACATATAACGTACAAGACAGCAAACAGAAAGGGTAGGTAGGATGGCTACGGGTAAGGGGTCCGCGCAGCCCACAAAACAATAAGGGGGACAAACACCAAACGCTTCCTCCTGTTCGTGACCTGAACGCGGTCGCCCGGTCAGGAACTGCGCTACTTAGGAGTCCGCTCGCGCTTGACCTGTATTGCAAGACCTCTCAATCACACTTCACACAACCAAACATGCTAGCATTTCCCAAATTCCAAATTCCCGGGCTAACTGACTGAATCTAAATTTACCAAACCAAAAGGGTCGATGGCTTCGCCCCGCGCATACTCATGCAGGGGTACTAGGATCACCCTGGAAGTTGATCAGACTTCCTTTACCTGTTACTGTACCAAATCAGTCTCGAGACTTTCCCAGAGCTAACTGACTAAGAACCAGAAAAATCAATACTCACCGGATCCGGTAGCTAATGCGCTGCGCAACCCGTTCCACCTTGGGTTGGATCCTGGACTCCCCTGGGTTCAAGGTGTTGGCCAGCCGGACCCAGCAGGCCGCCAAGGCAGGGCGGAACCCTCCGATGCAAGGGACCGGTCGGCGCCTGGGATCCTCTCCACGTCGGTCGGCTGTGGGCCCAGCCGGACCAAACCTGGAGGCGGTAATACATGGTAGTATTCACTTGCGTACTATTCGCGTATTACGCCTTCCCGGCCAACGCACCAAGACTATGTAATAGCGAAGGGCCCGCAACGAATAAAACCAGGAGTCTATTGACTAGAATTCAAAGCAGTTTAATGTGCACAGTCTCAGGCCAATGTCACATACAAAATGTCTGAGCCCTGAGCTCAGAAAAACGACAGGTTATATACTGTTCTTCTCCAGTCTAATACAGGCAAAACTCCTCATTGGTCTCGGTGGCCACCTCCCTCCCCCAATAGCCACCTCTGATCTGGCTTGTACCTGTTTTTATTCTGTGCAGGCATTTCTAACACTGGCTCAAATCTCTAGACATAATACTTTGGCTACGGTACATTTCGCTGCTTTTGCAAGGTCAGTTAGCCGGCAGAGATAGTGGAAAACACAGCTGTGAGTGTCATAACAGTGGAAAAGTTTTACTTTTGTTTATCAGAAGCATTCTTATCAAAAGCAGAGCAGAGAAGTGATTCTAACAGCTACTGGCATTTTCTGTCTGTCTGGTTCTGCTATAATATTCCAAAGTCAGTTATAATATTCTAAAGTAAGGGAGGGGGACTCAGGCCTAATATACAGCCCTCTACTACCTACAGGATGAACTAGGCCATCGCCTATCACAGTGTGTTTGCTGGCAGCACTAATTAAAATTAACAAACAAAATGCTTCAAACAGCACTGATTTTGAGTAAAAGGTGATGTCTTAGCCAGCTTTACTCATTAGATCCACAGGGGGATTGAACTCACATCCGCTGCACCATTAGTCAGTATATTAACCATTGTGCTACAGATCTTGATGCCTTTCTGGACACCTTATCAGACGCCTTATGGGCGCGCGTTGCGTGTTGCTCTACACAATATTTTTTAACGCTCGTTAGGCTATGGCGCCTGGTAATGCACGTTATCGATAACGATGTACCACCGATGTCCTTATTTGGGATTTCTTCCTGTACCGCGGATCCTAACGCAAATCACACTAACGCAGTTTAGTAAACATGCCCCTAAGCAGTCTTAACGTGCGCCCGACATTAGTGTGCAGGATGCCATAAAAGGAGTGGGCGTGTCGGTCTTAACGTTACCATGCGATAAGGTACCTTTTCGTGTGATAGAGGGAGCCGTGGCACATCAACGCGCGTTAGCCTTAAGTAGGCGCACTGACTTGCAAGCAGAGTAAGAGAGGTGTAGCACAATGGTTAATCCAATGACTGCTAAACCAGGGGTCATGAGTTTAATTCCCCAGTGGGGTTAATGAGTAAGGCTGTCTGAGACGTAACTCTTTACTCTAAAGCAGTGCTGCAGGAGGAATCTTCCTTTTTACATTAAACCAGTGCTACAGGAGGAATGTTCCTTTGTACTTTAAATCAGTGCTGCCAGCAAAAACACTCTCACAGTGCTGTAATCCTCATGTGCAGTGCAGCATGGGTATGAGTGGATTAACCCTATCCTGGTAACCACAGCAGTCTGTGTGGTGACCTGCAGTCCCTCTGTAGCAGGCCAGGGGTTTCTTAGCAACTATAGAGCTGTAGCCCACTGGTTACTTCACTGCCTGTGCAACCAGAGGTTGTGGGTTTGAGTCCACAGTGGGGATATTTATTAGGGCTGTATGGGGCAGTTTTGTTTTTTTAATTTAAATCAGTACTGACAGCAAACAAACCCTCACAGTGCTGTAATCTTCAGGTGCCCTATAAGGCGCCTTATAAGGCACCTGAGGATTACAGCACTGTGAGGGTGTTTTTATGAAGCATATGAGGACAGACTTAAAGATCTTAATATGTATACTTTAGAGTAAAGGTGGGATGGGGCAATATGATAGAGACATTTAAATACCTCCATGGCATAAATGCACAGGAGGATCTCTTTCAATTGAAGGCAAGCTCTTCTATGAGGGGACATACGATGAGAGTGAAAGGGGATAGACTTGGAAGTAATATGTGGAAATATTTCTTTACGAAAAGAGTGGTAGATGCATGGAATAGTCTCCCAGTGGAGGTAGTGGACATGAGGACAGTATCTGAATTCAAAAAAGCATGGGACAAACACAGAGGATCTCTAAAGGTAAAAAAGGGACTATTGTAGTTGATATGGAAGGGCAGACTAGATAGGTCATATTGTCTTTTTCTGCCATAATGTTTTTCTGTTTCTAACTTAAACTTCCTGCATAGGCAACATATTATAAAATGACCCCCCATATTTGTATGTGGTGGAGCTGACCTTGAAACTCAAATATTTGCAATTTCAAGGTACTTTTTTTACCACAGTGAGGTAGGCACAATTCCAAACACCCCCCCCCCCCCCCCACCCCATGCTCTCCTCCAACTAAGAAGTTAATTGGCAGTTGCATATAATTTGGAGCAGCTGTAAAGGTATGCACTGCTCTTCTAAAATACAGAATACACACATACTTTGAAGGCCTACTCAAACAATGCTCACAATGCATCGTTCACATAGGTGCATACCACCCACATACATATGTAAGTGCTGCGTTTTCTATAAGTGTTCTTTATATGTGCTTACAAAGTAGTATTTTACACATGTAAATAGCATATAGCCATGTTTAAATCACTTCCTTTATATTTAATCCAAAATTCCTTACTATACTCACAAAACTGGATTCTCTTAATAGATTTTCTGTGACACTTTCATCACTCCCTTAGAAAAGATACAAATGTAGACTTTTCTGACACTTTTCTGATACTTCACTAAGCACAATTTAAGACGTGTGGGAGGAAGGACACAAACTTACTTCACTCAATGTCAAATGTCAAATGAGTCAGTAGCATTTCCTGCTAAAGAAATCCTAGCAGTCATTCCATGATGACGTTCCTCCATTATTTCACTTGATTCTTCTGGATAGCAATAAATTTTAAGCAATTTCCATAATGTTTCCCTCGTTGTTATATAGTGTGGCTTAAAAAATGAAAAAAAAAAAAAAACAGTAAAAAGAGGTCTTCGTGTTAGTCTATGGAGCTCAGTACTTACATGTGAGACTGAGATATGTACTGGTCTGATAAAACTGGAGGATTTGGGTCTAGTTACCCAGTCCTCATGCCTGTCCCTTGGACATACCATTTGCTGGTAATATCACATGCTTACCTCCCAGGTACTGGGCCCTATTTAGGAAATTATCTTAGGCCTCTTTCTGTCTTTTGTACTACTATGAACCTCAGTCTTATGATGTGGCACTACCCAGTTGGTCCTTCTGAATGTGCCATGGACTGATTGGCCCCTGAAGAAGGCATCCACTATGGTTCCCTATACTGTACCTATATACAATGTATTTTTCCTAGAAAAAAACGGTGTCGGTACTCATATGCAGGGATCTTTCATTAATACAAGAAGACCATGGGTTAATTTTAGCAGGCAATAAAACATAGTAACATAGTAAATGAGTGTAGATAAAGACCAGCATGGACCTTCTAGTCTGCCCAGTAAGGTGGTTAGAGTTGTAGAGTTGTACCTGTCACTCTCTGCAGGTTATTCCCTCTATGCCTTTGCATACGGTTGTACCTGCCATTCCAGATAGGTTACCCCTCTCTGTTCATGACGTTCTATACATTTACTTCAATTCCATCCTCTTGCTAACGAGTTATCCTGTCTGTCCCATGCCTTTTTGGATAGGTGCTGGTACTCCACACCACTCAAAAAAAACCCCAAATCCCTGCCTATATATGCCCTAGTACTACTAATCCTCAGATAGGTCTCTTGAAGCAGCTCTAAGTAACATGCTTTCAACTGATTCTTCATATTGGACCTCTGCACATTTACCACTAATGAACCTGTCCTACTTGCCCTGACTTCAGCCTGTTCCTGGCCTCTGCTGCTGCCTGCCATTTGGATTTGGTTCTATACATAGCACTACTCCTGTCCTCTCCTCCGGAGGGATCAACTTGAAGGAAATGGGAACTGTTACAGGTAAAGGTGCAATACCAAGGCTCCTGGTCTTCTCTTAGAATGGGCTTATCTGTGACAAATGGCATTTTTGTTAGCTGATGAGAAAGATTATGCATGTACATTATGAACTACCAAGTCAGCATGTACACCGAAAAAAGGGATATTCCATCTTATTATGAGGTTTTGCCCCTACAACCAATTGATTATGCAGTTAAAATTGCTACTCTGATGTTTGAGATGTGAAATACAGAAATGTAGGACTATAGCAAGCTAGAAATGTGCCCTGTGCAATTCACAAACCTGCAGCCATACCCCTAGTCACCCAGCTAAATGCAGGAACTCACTCTTATCAGGCCGTGATGATAATGGCAAACCTTACGTACTTGCACCCTGTGCGGCCGCACCACCTGCACTGCCCTTGCTACAACCATGAAGGTGAAATTAGCAGTAGCTGAGACCAACACAAAAGCAGGTTTCCATCCAACCATGGCACAGAAGATGTCACCTTGGTATTCAGCCAGGACCAGTGCAAGAACAGCAGGAACCCTAGGCAAAACCTCTTTCTGGTGCTCCCCTTCCACCTTAGTGCCAGCACCACACAAAACTTCCTTTTGCTGACTCCCTCCCCCCCCCCCCCCAACTTCTGCTGCCTATCTAATGGTCACTGCTCAGCATCATTTCCCCACAGATGACATCCATATGAAAAGATGCTTAAGAGTATGTCAGGTTCATTTGCGGTGTGGGGTCTGTCTCATAAGATGATCTGTGAGACTAAGCCCATACGACAAAGGAAGCTAACATGCTCTTAAGCACCCTTTATTTATTTATTTATTTATTTATTTATACATCTTTTCTATACCGCCACTTCCAGAGATCAGTGGTGGTTTACAGGTAACATAAACTTTAATAATAGAGTACTATTATTTTACATAGAACAGATTTAGAACAAAGAACATTCAACTATTAAATGTAACTCAAAAATACAATGAGATAACAGGAGAGGTAGGAACGTTTGAACTGGGTATGAATTAGATAATGTTTCAAAACATACTACCAACAGTATATCAACAGTAAAGGGAAATATTTACATTAAATTACAGTTATTCACATTAGCGACAAGCAATTGCTTTCAAAGAGTAAGCTTAATCGAGGTGAGCAATGTGAATGTGTGGGAAAGGTTTATGCCTTGTCTAGGTAGGGTCAGTGAGTGACTGATGATCGGTGTTTTTCTCTTTGTTAGTATTATCTTCAATGTGGAGGTTATTATAGTGCAGAGTAAATAGATGGGTTTTTAGATTTTTTCTAAATAATTGAAGATCTTTGATTTCTCTGATTTCAATCGGGAGGTTGTTCCATAACGTAGGGGCGAAGTATGAGAAAGCTGTGTTACTTGTCTTCTGATTTGTCTTTCGAATAGAATCAGGGACTTGTATCGTGTGAAGGTTTATTCTTCGTCTTGATCTATTTTCATGTGGGATGTTGATGAGCGTAGATAAGAAAGATGGTGCTATATTATTAAAGATCTTAAACGTATTGACTAAGGACTTGTAGTTGATTCTGCATGAGACGGGTAACCAATGGAGAGCGTAGAGAATCGGAGATATATGATCTGAAAGTTTCGCTTTATAGATAATCCTTGCGGTGACATTTTGGGCTAATTGAAGTGTGTGAATATTTTTCTTAGAGGTCCCTTGAAGAATACCATTACAGTAGTCTAAATGTGGTGTAATAAGTGTTTGTACTATGGTTCTGAAATCAGTGTTATCTATCAATGGTCTAAGTTGTTGGATTGTCCTCAATTTGAAATATATTGTTTTTACAGATTGTTTTATATGTTTGGTGAGGCTAAGGGTCTTATCCAGAGTGACTCCCAAGTATTTGATCTCATCTTTGACTGGGAGAGAGTTTTTTCCAATGTTGATTTCAAGTGGGGGAGTGAAGCTTGTGTTTCTTGTTATGAATAGAACTTCTGTTTTTTTTAAATTAATATTCATATTCCTTGATTTCAGCCACAGCTCAGCTTCAGAGAGGCAATGACATATGTTACTATAATCCGGGTTGGACACATCAAATGGCGAGTATAACATGATGTCGTCCGCGTAGATGTGGTAGTTGATTTTGAAGCGTTTAAATATGGAACAGATGGGTTGAAGATAGAGATTAAACAAAAGTGCCGAAAGGGCAGAACCTTGAGGGATGCCCTGTTCTTGTGGAAATGGGGATGAGGCATTTCGATCTATTTGCACATATTGGGTCCGGTTAGTAAAATAGGATATGAACCATTCAAGGGTTTTATCTTTGATGCCTATTTGAGAGAGTCTTGAAATGAGTGTGATATGGTTTACAGTGTCAAAGGCCGAGGAAATATCAATGAATATGAGAATGAAGGCTCGCTTGGCATTATCGATACCTCTGATGATTGTATCAAATAGTGCTGTTAGGAGTGTTTCTACACCTTGATATGGGCGAAATCCATATTGATGATCATCTAATGGAGCTGATGAGTCTATATAATCTTGCAGCTGTGTTTGCACAATCTTTTCAATAATCTTGGCAAGGAATGGAATACTTGCAATGGGACGATATGAAGTTGGGTCATTGTCGTCTAGTGTTTTGTTTTTTAACAGCGGTCGAATTGCTGACCTTTTGAGGACATCTGCTATACGTCCTTGTTGAAGAGATTGGTTTACTATGTTCAGTAAGTCTGAGGCAAGTTCTGTTTTTGTTGATTTTATCCAAGTCACTGGACAAGGATCAAGAAGAAAGGTTGTTGTATTTAGGTTGGAGATTGTCTGAAATAGGAGTTTGTTGGTAATAGGGTGGAAGGTTTTCCATTCCAGGTGGTTATTATCTGAAAGAGTTAGGCTAGGTGGGGTGAAATGGCTGTTAAGTTTGAGTTTATTTGCAAAGTGATCAGCAAGTATTTGCAGGCTAATACAAATTTTGTGAGAATTGTTGGATGGGGATTTGGTTAACGATTTGACAATCTCAAATAGTTCTCTAGGACGATTAATAGCTTTAGATGAAGTTTTAGAGTGATATTGTTTTTTAGCCTTATTAATCGCATCCTTGTAATCTTTGAGTAATTCCAGGGCGCGGGCAGGGTCCCAGGGCCCGTTTGTAACCGGGTGCACGGCCCGGCGCGGGACCCTGCTCGGCCGTGGGATCGCGCATGACGTCAGGATGCCGGGGGCAATTTTTGAACTGATTGGCTCCGCTGCGAGATTGATCAGCGGAGCCAATCAGGTGGGCGCAACTCCATGTGCTCCGAGGCTCGTGGCTTGCCCAGAGCACATGGTAAGTGGGCGCTCACCGGGAAGGAGAGGCTGCAGCATCGTAACGGTCCTGCGAAGGCCTTGGATTTCTCTGCTTGAGAGCAGCGCTTGCGTGGAACCGGCACTCTGCTGATTACCGGGAAGGAGAAGCTGCAGCGTTGTCGCGGTCCTGCGAGGCCCTGAATTCTTTCTGCTTGGGGAGCAGCGCGATCGGGAAACCGGCATTCCGCAGGTTCCTGCACCTCCGGGCACGTGAGCAGAGGGAGTGCAAGCATCTTAGCAGACGCTTGCAGTGCACAGCGGTAGGATTGCGAGCCGGGGGGAGGGGGGGGCAGCGGAGCAGCAGCTGCCCGAACAATTTTGACAGGGAGTAAAAAGGGGTTATTTCAAGTGGGGTGGAAATGGGTCCTAAGAGGCCTGCGTGGGGTAGGGCAGCTGGGAGGTCAGCAGCCTCAAAGGGGGCTGGGAAAAAAGGTAAAAAAGGAGTTGGCAGCAGGGGGAGACTGCAGCAGAGAGGCAGAGGAGATGGGCATGCATCCGGGGTAGCGCAGGGCAGGGGGATAGATGCTGGTACAGCTTGTAGGGTGGGGAGAGGTTCTGAAAGGGGGCGCTTGGCTAGGCCCCGGAGAGCGTGGGTAGCAGGGGGGGTGGGCAGAGCTGGCTTGATGCTGCCTGAGCCGGCCCCTGTGGGGGGTGAGCTGGGTAGCGGTCCAGAGGGGAGTAGCACGGGGGCAGGAGGTCCTAATAGTGGGACCCCCCAAGGCAGAGGCGCATGGGGTAGCAGGGCGCCATGGGAATGGAGTGGTATGGGGACCAGCCCAGCTTGTGGTGGGGGCAGGGGAGGAGACTGGTTTAGAGGGTACCCCCTGTCACCCAGGGCTATAGGTCCTCTCGAGCAGCATACTGCTTGGGATAGGTGGCAAGCAGGTGGCCAAGGCTCCTCAGGTATGGATTGGGTGGGGGCATGGCAGCCGTCGTGGCCCTCGGTTTTCTCCCCTTTGTGTTCCCCTTTTTTATCTCCACAGGTAACCTTTCCGGTAGCGCCTCGGGGTGCGCCGCTTCCCGGTGAGTCGGCGCGAGTGATGGATGGCGAAGCTGGCAGCGGAGTGGCGGGAGTGAGTACGTCTGCAATGGAGCGGGAGCGGGACACACGTGATCAGCAGCGGGCGCTGGACCCTCGTGATGGTGTTCTGGTGGCTCCTGAAGGCGCAGTGCCTGGCGGAGCGGCGGGTGAGTCATCAGCGCAGGGAGTTGAGGAGAGGGGTGGGTTGCGGGGGGAGCGTTCCGGAAAGGAGCACAAGAAGAGGAAGCACGCTTGTCGGCGGAGGCATAGCTCCAACTCATCGTCCTCTTCTTCGTCGGAAGGTTCGGATTCTTCATCAGGCGGAGCGCAGAATACGGCTGTCTCGGGTGACGGGGGGATCGCCGGGCTGGGAGTTGTTGGTTCTGCATCATTGGCGACAGTGGCGGAGTTGTGGGAGGGTGTTCCTAAGAAGTTGCGGCGTAAAATTCTAAAACGCAAGTACATTGACATTTTCCGTTTGCTCGAAGGCCGAAAACGTTCGGGGGATAGTAAGAAGAAGTGTAGGGAAGATGAGAAGGCAGGGCGGGTGCGTGCAGTATCGCGCAACGTGGTCAACTGGGTCCGATCGTTCTTGCGACTGGCAAGTGTCTGGGGGCATCAGTCTCCGGAGCATTACGGCAGCTTGCTGTCCTATGCTGATTCTATTTTGGGAGCGTCTCAAGCGCACGAAGGATGGTCGTGGCTTAACTATGACGAGAAGTTTCGGGACAAGATGGAAGAAAACAAGTCACTAACGTGGGGGACGCAGGACATTAATCTGTGGTTGACGCAGATGTCTGTCAAGACGGGTACTGGGGGAGCTAGTGGAGCTAAGATAGGGCCGGGTTATACCGGTGGGGCAAATCATTCCTTTCGTGGAGCACCCTCAGTGGGACTGTCAAAGCCGGTCCTCGGGGCCGGGGCAGACCTTTGTTGGAGATATAACCGGACCACCTGTCCTTTCCCAGATTGTAAGTTCCGGCATGCATGCTCGTTGTGTGGAAGTGCCCATCCCGCGACAAAATGCCTTAAAAAAGGTGTGGCCCCTATGCCACTTCCTGGAGCCAAGTGAGGATTCGCATCGCGCTTTAGCGCCTTCCCCAATTCGGGGACAGGTGCTCAGTAGTTGGCTTCTGCGGTATCCGAAGAAAAAAGAAAGTTTGACGTTGCACTTAGGCTTTAAGTTTGGTTTCATTATTCCCCTACGAGGTGAGGTGGTCACAGGGGCGGTTAGGAATGCGGCGAGTATTCGGCACTGGGCGGCGGTGGCGCGGACAAAGTTGACTGCGGAATTGCGTTTAGGGAGGATTGCGGGGCCTTTCCGCATCCCACCGTTTCGGAATTTCGTCGTGTCTCCTTTAGGAGTGATCCCCAAGAAAGAGCCGGGAAAGTTCAGATTGATACACAACCTATCGTCGCCGATTGGAACTTCCGTCAATGACTCCATACCGCGTGAGTTCTGCATGGTGCGGTATGCTTCCTTTGATAAGGCGGTGGAGTTAGTATCCGAGGCTGGTCGCGGGGCGCTGTTAGCGAAAGTTGACATTGAATCGGCCTTTCGATTATTGCCAGTTCATCCATCGGCTTTTAGGTTGCTTGGTTTTCGGTTCGAAGATGCATATTACTACGACAAGAGTCTGCCGATGGGCTGTGCGATATCGTGTGCCTACTTCGAGATGTTTAGTTCCTTCTTGCATTGGATGTTAGTGCAGAGGGTTGGTGGCTCGGAAGTGGTGCATTATCTTGATGATTTCCTCTTTGTCGGTAGGGCGGGGTCGGATGGCTGCAGAAGACTGCTGGAAGGTTTCGAAGGGATGGCGGAAGAGTTGGGGGTGCCGCTGGCGGAAGGCAAGACGGTGGGGCCTACCACACAGCTTACCTTTTTAGGTGTGGAACTCGATTCATTGAATATGGTGGCGCGTTTGCCGCACGAGAAGGTGGAAAAACTCAGGGTCTTAGTGGCCAACGTGCTGGCCTCACAGAAAGTGACATTGAAAGAGCTGCAGGCGCTATTGGGGTCCCTTAACTTTGCCTGTAAAGTCATTCCTATGGGGCGTGTGTTCAGCCGGCGCTTGGCGGTGGCGACGGCCGGAGCAAAACGGCCGCATCATCGCATTCGGGTCTCTCAGGTTATGAAGGAGGATCTACGTGTTTGGGATGCCTTTTTGGAAGGATTTAATGGAACGACAGTGCTGCGCGAGGTGGAGGTCTCCAGTAGTGACATGCATCTCTACACGGATGCTGCGGGGGGAGTTGGCCTGGGAATCTATTTCGGGGGTGCGTGGTGTTCTGCAAGATGGCCGCAGTCCTGGGCGGAAGGGGGTTTGTTGAGCAATATAACGTTCTTGGAGCTCTTTCCTTTTTTTTTTAAACTTTTATTTTCATTTTGCAACAAACAAAAGAAACAACACACCAAAAGAGACAAAACAAGTATACAATAAGGAAAAGTAAACCCATTACCCCCCACCCCGATGCTTCTTCTCTACCCGTTTATATCAGCATGTGAGCGCTTCCAATTAACAGTGATTATACATCAAACGATCAAAAAAGTATCCACAATACAGCATGATCATGGGACAGAGATATATACAAAGTGAGACAGTCAGATGAGAGCATTTAGCAAAATGTACATATTCATTGAGCATCTTCCATTGAGACCAATGAGAAGGAGTCTGAACGGAGGAAGCGAACAGACGAGGTATTTGTTCATATTTACTGTAGAGACAGGCATGATTCCACCATTCATTGGGGCTCAGATGGGAACTAATTTCCCAGTATTACTTAATTAGGGAAATAGCAATGCCAAGCATAAAGTTCGAAAGGAGATAAGCCATTTTTGGGAGAGAGGGGATCCCCGCAACTGGGCGAAGTCCCACTATCCTCCAAGAAAGGGACTCCTGAGAGTGCGAGATAGACTAAATACGACCCCAGACCCGACGCCAGTAATACTGTAGTGCGGGATATTCATGCATAACATGAAGCAATAAACCAATGGCCGCAGGACGTGTCCAGCAACCATTACCCTGAGTAGTGTTCCATTTGTCTAATCTGTGAGGAGTGTAAAAAACACCGGTGGGCTAGAAAGAAGAGGGTCTGAGTGAGTGAGGCGGGTCGGGAACCCGTGTCCCTCTACTCCAGATAAGGCTCCAGTGCTCCGAGGTCAAAGTCACATGCAATTCTCTCTCCCATACTTTCTGCGCTATAGAGGTATCTCTAGTGATAGCATTACATAAGGTTTAGTAAAATTGGATGCTACACCCGGTGAACTACCGAGAGATCGGAAGTCTCCAATCAACCTTATGCAGAGAATGCCGATGGCGGGAGTACTCTAGTGCTCCGAATGCAATGCTGAAGTTGCACTGACCAGAGTCGGGAGTCTAAAGTTTGCATAAGAGTATTAAAGGCACCTAAAGTGTCGAAAAGCATTGGTGGATAGTGGGAGTCTAATGGGAGAGTCATACCAGGGAGAAAGGTAAGAGGAATCGGTTAGCAAAGACCCGCTACTATATCTAGCCACACAGGTCTGCTCGGTACTGGATCTTCCAACCAACGAGCACCTTGTTTGAGAAGAAAAGATTGAGGGAACACTTGAGTAAAATCGCCACCAAGTATTAATGGAGCATTGGCGGAGGCCGAGGCCAACTGCGCAAAACTTGCATAGTAAGCAGGGTTGTCCACATTCGGGGCATAGTGCAAATACACGTGAATTCACTATCTCCAACCTCAAGGTGTACACGGGCCCATCTACCCTCCATGTCAGCGCTAATATCAGGTACAGTAGCGTGCAAAGACTTCTTAACCAGAATGGCTATCCCGTACCATTTGGAAACGGTGGGAGAATAGGCAGCTACCATGTGAGGCCTAGCATTGAGGTTCAGTGTTTCAGCAGAGTGAAATGCGTTTCCTGAAGAAACACCAAATCAACATGCTCGTGGCTAAGATAGCTAAGGATTTTCTTTCCTTTGAGTGGACCAGTAATGCCTTTGACGATGAATAATAAGATTTTACATAAGGCCATTCAGAAAAGTTAAAATGCTGAGCATGATAGCACACATAATTTCACTGTGTCCCTCAAACTGACTGTATCTGGCTGTACACATGACATAGGAAAAATAAGCTAATATAATACAATGAAGCGCCCCACATTAACAAAGAAAACCGCAGTACGGTAGAGGAGAAGCAAAACCCCAAAATTACTGGCGACCATGTGTCTGCGGGGAGAAACCCCAGAGAAGGCCGAAATTGAAAAAACACATAACCTGTAGGACTGTGCGTGCTCCGAATCCGACCGAGGCACACATCATGAAGGGATAGGAGACCAAAAACAAAAGTCATACAGAGAAAGAAAGAAAGTCCAGGCTATTTCTGTGCTTGGCTATGACCGCCGCATCGGGCCCTTCAAAATGGCGGACAGAGCCGGCAGATAAGAGTCCAAGATTTGGGATTAGCGCATCTGCTCTGCTTCTTTGGAGTCCAAAAATGTTGATAGTAGATCAGGATCCTCGAACGTCCTGGTCTGGTTGTGGAGAGTCACTCGGAGCTTCGCTGGATACAACAGGCCAAAGCGAGCCTGTAGCTGTTGAAGTCGAGGGCGAAGAGCAAGGAGTTTCTTCCGACGGTCAACGGTAGGCTTTGCCAAATCAGGAAAGAAGGAGACCTTACGACCTTCAAATTCCAAATGATGATTCGCTCGGGCAGCATGTAAAATTTGTTCCACTTGTTGATATTGTAGCAAGCTAAAGATAATAGGCCGGGGGGTCGTGCGGTTGAGCGCCATGCGGGCAGGAACACGGTGTGCTCGATCGATTTCCAGTTCTCTGTGAAAAGTGATCTTCAGCAAGGAGGGAAGAGTTTTGAGCAAGAATTCTCTTATATCTCCTGCTTCCACCCCCTCCGGCATTCCGAGGAGCCTCACATTGTTGCGACGGGCTCGATTATTGCTATCTTCCAACTCCTTTTGAAGATTCTGTATCTGGCGCTCAGCCTTGTCCAGTTTGCCCAAGCGCACCTCGTGCGAGTCGAGGACCCCCGCCATATTGTCCTGCCGTAATGAAAGACCTTCAAGTCGGTCCTGGAGCACTCCAAAGTCTTCTCGCATGGCTCGAAGCGCTTCTCCATTGGACTGCACCAATTCCTTCACGCCGCGTATTTCCTCCAAAATCTCCAGGTGCATTGCGGGGTTTTCACGAAATGGAACCATCTTCTGTGGGGAGGACACCTCTGTTTTGGAGCGTTTTCCGTGAGAAGAAGAAGGAGACCCGAAGTCCAAGCGCGCTGGTTTATGGGCCGCCATCCCCCCCGAGGTGCCCCGGTCAGCTCGGAGCGAAATAGTAAATTTATATAGGTATTAAGTCAGGATTCTGAGTAGGCCTCTCGGGAGCTTCAACGCAAAGCGTCCTACCCGCTGGACATCAGGCTCCGCCCCCTCTTGGAGCTCTTTCCAATATTAGTCGTGTTGGAATTGTGGCCTGATCGGTTGGCTAACCTCAAGGTAGTGTGGTGGTGTGACAATGAGGCGGTGGTACATGTCGTCAATCGTTATTCGCCCCGGTGTTGTAAGGTGGCTTCGCTTATGCGGCGGGTGGTACTTGCTTGCATGCAGTTGAATATTGATTTGAAAGCGCGTCATATTCCAGGGCATATTCATGAAATTGCTGATGCTCTCTCCCGTTTGCAGATGGAGCGTTTTCGGAAGTTGGTGCCGGAGGCGGACGAGGAGGGTCATGTGGTCCCCTCGAGCTTATGGAGCGTTGGCCTGCAGAGATGAGGCAACTTTTGAAGAGCTCAGTGGCGTCTACCACCTGGGAAGCCTATCAGCGTGGTTGCGCACGGGTGCAGCGGTTCTTATGTGAGCGGGGCTGGAAAGGGGGGGAGGGCCCCTTCTCTGTTGCTCGGACAGTATGTAGTGTGGGCCAAAGGAAATGGGGTTACGCGGTCGGCGGTGCATGGACATATGGAAGGTGTTGAATTTTTTGCTAGGGCGGTAGGGTGGGAGTCCGGAGGCAGAGGTTTGCTAGCGCGGAGGCTTCTGCAGGGGTGGGAGCGGTCGCAGCCGGCTCCGCGGGATCGCCGACGGCCGATTACGCACGAGTTGCTGGTGACGGTGTGCCAAGAGCTGGGGCAGGTGGTGAGCGATCCCTACGAGGCAGTGCTATTCAGGGCGGTGTTTTGTCTGGCTTTTTTCGGGGCGTTGCGGGTCAGTGAGTTGGCGGAGGCTTCGGGTCGATGCGATAGCGGAAATAGTCTGCAGTGGCAGCACGTATGGATTGAGGGCGAAAAAATGCGGATTCTACTGGCTAAGTCAAAAACGGATCAAAAAAGAAAAGGGTCTTGGGTGGTCCTTGGGGCGACGGGCGGGATTACCTGCCCACTGTCGGCTATGCGGGAGTACTTGGCCATTCGCCCGGTGGGCGAGAATGGGTTGTTCGTGCACAGGGATGCTTCCCCGCTTTCGTGTTTTCAAGTCACGGCTGTATTGCGTTTAGTTTTGCGGCGGATGGGTGAGGACCCTTATCAGTTTTCATCGCATTCTTTTTGCATCGGGGCAGCCACCAGTGCGGCAGCGGCGGGCTTGTCCGGCGCGGCGATACAGAGTATTGGCAGGTGGCGCTCGAGGGCTTTCGAGGGCTATGTATGCTTATGAATCATAAAAAGGGGGGGGTTGGGGGGTTAACTAATGCTGTGTTTTTCTGTTACAGATGGGGGTGTGAGTCTGCTGGGATGCTGGCTCCTGGGGCACTCCTTCGTCTATTGGGCTGGCCAGCGGGCGGCACAACGCCCGGGTGGAGCGAATTTGCGTCTTGATCCAGCAGTGGTGGCGGTGTCATGGCTGGGAGAGCGGGGTCTGCGGTGGTCGCAGCTGCTGCCTGTGCTTCGCCACCACCAGTGCATCAGAGGCCAGCCAGCGATCCTGTTGGTGCACCTTGGGGGGAATGAACTCTCTTCTTGGACTTGCAAGCAGCTGATTAGGGCTGCCAAAAAAGACTTTTCAGTTTTGCTCCGGATGTTTGAAGGGGTAGTCTTGATGTGGTCTGACATCATCCCGCGGCCTGCGTGCTGGGGGCAGCGGCGCTGGTCGCGGGGGTTGATCAAGATCAACAGGCAGATCGGGAGATGGGTCTGCAAACAAGGCGGATTGCAGGTGCAACACCCCTGGGTGGAGGTGGCCTGCTCCGGATTGTACAGAGACGATGGGGTGCACCTATCTCCAGTGGGTACAGATTTGCTATTGAATGATTGGCAGGAAGCGTTGGAGAAGGTGGTGCAGGAGAGGCCACACTGGTCGCAGCTTGGGACTGTAAGGGGGCGGCACAGGGAGATATGATCCCCCTGTGCCAGTGGCGGGATCCCGGAGGTCCGGGGTCCAGAGCCTTTGGTGACTTGGGGAGGGGGCAGGGTGCCCTCGACCCGGGCAACCCCTGGAAGACTTTTGCTAGTAACATGGCAAAGTCGGATAGGGGGGGCCGAAGTGGGCCATTGGTGGGGACCACGGCTTGAGCGGAGGTGTGGCCGCTTTGCTAGTAGCACGGCTGGCGGTCCATCAACCCGCGGGGCTGGTTGGCTCCATTTATATATATATAGTTACATATACCTGTTAAATGTTCATGGGTTGTTAAATAAAGCTGCGACCAGTTTTTCCCACCAAGAATGTGTTTGTGAGTTATTTGAGGCATTGGGGGAGGGCGCAGGATATATGACATAGCGGGGGGGGGGGGAGGGGCATGGGAGAAGGGAAGCCGGGTCCGGCTACCCGGTTAATTCCAGGGCATGGGCAGGGTCCCAGGGCCCGTTTGTAACTGGGTGCACGGCCCGGCACGGGACCCTGCTCGGCCGCGGGATCGCGCATGATGTCAGGACGCCGGGGGCAATTTTTGAACTGATTGGCTCCGCTGCGAGATTGATCAGCGGAGCCAATCAGGTGGGCGCAACTCCATGTGCTCCGAGGCTCGTGGCTTGCCCAGAGCACATGGTAAGTGGGCGCTCACCGGGAAGCCCTCCCACCCACCCTCTTGAGGGCTGGAGAGGAGGCAATGGGGTGTGGCAGCTGGGGGAGGGGGGGGTTTAGGATGGGCGGGATCCCGGAGGTCCGGGGTCTGGAGCCTTTGGTGACTTGGGGAGGGGGCGGGGTGCCCTCGACCCGGGCAACCCCTGGAAGACTTTTGCTAGTAACATGGCAAAGTCGGATAGGGGGGGCCGAACTGGGCCATTGGTGGGGACCACGGCTTGAGCGGAGGTGTGGCCGCTTTGCTAGTAGCACGGCTGGCGGTCCATCAACCCGCGGGGCTGGTTGGCTCCATTTATATATATATAGTTACATATACCTGTTAAATGTTCATGGGTTGTTAAATAAAGCTGCGACCAGTTTTTCCCACCAAGAATGTGTTTGTGAGTTATTTGAGGCATTGGGGGAGGGCGCAAGATATATGACATAGCGGGGGGGGGGAGGGGCATGGGAGAAGGGAAGCCGGGTCCGGCTACCCGGTTAGTGAGAAATATTGTATTCTGAGTTCGTGAGTTTTTTTCCTTCTCCAAGTAGATTCCATTTTTCTAAGATCTTTCTTCAGAATTGCAAGTTCAATAGTATACCATTTTTCAATTTTTCTCATTTTATGGCAAATCTTTGTTGAATATGGTTCTGATGCGGATCCAATAATGGTATTCCAGCTGGATATTGCGTCATCAAGGTTATAGATATAAGGATCCAATCTAGGGAGTACTGATTCAAGAAACTCTTCTCTATTGAATGGTCGAAATCTTTGACCTTGTTGTAGATTGACAAGGGGTGCTTTGGTGTATTGTGGGAGGTGGAAAGAGAACCTAATCAGATAGTGGTCAGACCATGGGACTTGAGATGTGGAAGGTGAGACATAATGAGCTGTGGTTGTGTAATGGGTAGGAATGAATATTAGGTCGAGAGTGTTTCCTTTGGTGTGAGTTTGTTGGTTAACTGTTTGCTTGAAGCCCATTTCTTCCATCGCTTCTAAGAAAGATGTTTCTTGATTGTTAGAGAGAGATGGCAGATTGAAATCACCTAGCATGATGAGGGGTTTCCTTATTGTAGAGTTGCAAGCCGATTCTAGTATGGTGTCAACGTTTTGATTACTTGCAGTTGGAGGTCTGTATATCAAGCAGATTGCTATGTCCTTGTTTTCAATTTTGAGTATATTTGTGTCATCAGGGTTTTCACATAAAGTAGAGGATAACCCAAGATTAGATTTAGCTAATATAAGAACACCTCCTCCTCTTGTATGTTTCCTATTGCAGGTGAAGATGGAGTATCCTTGCACTTTTAATTGATTTAACAGGACTGAGTCAGATTCTGTTATCCATGTCTCAGTAATGCATAGTAGGTCTGGGTTTTCTGTATTAATTAGATCTGTTATGATAGGTGTTTTATTTCTAACTGACCTAGCATTGATGAGGATGAGGGATATGTGTGTGAAAGCATTGCCTGCATTTATGTGGTCGGTTTTAGAAGATGTCATTATCTGAATCAGTCTGTGGTGATTTATCTTAGAATTTCCTAAAAATAGTTGATGAGTGTTATGTCTCTGACGATGAGGGATAACATGAATGTGAGAGAACTCTGGGAGGTTCAATGGTGGGGTGAAGGCGTTAGCAGGGAGGGGGTAGAGAGAGAATAGTAGGCTGACAATTTATAAGGTGAGATTCAAGGTAAATAGTAGCATTTTTTTATAGTTCATGTTGGAACTTCCGATGACTGTAAAAATGCAGGTTACTGACTGTAAAAATGCAGGTTACTGACAACAATATAAGAGTCAAGTAGTTAGCTACTGGCAGCAGTATATGGAATAAAGTAGTATTAATTAGCTACTGACAACAGTATATGGAATCAAATAGTATTAATTAGCTACTGACAACAGAATATGGAATCAAGTAGTATTAATTAGCTACTGACAACAGTATATGGAATCAAGTAGTATTAATTAGCTACTGACAACAGTATATGGAATCAAGTATATGGAATAAAGTAGTTAGCTACTGACAACAGTATTGTGAAATCAAGAAATGAAATTATTATTGTATACTGACAACAGTATACAAGAAAGAAAAGAATTAATGAATACTGACAACAGTATGTAATTAAGCATATATTAATGACAAATAGTATACGTATGTGAAAGTTACTGGCAGTGCATCAGAGAAGCATGTAGCAGATAAAGGGTTACAAATACTATTAATTGTAGCAAGGATGAATGGATACTTTAATTAGATCTTAACAGCTCAACTTTAGGGGAGCTCCAGAGTGCTAGTTTCTTCAAAAATGCTAAGGAATCGCTTAATAAGCCATAAGAGAAGAAACGGGATGACTAGGTGTGTTGGCAGATTCAAATAACAACTGTTCATTTAGCTGTGGTATACTTGCTGTATCAGCGGGTTGTCTGGAGGAAGATGGGAGCGAGCTCGACCTCGAGGGAGCTCAAGCTTTATGCTTATGTAGATCTTCCTTGAGCATTGGTGAGCGTCTCTAGTCCTTGTTCACGGAGTCAGGATCGGGTAGTTTCCTGCTCAACCCCAAACCGAATAAATGGAGCAGTGAGTATGGAGCAGTTGGTAGGAGCCAACAGACTGTAGGCAGGTTACCTTTAGTGGTCCTCGCCTAAGGGCCACGCCAAAGGGCCCTCTAGCGAGGCCCTCAGGCGCGGGCCCGCCAGGTGCGGGCACGCCTGCCGGCGTGAACTTTTAAATGCTGTGTCACGTGCCCCGATTGGGCAGAGATGGCTCCTGTGCTGGTCCTGCTTCTGGAGGCTCAATCCCCCGACTGGGGAGAGCTGAGGAAGGTGGCAGGAGCAGAAAGGACCGCGCGCCTGCCGGCGTGAACTTTTAAATGCTGTGTCACGTGCCCCGATTGGGCAGAGATGGCTCCTGTGCTGGTCCTGCTTCTGGAGGCTCAATCCCCCGACTGGGGAGAGCTGAGGAAGGTGGCGGGAGCAGAAAGGACCATGCGCCTGCTGGCGCGAACTTTTAAATGCTGTGTCACGTGCCCCGATTGGGCAGAGATGGCTCCTGTGCTGGTCCTGCTTCTGGAGGCTCAATCCCCCGACTGGGGAGAGCTGAGGAAGGTGGCGGGAGCAGAAAGGACCACGCGCCTGCCGGCGCGAACTTTTAAATGCTGTGTCACGTGCCCCGATTGGGCAGAGATGGCTCCTGTGCTGGTCCTGCTTCTGGAGGCTCAATCCCCTGACTGGGGAGAGCTGAGGAAGGTGGCGGGAGCAGAAAGGACCGCGAGCCTGCTGGCGCGAACTTTTAAATGCTGTGTCACGTGCCCCGATTGGGCAGAGATGGCTCCTGTGCTGGTCCTGCTTCTGGAGGCTCAATCCCCCGACTGGGGAGAGCTGAGGAAGGTGGCGGGTGGCCATGCTGTTGAGTACTCAACTGCTGGACTGGCACTGCCCGTTTGCTGCCTATAGAATATTGGAACTCCAGGCTACCGCCTAGTTCAACTAATAGGAGCACCAGCCCTGCATTCAGTAGAGTTACAAGTAATAAATCATGAGGAGTAATAAATCATTGAGTTGAGGAGACATAAGAACATAAGAACATAAGATATGCCATACTGGGTCAGACCAAGGTCCATCAAGCCCAGTATTCTGTTTCCAACAGTGGCCAATCTAGGTCATACGTACCTAGAGACAAATGCATTATGGAGTGAATTTTATAAATGTTTTTTTCTGTAAAAGGCCTTTTATAAAATTATAAAAATAGGTATTTAGGTAAACATGAACAGGGTGACAAGAAGACACCCACTTTTATGTGACCTGTGCTGTGTGTGGGCACTTTTGGTGGCACAGACTGGGTGGATTATGGGTGAGGACATAAAATACATACATCCATAGCTTATTCAGGCACATTATAGCCCAAATGATGCAGGTTTTGTGAAGCTTTTCTATAAAGGTATAGAGGCAGCTTTCTGCTGTTTGTTTTTTTAATAGCCTTAAAATAGGTTCCAACTCGGTCTTTCAAAGTAGACAGTTATAGCCTTTTTTTCATGGGTCATTAATCAAGGAGAAGATGCACTTGGGATATTGTTTATGCTATTGTTAGATGAGAAGAATGGTGGTCTGGAGAAGGATGAGTATAGGAAATGATGACTGTATTAAATATGTTGTTAATCACGCTATGCTTTCCTTAGCACGCATGCAGTTAGTCAGTGTGCCTTAAAAACATTTACGTGGTAATATTATAAGGGACCACTTTGAATTTTGCAAGAACAACACATGTAAATTCCACTGTCATAGTCATGTATACATGTAAGTGGCCTTTTATTCAAATGAATGACCTCTTACAAAATGCTGATTGGTATGAAAGTACATGCGGAGTTTGCAGCATTCGTACGCTCACTTTAGGCATGCGCATGGGAAGGGTTTTGGGTATGGCCTGGGTGCTGCAAGCAATTATACACATAGATTATAGTACTCTTTGATTTACGTCTTGCAAAAAGCAGGTGCATTAACACTAGCTGTTGGGTTTTAGAAAATGGGTATATGGACATCCCTAGTGTGAGGATGTCTGGGTAGAATGGGGGAATGCTGAAGGAGTGTGATTTCATAATGGGACAAGCATGTCTAGCCTTGGTTGCTAAAGCGTCCGTGTCTATACCTACTCCTGACCATGAATAAGGAGCAAAAAGTGCTTGTTTTATAGTGGGAATGCAACCAGGGGGAAGAGTAGAATGCACTGTCATCAACACAGTCAATAGTTCCTGGCCAAAGAAACCATCATGTAGTAAGTGATAATCCCAAACAGATTAATAACACGCTACCACTGCATGTTTGAGTGTCAGACACATAAGAACATAAGATATGTCATACTGGGTCAGACCAAGGTCTATCAAGCACAGTATCCTGTTTCCAACAGTGACCAATCTAGGTCATACGTATCTAGCAGTTTCCCCAAAAGAGACAGGTTCCACAATGTTTGTATGAGGTCAAGCATTGATATCCTGGGGCCCTTTTTAATAATGGTTTATGGACCTTTCCTCCAGGAACTTGTCCAAACCTTTTTTAAACCCAGCTACACTAACAGCCTTTACTACATCCTCCGGTAACAAATTCCAGAGTTTGATTACATGTTGAGTGAAAAAATATTTTCTCTTATTTGTCTTAAATAGTTTACCCTGTAGCTTCATTGCATGTCCTCTAGTCTTTCTATATTCTGATAATGTAAACAATTGATCTACATTTACCCGTTCCACTCCATTCATTAATTTATAGACCTCTATCATATCTCCCCTCAGCCTTCTCTTTTCCAAATTGAAGAGCCCTAACCTTTTTAGCCTCTCTTTGTAAGAGTATCCTTCCATCCCCTTTACCATTTTGGTGGCTCTTCTCTGTACCTTTTCTAATAACGTTATATCCTTTTTAAGATACTGTGACCAACAAAAAAAAATGCAATGTGTGCCTTTGAGTCAGTCCTGACTCCTGTTAACCCAGAAGCTCCTGGGTTTTTTTGGCAGTGTCACTGGAAGTAGATTGCCAGGCCTTTCATCCAAGGCAATGGAGGGTTAAGTGACTTGCTCAAGGCCACAAGGAGTACTAGTGGGAATTGAACCCTGGTTGTTTGTTAACCAAGCCAGTGTTCTAACCACTAGGCTACTCCACCACTCCATGGTGACTAGAATTTCACACAATGTTCAAGGTGCGGTCGCACCATGGAACGATATAGAGACATTATAATATCCTTTGTTTTATTTTCCATTCCTTTCCTTATGATACCTAGCATTCTATTTGCTCTCTTTGCTGCAGCTGCACACTAGGCATAGGGTTTTACCATGTTATCCACGATGACGCCTAAATCTTTTTCCTGGGTGGTGGTTCCCAATGTGGAACCTTGCTTCGTGTAACCATAGTTTGGGTTGTTCTTTCCTAGGTGCATAACTTTGCACTTGTCCACGTTAAATTTCATCTTCAATTTGGATGTCCAGTCTTCCAATTTATCAAGATCCTCTTGCAATTTTCCACAATCCTCTTGGGTTTTAACAACTTTAAATAGTTTTGTGTCATCTAAATATTTGATAACCTCACTCATTATTCCCTTTTCCAGGTCATTTATGAATATGTCAAAAAGCAGCGGACCCAGCACAGATCCCTGGGGTACTCCACTATTCACCTTTTTCCATTGGTAAACTTGGCCATTTAGCCCTATTCTCTGCTTTCTATCTTTTAACCAGTTCCTGATCCACAATAGTACACTGTCTCCTATCCCATTACTTTTTAGTTTTGCCAAAAGTCTCTGATGAGGGACCTTGTCAAACGTTTTCTGAAAGTCCAGATACACTATATCAACTGACTCACCTTTGTCTACCTGTTTATTCACACCTTCAAAAAAAACATAACAGATTAGTAAGACAAGATCTTCCTTGTCTAAAGCCATGTTGGCTGTCTCCCATTAGGCCATGACTATCTACATGCTGAGTAATTTTGTTCTTTATGATGTTTTCTACCATTTTTCCCGGTACTGTAGGCTGATATGGTACTGTCCAGGGGATCCTATCTCTTGGACAGTACCACAGCATGACACAATGTACACAAGAGTCAAAACCCTATAAAGCATATATGCAGGCAGAGAGTGCACAAAAACAGTTGACACCCCAGTGATGCCCATTGGATGTAGGGAATAAGAATGTCAGCAGGGAGGGGAACAGGATGTATCCACCATCTAGGAGCATAAGAACAAAAGATATGCTATACTGGGTTAGACCAAAGGTCCAACAAGCTTAGTATCCTCTTTCCAACAGTAGCCAATCCAGGTCACAAGAGCTTGTCAAGTTCCCAAAAAGTAGATAGATTTCATGCTGCTTATCCCAGGGGTAAGCAAGGGATTTACCCAGTCTATTTAATTACGGTTTATGGACTTTTTCTTCCAGGATCTTGTCCAAACCTCTTTTAAACCCAGCTACACTAACCTCTTTTCCTATGTCCTTCAGCTCACCGGTCTGTAGTTTCCCAGATCACCCCTGGAACCTTTTTAAAAAATTGGTGTTACATTGGCGATCCTCCAATCTTCAGGTATTACAGATGATTTTAATGATAGTTCACAGATTACTAATAGCAGTTCTGAAATCTCATATTTCAGTTATTTCAACACCCTTGGATGTATACCATTCAGTCCTGGTGATTTGCTACTCTTCAGTTTATCAAATAGTTGTAATACATCTTCCCAGTGAAGTGATATTTCTTTCGATTCTTCCGCAGTATCACCTTTAAATATCACTTCAGTCAACATCCCTACATCTTCCTCAGTAAAGACTGAAGCAAATAATTCATTCAGTTTCTCCGCTATAGCCTTGTCCCCTCTTACTACCCCTTTTAGCCCTCTATCATCTAATTGTCCAACTGACTCTCTCACAGGTTTTCTACTACAAATGTACTTGTAAAAGTCTTTATTACGCGTTTTTTCTTCCACAAGAAGTTTCTTCTCATGAATATGCATGAGATATATTTGCATGCAATGCCCCCATTGCCTTCAGTTTTCCTTCATGCATATCCATTAGGGATATCTTGAAAATCTGGCTGGTTTGTGGCCTTCCAGGACTGTATTTGGAGATCCCTGGTGTACAGCACTGGGAGATGATGTTAGACATGCAGGGCTCGGGTAAATCTGCACATGTGGTAGGAAACAGGATATGAGCATCCCCCCTTCCCTCACCTAACCCCCCCCCCCCATGGAACTGCTGCATGTACAGAACACTAGAGATGGACAGAGGAAGACAGATGGCAACCTGACTGCCAAACTGAAAAGAAACCCCATATGGTCCTGGAGCATGAGGACATCCTGTTCTCTCCATACAGTCACAGTTCTCATATGCAGCAACAAGAAGGGTCTGGGAACAGATCTGCACAATTGTGGCATGGTGAGTAAACCCAAGATACAGAATACTAAGGGACATGTAACAGCAGACTGCTACTAAAGATACTCAGTTGGCAGGAAGGAAAGTAAGCTAGCCAGGGTAACAAGGGAGCAATGAAAGTTGGTCCCTCTGGGAGACACCCACTATGGGGTCATGCAGAGCTTCAGCAGCCAGATGAAAGAGCGCACATAGAGACAGGCATGTAGCCAGCAGCACATGGACAAGCTGATGCACTGTGTACCCAGGGAGGGAATGCAGGCACACATGGATAGGTCACGTAGTGGTGAGGAAAAAGGGGGCACAGTATAATAAATCACATGCAAATAGAGTTTGCCTGTGCTTGCATGAGCAGATGGGTAATGCTGCAGCTATCATGCCTGATGTCCATGGTGTGGCAATGGCATGTGTGTAGGCTGATATGGTACTGTCCAGGGGATCCTATCTCTTGGACAGTACCACAGCATGACACAATGTACACAAAGGTCAAAACCCTATAAAGCATATATGCAGGCAGAGAGTGCACAAAAACAGTTGACACCCCAGTGATGCCCATTGGATGTAGGGAATAAGAAAGTCAGCAGGGAGGGGAACAGGATGTATCCACCATCTAGGAGCATAAGAACAAAAGATATGCTATACTGGGTTAGACCAAAGGTCCAACAAGCTTAGTATCCTCTTTCCAACAGTAGCCAATCCAGGTCACAAGAGTTTGTCAAGTTCCCAAAAAGTAGATAGATTTCATGCTGCTTATCCCAGGGGTAAGCAAGGGATTTACCCAGTCTATTTAATTACGGTTTATGGACTTTTTCTTCCAGGATCTTGTCCAAACCTCTTTTAAACCCAGCTACACTAACCTCTTTTCCTATGTCCTTCAGCAATGAATTCCAGAGTTTGATTCTGCATTGAGTAAAAAAATACTTTCTCCGATTAGTCTTAAATGTAGCCTCATTGCATGTCCTCTGTCTTTCTACTTATTGAAGGAGAAGATAACTATGCTACATTCATCGATTCCACTCCAGTCATTATTTTATAGACCTCTATTAAATCTCCCCTCAGCCATCTCTTTTCCAAGCTGAAGAGCCCAAAACTTTTAAGTCTTTCCTCATAGGGGGATCATTGCATCTCCTTCATCATTTTGGCTGTTCTTCTCTGTACTTTTTCTAATTCTGCTATAACCTTTTTAAGATATGGCGAACAGAACTGAACATAACATTTGAGGTGTGATCTCACCATGAAGCAATATAGAGGCATTATAATATCTTTGGTCTTATTCTCCATTCCTTTCCTTATTATTCCTAATACTCTATTTGCTTTCTTATCCACTGCTGCGCATTGAGCAGAGAGTTTCAACATGCTTTCTATGATGATGCCCATATCCTTTTCCTGGGAGTGATTCCTAATGTGGAATCTTGTATCATGTAACTGTATTTTGCGTTGTTCTTCCCTAAGTGCATAGCCTTGCACTTGTCTACATTAAATTTCATCTGCAATTTGGATATCCAATCTCCCAATTGCTTAAGGTTCTCTTGCAATTCTTCACAGTCCTCTTGTGTTTTAACAACTTTGAATAATTTTGTGTCATCTGCAAATTTGTTTACTCATTCCCAATTCCATATCATTCATGACAATGTTAAAAAGTAGTGGACCCAGCACAGATCCCTGGGGTACTAAACTATTTCACCTCTCTCCATTGAGAAATTTATAAATTTAATCCTACTCTGTTTTTTTTTAAATCTTGTATCTAGTCCCCAATCCACAATAGAATGCTGCCTCCTTTCCCATGACTTTTTAATTTCCTCAAGAGTCTCACATGAGGGACCTTGTCAAAGGCTATTTGAAAATCTAAACACACTATTTCAACCAGCTCACCTTTATCTACTTGTTTATTCACACCTTCAAAAAAATATAGCAGATTAGTGAGACAAGACTTTCCTAGTCTAAACCATGTTGTTTTTGCCCCATAAATCATGTCTATAAGTTCAGTAATTTTATTCTTTATAATGGTTTCTACCATTTTGCTGAGTATTGTCATCAGGCTCACCGGTCTGTAGTTTTCCACATCAAGGTGATGCTCTCCAGTCACGTGACCTCTCTCCTCTATGGCAACAGGGATGCAGCTAGACTGTAGGTGGGACTTCAGTACTACATCCCTGTAGATCTTGTCTATGTACATCTCTTTGAAAGAGACTAGGAAAACAGGGAAGTTAGGGCAATAGAAAGGTTCCAATAAAGGTAAAAGTAACCCAGGTGGCTTTAAGTAAAAAGCAGAGTTGAAAAATTACAAATTGACAACTAGATTGTTACTATGAGATTGTTAATGTGAACAAAAAACAAACTTTGAAATGTCTGTATGCAAATGATAGAATTCTAAAAAATAAGATGTGAGAGTTATACTATATAACACTGAATGAAAGGTTAGATATAATTGGCAAGTCAGAGATCTAATAGAAGGAAAATAACCAATGGAACATTGTAATACAAGAGTACAATTACATTACAATGATAGCATAGATCAAATTGGTGAAAAGATGGTGCTATATGTTAAAAAGGGTATTAAGTCAAACAGGAACATGGGAAACAAGCAGCAAATACAAGCTAATCATGGATAACAGACAACCAAACAATGAACCAGTATAGGGCACTGGAAAAATGTCCCTGCCAATCTGTGCTGGGTCCTGATGGGCCAGACAGTGTTGTTTTTATTAAGTTCCATTGAGTCAATGTTGACTCATGGTGGCCCTGTGGATAGTTATCCTAAACTGTGTTTGGTTTTCAGTCAGGCAGCTAATTGTTGATAGAGTGGCATCCATAGCTGCTGTTGTTGTACTAATTCATTGTGTTACTGGTCATTTTCTTATCGCTGACGTTCATCCTTGCCAAGCATGATGTCTTTCTCTAATGATCTTTCACTTCAAATGATTTGTCCAAAGTATTAAAGTGAGAGTCTTTTCTTTTGAGCTTCTAAGAAACACTAAGGTTTGATTTTTTCTAATACTGATTGTGTTTTCTTTGAGGTATAAAAAGTATTCTTTGACAGCACAATAATTCGAAAAGTCATCAATTTTCTTCCTGACTTTCTTCTTCACCGTTTAACTGCAGAAAAATAATACACATACTTGTACAAACACAGAAAAAAAGAGAAAGAAAGAGCTGTAACATGACTGGACTGCGGCCCCATGGAGTCCAGCTCCTTCTGGAGCAGCAGTGCCTCAGAACTCCCAGGGAAATGGTTCAAGACAGACCTATTGCCTCACACTATCCCCTTCTTATGTGTGGTTTCAAGATACCCAAGAAGATCCCAGTGTGAGAGTTCTATACAGTACTAATGAGGAACAGGTCAGTATAGCCATTGGATCAGAAAAAGGCTCAGGTTTGATGAGTCTGGAGTAAGGGTCTATATCATGATCTCCCACAGCTGGGATTTGCAAAAGAATATCTGTAAAAAAAAAAACCCAACAATCCTGAAGCTGCAACTGGTACCAGAGCCTCTGGAATGAGGGTCCATGGAGCCAGTACTGGAAAAAAAATTCCAAGTCTCTGAATTAGATAAAGTCAAGCTGGCACAGCTAACATTTAACATGTCAAAAGGGTTTTCTGCCTACCTGATCCATCTCCCTTTCTCAAGCAATCATCTCTAATCTTTGATTCCCACCTTCAGATCCCCCATCCCAAAAGAACATAAGGCCAATGGCAATCCATGGCAACTCCTTCAACTATTCACAATCAAAACATGCACTCTAGGCTCCCCTGCAGAGTGGTAGTGGCTAGAGCAACAGCCTAGAACCCAAGAGACCGGGCTTTGATTCTCACTGGCACTCCATGTGACCCTGAGTAAGTTACTTTACCCTCTGTTGCCTTAGAAGAAAAGGCCTGGCAATCTACTTCCTCTCATACTGTGCCAAAAAATCCCAGGAGCTGCTGGATTGCCCAGAGTCAGCATTGACTCAATAGCATTAAAAAGAAAAAGGTTCCCCTAGTAATCCAAAGTTTTCACTATGAAAATAATTGACCTCCTCTGGCTCTGCTGTTTCACCCAGTAAGACATCACTTAACGGAGCTGTCTGATGTATCAAGCAGCTTATCTTCTTGAAATGCTATTTTCATTGATTTTCTTACTCATTATAAATATCCACTACCTATGTTACCAATACCCATTGCATTTGTATATATATATATATATATATATATATATGTAAATGTATCTAAAAATTCCCTAACTGCTCAATATTCCAAGCAGCTGATATTAAACACGGTGGCACTCAGCCATGTCATTTAAGTATCCAGCAGATAATCAGCAGCAGTGACCGGATAGTGGCTGCCTCTGAACATCTGCATTGTGCAGCCACTGACCTTAATTGGCTAGCAGGGATTTTCAGCCACTATCTGCATATGCTAGCTGAATAGCAATTTAGGCCTGCTTTTTGTTCAGCTTTAGTTCTTCAGATAGCCTGTCCGGATAGAGGCTGAAAATCACGCTATCCATATAAGGTTAGCACTTAGTATGATAGAGACTGGCACCACCCTCCCTCTGCCCCCAGACTGCCCTGGAACCCATTCAGATAGTGCCGAGACATTCTGTGGAAATATCCAGCGGCACTATCCAGATAGTGCTGTGGAATATCTCATTCAGCAGCCTTATCAAGTTAACCTCTGTGGTTATTCAGATCATGGCTTTTAACAATCGGACCCTAAATATATTTATTTCATTTTCTTTTCTTTCTCAGAGTTTACATAGGCTGAAGCATTTTTTTTCTTAGAGATGACCTTTCAATATCTCCTACATAAATATTGCTCAGGATAATAGGAAGACCACACACATTTGTCAATGTCCTGTTTTTTTTTTGTACTGTACATTTGTATGTTTTGTAATTTTTTTATATACTCCCATTAAGACTCCTTGGGATTTGTTTTGATCCTCTGAGGATCGCTCACTTTAGGCATGAACACTGCAACACTCACACACAAGTTTTTGTAGGAAAGGTTATAAGATCCAGTGCCATATTAATGATCAGAATGGGAACATTAGTATCAAGCGTTTATAGCCTGCTAAATCCTGCCACTGATGCAGGGTTTTAAAAACAATTATATAAGACATTTAAACAAATGTGTTTCTTAATATTTTTAATTCCATGTCTTAATAGCAACAGTACCCTTGGAAAAAAGCATTAAAAAATAATTGCCTTTTCTGGACTGTAAAGTAACTTCTTTTAGCGAGGAACCTCTTACTATTTCCATATGCATTTATTGCCTAATAATGCCTGCTGCTGCAAACCATATCAGTTAAATATTTTCCGTAACTTTAAATTCAATTTGTCTTTATAGAACATTACACAGTGGGCTTTGCTACCATGTTTTAGACAGATAAACAGCATAATGGCTATAGTACAGAATTATTAAATTTTATTTCTGTTGTTTTTACAGGCTTTGCACAGTTATGGCTTTTCATGTTTTCTTCTCTGTGTCTGCATCTCAATACAATCCCTGGCTTCCTGTGGCAACTTAGGGGTAGACTCTGTGGCAATAAAATGTGTACAAAGTCAATTATAGGGGCATGTTTACTAAAGGCAGGTGTTACTGTACATTTAGCTCCAAAACCTAAGTCAGGGGTGGCTCTGGACCAGAGAAGCATGCCCAGCATGTGTGCATGTAGCTAGCGCAGGTTCCATGCCACCTCCATGCTCAGCTTTTTGCCACAATCAATGCAGATGTGCTTAATGCCACCCATTGCAGAGGTGGTAAGTGCAACAGCACTAAGTGCAGCATTGCTGGTCCACATGCATTAAAGATGCCCATGCTAAACATGATGTGCCCACTCTGCTCTTGAAGTCCGGGGCCGCGGAGCTAGTGCACGCGGCCCCACGGTAACCGGGGGGCGGCGAGGACGCAATCCTCCCCCCGGGGGGGGCCGCGATGTCGGCAGGGGTAAGGGGGGCGAGCCGGTGCAGCGCCGGACGCCCCATTGGCTCCTGTGGGCTGACGGGAGGCGGAGGGAGCCAATGGGGTTAAATGGGAGGCGGGGCCAGCCCGAGCGAGCGTGGGGACGCGCCGTGGCTTCGGCCTTTTCCAGGTCGGAGCCAGGCGCGTCGGGTTGGCAGCACGAGCTGCTCTTCAGGTACCGCGTGGCGAGGCAGTTTTCGGGGGTGCTAGGCCGGCTGGGAAAAGGGCGTTAATCGTTGCCCGGGGGGCTATCAAAATCAAAAAAAAAAAAAAATTACTACAAACGAACGGGAGAGGGTGGCTGTGGGGGGTGTGCAGGGCTATAGGAGTGGGAGGCAAGGGTGGTTGGGGGGGCTGCAGAGTATACGGGGGCTGGGGAACTGGAGGCTTAATTTAAAAAAAAAAAAAAAAAGAAATGCAAACCCCCGAAGCTACATTAAGTTAAAAAATAAAATAAAATACACACAAGGGCCACAGGCAGCCACCTGCTGTAGCAGGGCTGTGAGCCATGCGGCCTGGTAAAGGGCGGGGGGGGGGGGATCCCGAGCAGAGGAGTGAGAAGGGGCCAAGGGAGGGGGGCAGCTGGGGGGGCTCATGGTGAGGATTTGACAGGGTCTGCCAAAAGGGGGGGAAAAGGGGGTAGGGTGAAAGGGGGGGTTGAGGAGCGCCGGTCTACCGGTGACCCGCGGTAGGGGCAGAGCGGGCAGTAGGGGAACACGTGCGGAGGGGAGCGGGCAGTGTGTGGGTGGGCCCGTGCAGGCCCGGCCCGTAGGGGAAGGGGAGGGGTGGGGAAGCGTGACGCGGATTCCTGACCGCCTGGGTCCGGATGGGCGGTCAGGGGGAGGGGGGGACTTGTGTGGGGGACCAGCGGGCCCTCTGGACAGGCGAGCGCCTGAAGTAGGGCTACCGCCGATGGGCGGAGGGGTGCCTGTGATGGGCGAAGTGCGGGCTGCAGAGGGGGCGGCGCTGGAGGGCCCCGGGAACCGGGCCGGAGCGTCGGGGTGGGCATACCCACCTTCATGGGAGTGCTGGCAGGGGGGGGCCAAGGGCCTTCGGGGGTGGAGTGGTTGGGAGCGTGGCAGCCCCCTTGGGCTAGGGGGGGGGCCCCCTTCGCCTTTTCCTGTGTTTTCCCCGCAGGTACCTTTGGGATGGCAGTATAGCGGGAGTCCGGGTCTCGGCGGCTCGAGACCGTCGGGGGCAATGCCGATGGACGGTTTGGGTGAGAGGACATCAGCGGCAGCGCAGGTGGAGCCGGGGTCGCGGATGGTCGGCGCAGTGGCTGAAGCGTCGGTGCGAGCTGCAGGTGAGTTGGCAGGAGATTTGGGCGTGGACGTCGGGGCTGGGGCGGCAGGGTTGGACGGGGGGGGGGGTAAAAAAGCGAGGAGGAAGAGGAAGCATCCTTGTCGCAGACGGCACAGGTCAGGGACTTCCTCCACCTCCTCCACTGCTTCCTCGTCTGAGTCTTCAGTTTCGGGCGGGGACAAGGGGCAGGAATTGCAGGGGTCAGAGGGTAGAGCGGGTGGTGTCTTGGCCACGCCTTCGGTGGTGGCACACTCGGAGTTATGGGAGGGCGTACCGAAGAAGCTGCGGCGGAAGATTCTGCGCAGGCGTTATATAGACATTTTTCGTCTGCTGGCAAGCGGTCAGGGGACAGTAGGAGGAAGAGGAAGGAAGACGAGAAGGCGGGCAGGGTGCGGAGAGCGACGCGGAACGTGGCGAACTGGACGCAAACATTTTTACGCTTAGCTAGTGTATGGGGGCATTCGCACCCTGAGCACTACGGGATGCTCCTCGCTTATGCGGATTCCATCTTAGAAGCTGCACAATTGCATGATGGTTGGGCGTGGCTCAACTATGATGAGAAGTTCAGGGATAAGATGGAAGAAAACCACTTGTTGTCCTGGGGGACGCAAGATATCAATCTGTGGTTGACACAGATGGCGGTTAGACCCAATGGTGGTGCGGCGAGCGGTGCACGAGGAGGAGCTGATGGCGTTTCGGGGGCCGGGCGGCCCTTTCAGGGGGTGTCCCCGGGGGGGTCCAAAAAGCGTCAGCTGCAGGGGGGGTTGGAGATGTCTGTTGGCGATTTAACAAATCGTCCTGCCCGTTCCCGGATTGTAAATTCCGGCACGCCTGTTCCGTCTGCAACGGTTCGCATTCAGCACTCAAGTGTGTTAAGAGGGGCGCGGGGGGGGGCCAGAGTGCCCCCTCCAAAGCAGTGAGAGCCTCCTTTGCCTGGCTCCCACCCCAGTCCGGATCGAATCAATGCGTCCGTGGCTGAGAAGGTATCCGAAACGGAAGGATAGTGCGGGGATAGAGGAGGGCTTTAGTGAGGGGTTTCGGATTCCTGTGGTGGGTACGGTGCACTGTAATATGGCCGGGAATTCGCCTTCGGTGAGGCGATTTGCTCAGATAGTTCGGGACAAGCTAGCGGAGGAGATTGGATTGGGGCGGGTGGCGGGCCCCTTCGCGGAGAGGCCTTTTGCTGATCTAGTGATCTCCCCTTTGAGCGTGATCCCGAAGAAGGAGCGGGGGAAGTTCCGGCTGATTCACAACCTTTCCTTCCCCGCGGGGTCGTCAGTTAACGACCATATCCCGGACCACCTGTGCACGGTTAGGTATGCATCCTTGGATGTGGCATTGGAGCTGGTGAGACGCTGCGGTCCAGGGTGCTTGATGGCGAAAGCAGATATTGAGTCAGCCTTTTGTTTGTTGCCGGTGCACCCGACATCTTTTCCTTTGTTGGGGTTTAGTTTCGAAGGGGACAGTTACTTTGATAAGTGCATGCCCATGGGGTGTGCGATATCCTGTGCATATTTCGAACGGTTCAGTAGTTTTCTACATTGGGCAGTTGTGGCACAGGTGGGTCGCGCCAACGTGGTGCACTACTTAGACGATTTCTTGTTTGTGGGCGAGGCTCAGTCGGAGTGCTGCGTGGATTTGCTGGGTGGCTTTGAGCAGTTGGCGTGGGGGTGGGGTGTCCTGCTGGCTGCGGGGAAGACCGAGGGCCCCGCGACAGTCATTACTTTCTTGGGGGTGGAGCTCGACTCGGGGGCGATGGTAGCTCGCCTGCCCATGGACAAGGTAGTGAAGCTCCGAGTCTTGGTTGCGAACGGGCTCGTTTCCAGCAAGCTCACATTACGGGAAATGCAGTCGCTGATTGGCTCGTTGAATTTTGCGTGCAGGGTAATACCGATGGGGTGGGTATTTTTGAGGCAGCTGTCGGCAGCTACGGTAGGGGTCCGTATGCCTCATCATCGGATCAGGGTGTCGCAAAGCATTCGGGCAGACATGCGGGTGTGGGACGAGTTTCTCCGTGACTTCAACGGCACTACGGTTTTGCGGGAGAAGGAGGTCTCTAATACAGCGCTGCAACTGTACACGGATGCGGCGGGGGGCGGGGGCCTCGGGGTTTACTTTGGGGGTTCGTGGAGTGCTGCAAGGTGGCCCCTGGCTTGGCAGGAGTCGGGCCTGACCAGAAATATCACCTTTTTGGAATTGTTTCCGATTTTGGTGGTACTGACCATATGGCCTGACAGGTTGCGGAACCGTCGGTTAGTCTGGTGGTGCGACAATGCGGTGGTTGTATCTGTTGTGAACAATTATGCCCCACGCTGCAAGCAAGTGGTGGATTTAATGCGTCAGGTAGTGTTAGCGTGTTTGCGTTTGAATGTGGTGGTGAGGGCCCGCCATATTCCAGGTACTACTAACAAAATTGCTGACGCTCTTTCCCGTTTTCAGTGGGAGCAGTTTCGGACCTTGGCTCCGGAAGCCGAAGAAGTGGGAGCATCGGTCCCGGCGCATTTATGGCAGATTGACCTGCAGACATGAGGGAGCTGCTGAGGAATTCCGTGTCAGCGGCGACGTGGGCGGCCTATCAGCGGGGTTGCAGCAGTGTGGTAACTTACCTCGCGGAGCACGGATGGCATCAGGGTCCGGTCCCGGAGCTGCTCCTCGGTCAATACGTGGTCGCGGCTAAGGCGGCGGGTCTTTCGAGGGCGACGGTGAAGAGACACCTGGCGGGGTTTTCCTTCTTCGCGGGAGCGGTCGGTTGGGGGACGGCGGGAAGGGGTTTTTTGACCCGTTGTCTTTTGCAGGGCTGGGAGCGATCCAGTCCCACCCCGGCCGACTGGCGGCAGCCGATTACTTATGATTTGTTGAGCCGCTTGTTGGGCGTTTTATCGCAGGTGGCGTCCTCCCGGTATGAGGGTACGCTGTTTCGGGCTGTTTTTTTCGGTGGCCTTCTTTGGCACCTTTCGGGTGAGGGAGTTGGTGTCTGAGTCGGGTCCTGGTGCGGGTGCACGTGATCTGAAGGTCCGCCATGTGCTGGTGGGGGAGGGCATGGTCCGTATTCACTTAGTGCGTTCCAAGACCGATCAGACGGGGAGGGGCGCCTGGGTGGTGCTGCGTGCCATACCGGGGGTGCCTGCTTGCCCAGTCCGGTTGCTGAGTGCCTACTTGCGGGTACGGCTGGCCGGGTAGGGCAGTCTTTTCCTTCATGAGGATGCGCGGGTGCTCACGCGCTTCCAATTTACAGCGGTGCTGCAGTTGGCATTGCAATGGCTCGGGGAGGATCCCAGTAGGTTCGCTCCACATTCCTTCCGCATTCGCGCAGTGACCAGCGCGGCAGCGGAGGGTCTTTCTGCGCAGGCGATACAGCGGATAGGGCGGTGGAGATCGCAAGCGTTCCAGGGCTATGTGTGCTTGTAAGGGGCTGTGGGGGGTGCTAACGCTGCTGTTCTTTATTTTTCAGAAAGGGGCCATGCATCGTGTCGCTGTTGGGTGATTGGCCACTCGTTTGTTTACTGGGCTGGTCGGCGAGCAGCAACATGGCCATTGGGTCCACATCTTGGACTGGAAGCGCAGGGAGTGACCGTATCATGGCTGGGCAAGCGCGGACTCCGGTGGATCCAGCTTTTGCCTTTGCTGCGGCATCACGAGCGCACGAGAGGAACGCCGGATATCCTGCTGATCCATCTTGGCGGCAATGATCTGGTGTCCTGGACTTGCAAGCAGCTTATTCGCGCTGTTCACAAGAATTTGGGGGAGGTTTTCAGATTGTTTCCGGGGGTCACTGTTCCCTCTAAGCTGTGCGCGTGTGCGCGCGCACACACCTCGCCGAGTGAGCGCACGTACTTTACAACAGAGCGCACAAAAATTATGGTTCTGATAGAAAACAACATAGACGTCTTAAAATTTAAAAGTTGTGTATTTATGGTTTTCACAAGTTCTACAATATTTTCTAGTGCAATCAATGTGGTGTACATACTGTATTCTGACATGTAGTCAAATTTTAAAGTATATAACTCCGAGTGTTGTTATGTGGCGCACAAAAATTTAACCTTCCTTCAAAAGCTGCACACAGCTGATATTTTATGCGCACACAGCCTACAGAAAATTAGAGGGAACATTGCCGGGGGTTATTGTGATTTGGTCGGATATCCTTCCACGGCCAGCCTGTTGGGACCAGCGGCGATGGTCCAGAGGGCTGACGAAAGTCAATCGCCAAATTGGCAGGTGGGTGGGGGAGCGGGGTGGGTGACAGATCCTGCACCCGTGGGTGGATGTGGAGTGTGCCGGCCTGTTCCGGCCGGATGGCGTGCATCTCTCGCCGATAGGGATGGACCTCCTACTTAATGACTGGCAGGAGGCCGTGGAGGGTGTCCGGCAGGGGAGTTGGGCTGGTCGCAGCTTTAGGTTGGGGGGCGGCTCAGGTCCATAGTGGCCTGAGCCGGTGGCGGGATCCCGGAGGTTTCCGGGTTCCGGAGACGGTGGCAAGCTTGTGGGCGGGGATGGGGGACCCCCGCCCGGATAATCCCTCAGGTTTTTGCTAGTAATATGGCGAAGCCGGACGAGGGAAGGCTAGGCTGTTTAGCCGGGGCCCGGACTCAGGAGAAGCGGAAGCGACGTCACCTTGCTACTCACATGGCTGATGAGGGGTCGCGCTTCGAAAAAAGGGGGGGAATGTTATTGTGTTGAATTGTTATTGGGTTATTGTTAATGGTTAATAAAGCTGCGACCAGTTTTAAGCCCAAAAATTGTGTGATGGTCTTTTATCAATGGGTATGTGTGGGGGGGGGGAGGGGCGACGCATCCGCCTTACCCGGTTACCAGCCATTCTCCTCCTCAACCTGAACAGAATATTTAGCATGACTGTATTTCTGGCACATGCTAAAGGCTACTTCAGCACACTTGGTGCACTCTAAACCCATGCTGTTAGCACACTTTAGTAAGCATACCCCATATTGTAACAAAAAGTGCCAACAATGGTTTGGTCATATTATTTTTTGTGCATGGTTAAATAGCATGATTTTTTACTTATACATTTTTAGTTCTATTTTCCAGTTTGCCCCTCCTGCAGGTTTCCAAGTGGTATACAAAAGCCTGGCACACAGAAGTTGCTTGTCAGTACAGAGGAAAAAGGGTGGCAACATCAGTACACTGCAGTTAGTTGTCTTTGAGCTCCTTCAGTGTTTAGTGATTCTGAGAATCATTATAATTATAATAATTATTATTAAAACATTTAAATTTTGCTACCACATAATTACTAGGCAAATTAAAAAGTAATTCAAAAACACCACAGTATATTATGCAATATACTCCCCCAAATAATAGCACAGTAGGCATTCATTTGAAACGACATGGGAAATATCAGCAAAATTTCCTATTCTGTTTCACATCATTATTAATCCAAAAATGACAATGACAAATCCAAAATTCATTTTCTCTTACAGTTTGATCACAGGCTGACCTAAACTTAGTTTCCTTGAATTTGGATGGCAGGCTCCTTGCAGAAGACGCGTTATGTCTCCAAAAGGACTGGCCTTAGCTAGCCTGCTGTTTACTTTGCTGATGAGCTTCCTTCCTGTTTCATAATTGGCCCAACGTTTGTCTGGTCTGCAGCTCTATGGGAAATGCCAACTGGAATTTTGCCTTGTGAATCTATTGACTCCTGCTGTAGAGAGTTACACCAGAGATTTTTCTTTTGTCATATTCTAGTGCCAGAAATGCTGTAAAACAATGTTAAGTACACTATCAGAGACATTTGTCAAACCTAACCTAGTGGAGTGGAGGAGTGGCCTAGTGGTTGGGGCAAGGTACTTCAGGCCAGAAGGTCAGAGGTTCAAATCCCACTAGAGGACAGCAACCTTGGGCCGGAAGGACTGGGGTTTCTAGTCTCACAGGTGCTCCTTGTGGTCTTGGGCAAACCACTTAACCCTCCATAGCCCATGTTCCCTGGAAAATAGTTATCTCCAAGTTATAATGCCCTGTTCAATGTAATTTCAGTTTGTTCAATGTAAACCACACTGATGCAGAATAGTGTGGTATATAAGAGAATATAAATAATCTAGATCCTGGTTGTCCAATTAGGGATGACAACTAGAATCTAGATTGGCAAACATCTTTGATAGTACACTTATACCTGGCAAAAGAAAATATTTAGAGTGAATTTCTCAGTTTCTCAGTAGATTCTCAAGGCAAAAAATCCACTTAGCAGTTCTATAGAGTTGCAAACAAGACACTATTTGGGCCAATCAAGAAACAGAAAGGAATATCATAAGCAATACAAGAGTGGGATTCTTAAAGCTTGCCTCCAAGCAGATGTGGTGGCTCTTCTCCAAGATTCCTGCCTTGCAAATGAAAGGTCATTTGTTTGACACCAGCTTCTGACTGTGAGAAAGAAAATCCATTTGGGTTTTTTATTTGTCTAAAAACTCTGGCAACATTTCAGCTATGTTTTTCATTTAGAAAGCAGTCACAGCTACCTCTTTAATTACAAAATTTCCCTGAAATAAAGATGTATAAAAATAAAAAGAAACTCCTATACTACTGGTGATCTTCATTCCTGTTTCCTGATTGGCCCAAAGTTTGTCTGGATTCTTTTGCCTTGTGAATCTATCGATTCCTGCTGTAGAGCAGGTCTTTGTATAAGAAGCCTTATAGACTTGAGCCTTTAACAACAGACAGAGGTCACTACTAGATAGTGTGAAAAGAGCAAGTTGAGATATGAGGAATCAAAAGAGAAGAAGTGTGTGAAGGAATAGGAGTGGAGGAGTAGCCTAGTGGTTGGGGCAAGGTACTTCAGGCCAGAAGGTTGGGGGTTCAAATCCCACTAGAGGACAGCAACCTTGGGCTGGAAGGACTGGGGTTTCTAGTCCCACAGGTGTTCCTTGTGGTCTTGGGCAAGCCACTTAACCCTCCATAGCCCATGTTCCCTGTAAAATAGTTATCTCCAAGTTATAATGCCCTGTTCAATGTAATTTCAGTTTGTTCAATGTAAACTGCACTGATGCAGAATAGCACGGTATATAAGAGAATGTAAATAACTGTATAAAAAGTCTTATTCGTAAGTTCAGTCTCCACAATATCATTCTCCACTGTTCACATCTTTCCTATCCAAGCACAGAATATACAATTGGATACAGAACCTTATGGACAATCAAGGGGAAGGCAATGGCAGTGGGGGTGCACTACTGACTGTCTGGCCAAAATGAACAGATGGATAATGAAATGCTGAAAGAAATCAGGGAAGCTAACAAAAGTTACAACACAGTAATAATGGGTGATTTCAATTACTCAGATATCAACTTGGTCAGTGTCACAGCAGGACATGCTTGAGAGATAATGTTTCTAAATTAAATAAGTGGCTGCTTCTTGGAGCAGCTTGTTCATGAACTGACAAGAGGGGAACCTATTTTGGACCTAGTCCTTAGTGGCATGCATGACCTGGTGCAAGAGATAAGGGTGTTGGGGCCACTTTGCAATAGTGATCATAGCATGATCACATTTGATTTAACAAATGAAAGAAGAATGGCAAGGAAATCCATTTAAGTTTCAAATGGGAGACTATGATAAAATAAGGAAAATAGTTAACAAAAGACTAAAAGAAGCAGCTGCAAAGGCTAAAAATTTGCATAAAGTGTGGGCATTTTTAAAAAATACTATCTTGGAAGACCAGAACAAATTTGTTTCACGCTTTAAGAAAAGTGGAAGGAAAGCCAAAATACAACCCGCATGGTTTAAAGGCAAGGTCAGAGAGGCTGTTGTAGCCAAAAATCATCTTTCAGGAAAGGGAAAAAGGATCCAAATTACGAAAACAGGAAACAACATAAGCATTGCCAAGTTAGATGCAGGCAAAGAGAGAATTAGAAAAACCTTTTCAAGTACATTTTCAAGCAAAAAACCTGTGAGACAGTTAGTTGGACTGCTGGATGATAGAGGAGTAAAAGGGATGCTAAGTGAAGACAAGGCTATAGCAAAGAGACTGTTTGAATTCTTTGCTTTGGTCTTTACGGAAGAAGGTGTAGAGAATTTACCCATGCCTGAAATGGTATATAAAGGTGATGCATTAGAAGAATTGAAAGAAATATCAATAAATTGGGAGGATGTATTACAATTATTTGATAAACTGAAGAGTACTAAATTACCTGGACCAGATAGTATATATCCAAGGGTATTTGAAGAACTGAAATTTGAGATTGTAGACCTACCTATTAGTAATCTGTGAACTATCATTGAAATCAACTGTAGTATCTGAAGAGTAATGCAACGCCAATATTTAAAAAGGGTTCCAGGTGTCATCCGGAAAACTACAGACCCATGAGGCTGACATCAGTACCGGGCAAAATTGTAGAAACAATTATAAAGAATAAAATTACCGATCATGTATATAGTCATGGTTTAATGGGAGAAAGCCAACATGGATTTAGCCAAAGAAAGTCTTGTTTTACTAATCTCTTATATTTTTTGAAGGTGTGAATAAAAAGGTAGACAAAGGTGAGCCGGTTGATATAGTGTATCTGGATTTTCAGAAAACCCTTGACAAGGTCCCTCATAAGAGACTCTTAGCAAAATTAAAATGTCATGGGATTGGAGGCAGTGTAGTATTGTGGATCGGGAACTGCTTAAAAGATAGAAGGCAGAGAGTAGGGCTAAATGGCCAATTTTCTCAGTGGAGGAAAGTGAATATTGGAGTACCCCAGGGATCTGTGCTGGGCCCGCTGCTTTTTAACATATTCATAAATGACCTGGAAATGGGAATAACAAGTGAGGTGATCAAATTTGCAGATGATATAACATTATTCAAACTTGCTAAAACCCAAGAGGATTGTTAAAAATTGCAAGAGAAACTTGATGAATTGGAAGACTAGGCATCCAAATGGCAGTTGAAATTTAATGTAGACAAGTGCAAAGTTATGCACCTAGGAAAGAACAACCCAAATTTTGGTTACATGATGCAAGGTACCACCTTAGAAACCACCACCCAGGAAAATGTTTTAGGAAACATCATGAACAATACGTTGAAACCATCCGCCCAGTATGTAGCTGTGGCCAAGAAAGCTAATAGAATGCTAGGAATCATAGGGAAAGGAATGAGAAAAAAAACAAGGATATTATGAATGGAGTGGAATGGGTTAATGTAGATCTGTTGTTTACACCATCAAAAAGTAGAAATACTAGAGGACACACAATGAAGCTACAGTGTAACCCACTTATAACTAATAAGAGAAAACATTTTTTCACTCAGCTTGTAATCAAACTGAAATCCATTACCAGAGAATGTAGTAAAAGCTCTTAGTATAACTGGGTTTAAAAATGGTTTTGACACGTTCCTGGAAGAAAGGTCCAGAAACCATTATTAAAGAGAACCCAGGAAATCCACTGCTTACCCCAGGATGAGCATTATGGAAGCTGTGGACATTGGGTAACGCCAGGTACTTGTGACCTGTATTGGCCATTGTTGGAAACAGGATACTGGGTTTGATGGACCTTGGTCTGACCTAGTATGGCATTTCTTATGTTCTTATCAATGGAGTTCTATGAATGGTAAGATCATGTGATCAAACCTACATGCTTGAATGAGAATATGGATAGTTGTGTTTTGATGTGGTTTGTAGCCATTTAAGTTCAGCTAAGTGTAGATATGAGTACACAGCATTACAGTTATCAAATTGAGGAGTTAATAAAGCATGAATGACACTATTTTGTGCTGAGAGAACAAGGAAAGAATGCCCCCCACCAAGAACCTCTGAAATTCAAGAAAAACAGATTTTGAAGAACAGAGACCTGTTCTTCAAAAGTAAATTCATGGTCGAGAATAGTGCCTAGGACATCAGGCAGTGGGTCCTGCAGCCCTATTTCAGCAGGCCCTGAAGCCCTCCAGGCTGTGGCCCGAAGGGGCATATCCATTGGGGTGCAATATGCCCCTTTGGTGCCCTTTCTATGTACCAAAGGCACTACAGTGATTGTTGATTTCTTCTTGCTATAAGGTATTGTTGAATGTTTAATTTTCCTTATTGGTTTGTAAATTTTTAGCAATGGGAAAACCAGAAATTAAGAAGATGGTATATGGCTCAATGTAGGCTGCTTCGACAGAGCCGAAGATGACTGTACTTTTAGATAAACATTTTCTTACCCTTCCAGTTCAACAATTATCCCCTGAGAGGGCTTTTCTCAACTCCATGTAGAGGTCCCCCCTCCCTCCATTTCCTACTCCACAACTCTTGTGTCAGACGTTCTTCCAGTGTTATCATTTTCATGTCCTCCTGGCCCCCTGCCCCAGGTTGCTTTAGAAGAAGCTGTTAGTACAATGGGTGCACCTTCTCAGGACATCACAGTGAAAAATTTGTGGCTAGCTATAATGAATATTGACTGAAAAGTTTCTGTTTCTGTTAAATCCTCATGTGCATTTACTCAGGAGTCTGTCCAATTAATCAATATAAACAGCAAAGAATTAAAAACAATTGATTCCAAAAGCCACACTTTATAGATGCAATGACCACCAATCAATTTCCGCATTAAGGCCTTTAGGAACCATCATTTGTAATTTGAAAATCCAGTGTTGTTCTCTGTGCTGCAGTCTGGAAAGGTGATCATCTCCCCTCAAATTATGGGGAACTTGATCCATCACCAGCCATTTCAAATCTTCTAATCGGTGCTTCAATTGTGAACAATGTGCAACCACTGGAGCAGTCATGACCAGAGAGTTTATACAAGAACGATGTTCCGATAAGTGTTTCTTTATAGTGTGGGAGGTTCTCCCTACATATTTCAATTGACACAGGTAAATAATTAAATACACCACAAAAGAAGACAAACAGGAGGTCCTATGATGTAATTTATATAGTGTTGGCATTTGCGAATCTGCCCAAACTGCTCCCTGCAAAGTATTAGAGAAAAAATCACAAGAACCACAAGCAAAATGTCCAAACTGCTGTTCAAGTGTTTCATCCATATTTACTGATGATGTCTGGATAATTAAATCCCCTATATTAGATCCCCTATGATATGCAACCATTAGGGGCTTCTGGAAAGAAGTATGCAATGATAACATAGGCCAATGGCACTTCAAAATATTTGTGGTTTTTGCAGTATTGGGCATATATGGTAAAATGCATATAAACCTGTCTGCTTTTGGGATATCCTTCTTCTTACAAGTGTCTTGCCACCAAGTTGGATGACTGCATAAAGCTTGCTTATATACTCTATGTATTAGTGATTGGGGATAGCCTCTATTCTCGAGTCTCTTACTTAAACCTTTAGCATGTTTGTGAAATTCCCTCGTTGTTGTACACAATCTACTGATCCTTAAAAATTGCTCAAAAGGGAGTCCCCTATGTAAGGAGCCAGGATGATAACTAGAGTACTGAAGTAAAACATTCCGCTGTACCGGCTTTCTATACAATGTAGTAAATAAACTTGGATCTTCATTATAAATCAAGAGGTTTGTGAAAGCACAAAACAAACAGGTGCAAAAGCAAGTAGCGGTTTAAGCAACTTTATTATAGACAACCCCAATGTGTTTTGGCTGTGAAGCCTTCTTCAGGGGAAAAGAGGCCTCTAAAACATGAATATTGTGGTGAAGAATGCCCTCCAGAAGAGATGGAGATAGAAGAAAATCCTGAAAAGCGAAAGGATTTACACAGGATTTCCAGTCCTAGAAGGAAAAAAAACACACTGCTCTGCTGACCTGAGCACAGACACCAGCCCAGGGGAGGAGTTAGGCAATGCTGATTGGGCACACCCAGGGGTTGGACAAGGTGTGCCGGGAAAATAATCCCTTTTTAAAGCTTTGAACAAGACTACGAGTGAGATGACGTGGGAGAGTGGCTCCAAGACGAGGTCGTCGGAGAGTGGATCCAAGACCAGGAAGCAGTTTGGCTGTACGAGTGAGTCTGGAAGAGTTGAGAGTGTTTGGAAAGGTTCTGCAAGGAGTTCTAAAGCTGCTGCTAAAAGGAGTCCTATGAGGAATAGACGGAGCCATGCTTTAGAGTCCTGGGAGAAGACAGAACCCTGGAATAGAAAGCCTCAAAGGCAGGCACCCTTTGAAGAAAACTCATTCTACAGGATAGAGCCTGGACCTGGAAAGCCCAGAAAAACCCACACCTGGAAAGCTCTTGAGCTACTAAAGAGGAGAGGAGCCTGGCAGAAAGAAGGCAGTTCTGATACAAGCCACGATAGAGAAGGTAAAGCACAACTTCCTATTTTTAGGGCTTTGTTGAAGGAACCTGTTCATTGCCCTGAACTGTTTAAGCCGAGTGCTGCAGTGGGAACAGTTAGTGACAGGGAGAAGGGCATAGTATTTGCTGACAAATGCCAATCTGATAACAAGCAGGCTGAATTGCTCTTCCAAGAATTTAAGCAGTTTCTAGAGCTGAAAGCAGGAAAACAGCAAAAGCTTAATGAAGACAGCAGTTCTGTTAAGTCAGAGGATTTGATGCAGGTAGAAAATGATTTACCTACCGTAAGCACTGATCCTTGTAGCATGGACTGCTCTATATGTTGTAAAGAAGAGTAATATAAAAGAAGCTTTGCACACTTGTATGAAAGGAATACAAAATGTTGCTGTTTCTGCTGCCTGTGCCATGAGAGTTAATTATTTGCACCTGTGTTCTGAACCCACGCTGTGAAAAGAACAGTTGGTATTATGAGGCTGCAATGTTCATAAGCTACCACTCGAGGCAGAGCTGAGTTAAGCTCCTCTGTGGATGAAAAGCTGAAGTTAAAGCTAATTCTATTTCAATTGCCCTAAGTTCCTGTTTACTTCTGTTTGTGTTAAAAGTGCACCCTTTATGTTTATGTATATGAATTTTGATGCGCTGGAGAAACATCCCCAATACAAATAAATATTTCTTGCAAGCCTTACCATCTTTTTCGCAACTACACTTTATTCCCGAGAGAAAATAGAGTGAACTACAACTCCCAGCATCCATAGGGAACAGTTTACCTCTAATCACAAGGGACAATAAGGCCACTCCTGCCTGTTAGCTCCAGGGCGCAGGCAGGAGCATCGCAATATTAAACAATAATAATACAATAATTAAGACTAGACAATGATAAAACAATAACTTAAAAACATAAAATGATTACAATTAAAGTTAATAAATAAATATATTGAAAATATGATAAATAAATAAATATATAAAAGGAGCAAGGCTGCGTGATATAAAAGATATCATGAAATAAAATACTAATGAAGTCAAAGTAACCAATGTCCAAAGTATTGCACATTAGTTAGGAGAACTTCCATAGCGATAGTCGCAATAGGGTCTATTCTGTACTGCAAATAGCGGGGATGGATGTCCCATAGGAATGTCCATTCTCGCTATTCTCCCCCTTCTGTCCCCAGCAAAAGCCTCCCTGTATGAAAAAGGAGTTTGTGCAGTGGGGCTTAGATGGGGGTGGGAGGGGCATTGCAGAGGTGGAGTGAGGACGGGCAGTGGACCTAGACGGGGGACTTATTCCACCTTGGAGGTGGAATAAGTCCCCCTGGATGTTGGGGGACGGCAGGCCTGGGCAGCGGCAGAGAGGTGAGGGGTGCAGGTGGGTTTTCTAAGCCTGATCCTGGCTATATAAGGCCAGATCAGGGGTCAGGCTGCACAAAAAGAAGATTGTGGTCGGCAGTCAGGGATCGCGGCTCCATTCAGGAGCCTGACTGAGTTAGCCGGGCAGGGATCTGTACGTGCAGACTGATCTGAATCAGATCTCGGCCTGCATGTTCAGGCCCTAGAACCAATTGTGATCCTCTGGGGCACATCTACCCCCCGTGGGATCAAAATCGGATATGCCTCTGTGCGTCCCAATTATGATTGGACGCACAGGGGCTTGGATGCACAAATTAAAATGTGCCTCCACGTATACAGTGACAATGTAAGGTTAATACGAGGACTCTCTGAGTTGTGACAATATCTATATGGAATCTTCATAGTCAAAGTCATTCAGAGTGTGAATGCAGTATCAGCCATGTGTATAAAAATAAACAGTAAATGCACTAAAACAAAGGAGGGATGAGGAGGACAAACCAGAAAATAAAAGGTGAAAGCACTCACTTGTTTGTTGCTTAGTGTAATGTTTCCTAAGTGTTTAGTGAGCACCTATAAAATAGGAACCAATATAAATAACATAAACCAATGAATAAATATGGACTAAGGTTTGGGATATTATAATTGGTACAAATTGGAGTTCCCATATTTTCTTATTTTCATTCATGTAAATACCTGAGTGTTATTATAAATACCAATAAATATTATAAATATAAACCAATGAATATATCATAAATATATGAATACAAGATCAAGTGTATGCCCTGCTACATGCGTGGGGGCCTAGGGCATGCTGTTGAAAACCACCAACCGATTATGCAGTCAGGTGTCCATGCGATCAAACTTTGCCAGGAATGATGTCAATGCCTTGGGATCCTCAAAATAGCGGGTTTGTTTGTGTAAAGTGACCCAGAGATGAGCCGGGTAGAACAGCCCATATCGGGTCTGCAGGCACTAGAGCTATGGGCAAAATGACAGGACTTGCTTTCTGCGATCCACAGTGCTCTTATTAAGGTCTGGAAAGAACATGCTTTTAGCCCATCCAAATGGATCAGGGCCTGGATCTTTGCTACTTGCAAGATCTGCAGAGCCTGCAGGTTCTATAGCAATTTTATTAAAATTTGTATGGGGTTCTTCTGCATCGATGTGCGATGGGATGGGGCCCGGTGGGCATATTTGAGCTTGAAGGGTTTATGCAGATCTAGTTGTAGAAAGTGCAGCAAAAGTTGTTCTAGGATAGCCCTCATGTTTGAACTTTCTGCACTTTTGGGAACACCAATCATTCGTATATTATTTTTGTGAGATCAATTATTCAAATCTTCTAACTGACATTCCAGTTGGATGAGTCTCTTGGCGTGCAAGCGTGTTTTCTGCATCTGTGCCTCATGGCACTGCACCTTAGGGGTATGTTTACTAAACCATCTTAACGTGCGCTCTGCCACGTTATCACGTGATAAGGTACCTTATCACGCAATAATGGCACTTTATCGGATGCAGAGGTACCTTAGCCCGCGATAACGCGCTCAGCGGTGCAAATGAGCGCTGAGGGTGGAGAAAGGCTCCCGGAGATCGGAGTAAGGCTCCCCAGGGGCGGAGAGAGAGGGTCAATGGGCAGAGAGTGGGAGGGAAGATTCTCCCTGCACACTAATGCTGTGAAATTCAAGGCTGAAAACGAACGCCAGTGAAACCCTGGCGTTAGAGCTGATTTAAAGTGAAAAGAAACCATTTACGTCAGCAATGTACAGCAAAACCAGGGCAACCTACAAAAAAGTGATAAGTGTGATACATGTGCACAGAACAAAAGGGCAAATAAACAGTGAAAATGACCAGCAGAAAATGTAATAAAAACATAACCACGCTGGCCAATAGTGATTTTAATGGGACACATCAAAAAACACTCCCGAGAAAGCTCCAAAAAAAAGATATGAATTTTGGAAGGGTCTATGCTCCGTCCCCATACAAGGTGAATGAACCCACAGTGAAATTGCGCTGAGCAGGGTTTTCCCTCTCAATTGGGCATGTTTCCTATGGCATGCACATGTTCCACAACAGCAGGACAGGCATGTCGGAATGGGCAACTGGACAGATGCTTGAAAAGGGGACACAGAGGGCTGCAGGAGGTACATGCTGTGGTGCAGCTGGGCCACAGTGCAAACTAGGGTGATGCCTAGGTGGACCATAGGAATGCTGAAACAGTAGTGCAGCCAGACAGCAACTGATGAGGGCCCAACATGGGCACGAGTGTGCTTCCCACAGTGTCACAGGGGATAGTACCCAGCAGGTACCCCCAAGGGTTTTTGAACATTGGCAGGCTGTGCTTGGGGGAAGCGTGGACAGCTATGCAGGCACCCCTACCCCAGAACCCGCACCATAGGCAGACGCCTACCCACACACTGGATGGCCTGAGACTGCGCTCCACCAGCATCACCAGCAGAAGGGCATGTCAGCATGGTGGCAGAGGGGTACTGATGGTGGAGGGGGCAGTGACAACTGCCCAGAGCAGTCCGTGGCCTAGCCCTGTGTAGGTGGGTGCCATGCACTGCAACAGACAGGCCCTGTCTGACGAACAGTCATGGTATCACCAGGGAATGCATCATCTCTGTGACAATACTTTGGTGCAGTGCATACAGCCAGTGTGCTCAGAAGGTCACAGGTTCAAGTCCCAGCTGTGGTTCCTGCCAACCCAGCCCCCATATTTTACCCACTGCTAATACAGACAGAACCTTTATTGCAGATGACATAAACATGCCCAAAACACCTACATTTTACCCTACAGAGCACAGACACCATAAACATGCGCATTACCTAGAACAGAGTCTCCCAAATGCAGTCCTGGAGGGCCAAACACCATTCAGGTTCCATGCTGCCTCTAATAAATATGGCTGTGCTGCATTTCTATGCACCGCCCCCATGGTATGCAGATGTATCTCATTCATATTCATTAGGGACAGCATGAAAACCCGAACAGTGTTTGGCCCTCCAGGACTGGAGTTGGGAACCTCTGCCCTAGAGCAGCGGCCAACAGGTGCAGACACACACGCACCCACAGGCTCCATTATCCGAAGCCTCCTGGAGAGGCAGGATGTTGGGCCCTGCGTGCATCTCCCAATACTAGCACATGCATACCTTAGCAATGCTACCCTTTAATATGGGAAAACTGTACACAGCTATCAAAAAAGGTTGCTATGATAACTGGCAGATAGCAATTCCTACGTTAAGCACAATTGGCTGATTGAGCTGCATCATAGCAACCTTTCTGATGTCTGTGGAGCGTGCCTCAGGTCTGGTGTCTGACAGAGTGACCCCAAAAATATTGCGTACCATAGTCATGCCTGCATTGTGCCCAGGACTGGTGTGGTAGCCAGGGCTGCCAAACACCTCTATAGTTGCACAATGCTGGCATAGGTGTGTGGAGTGTGTGTCTGTCTATCCTGTGTGTGGTGGCTGCCAACACCCTCTACAGCCCGCACTGCTAGTACTGTTGCCAGTATTAGCCTGCCAATGTGCATAATGAGGAGCAAGGTACTGTGGGAATAGCCTGGATAGGGTGTCCTGGCCTGGCTGCATCTGCACAGGGCATAGGGCAGTGGCTTGGACATTGTAGTGCCCGGCCACCACCTGCACGGACAGGGTGGCCACAGCATGTCCTGCTGGGAGGTCACTCTCACCCTGACTGAGCAGTGACCACAGCATGGCTAGGTTCCCCCATAGTGCTATGTAGTATTTTTCTCATGTGATATTTATGGGTTCTCTTCTGGGCCCCAATCATTGATGTATCTGTTTGGTGTGTATTCTGATATCCCAGTTCTGGGTACATGCATCTCCTCCAGGAACATGCACTATGGACTAGCTAGCAGACTGTCTGCAGCTAGTATGTGTCTTGCTGGAACACCTTGCAGGGTGCAGCGGCTGGAGGCGTGCTGCTGGAGAATGTCAGATAGTGGTGGGGGGCAGCTGAGCATTTTCAGGCCTACTGTCTGTCTGCTATTGCTTTATGGATGTGTACAGATCTGCATTGACTGTCCTGTAGGGTGTCTGTTCCCCAGCAGGACTGGGGTTGATGGTCCCCTTTACTGCCACCATTGCAGGGGGGTAGAATGTGGATCTGTTGGTTGGAGAGCCTGTTTCCCACCCTGAGCCCCAGAGGGTGGATTGGGTGGTGGTACATAATCTGCCTATGGGTCCACCCCCCCACCCCCACCCCTCTTCATAGTGTGATTCATATAGATTAGCTATATCAGAGGCCATGGCTGTCCCCACTGCTGTACCATAATGTTTTACACTCCAATCAATTGCGATAACCCAGACTACACAAATATAGCAGACTGCATTCAAGAGATGACTTGCTGGCTAACTCAAGACAACCTAACGATAAACTACAACAACACTGACACTCTTATTATCACACGGAATTCTGGATCTACCCCCCCCCCCCCCCCCCAATTAATCTGAACAACACTTCAATACCCATTAAACCCAAAGTGAAATACCTTGGAGTCACACTGGACAGCAATCTGAATCTCCAGTCTCATATAAAAAAAATTACCAAGACCGCCTATCTCAAGATGTGGGTTATCAGATGACTCAAACCACTACTAAGTTAAAAATACTTTTAAACTGTTTGTCAAGCGATAATAACCCCCATCTTGGATTACAGCAACCCCACTTACCTTGGACTACCAAAACTATCTCTCCACCCTCTACAGATGGCATAAAACACCGCTTCTCAGATTATAACAGGATCTTCAAAGCACGACTACATCACCCCCATCTTGAACCATCTCCACTGGCTCCCCATTAATTCCCGCATCAAGTATAAAACACTATTAAACCTCTTTAAAATCAAACAAAGCCTCTTAGCAAACAGCCTGAAGACCCTCATCACCAATGATACAAGCACCAGACCGAGGAGATGTCACACAGCGGAAACAATCTTAACCCCTAGTGCCTACACTAAGGCTAGTCAATCCACATGCAGAAGAGCTATATCCCTTGCAGCTCCTGCCCTATGGAACTCTCCTGGACCACCTAAGAGCAACCTTAGATATCAAGGACTTTCGATAGATGCTTAAAACCAAAATCTACATTGAGCTCTTTGGAGACACCACATAACTTGGCAACAAGATACTGTCAATTGTTTCACAAAGGCTACCTCTCTTCTGCTCCCCTCCATCCATTCATCCCTCCCCCTGGAACCTGCCCTAGATCTTGCCCTTCTCCCTGCATCCTCTCATATTGCTAGTCGTACCTAGTACCTTGGATTTGTCTCTCAGCTTAGCTCAACAACCATACTGTATATAGCACAATTTGTGTTTTGTATATAGTTTTATATATAGTTTTTAAGGAGTGGAGCCTAGTGGTTAGAGCAACTGCCTAGTACCCAGAAGATCAAAGGTTCAATTCCCCCTGGCACTCCTTGTGACCTTGGGCAAGTCACTTTACCCTCCTTTGCCTCAGAAGAAAAGGCTGGAAATCTACTTCCAGTGATACATTGCCAAGAAAACCCAGAGGTAGCTGGGTCACTATGAGTCAACACTGACTGGATGGCCCTAAAAAAAAAAAAAAAAAATTTATATATATATATATATAGATAGATATAGATATATATAGTTTTATTGCAATAACCCCATATGTCTACAATGTATTGAACTACATTGCAATATCCCCCTGCATGCCAACCCTCCCCTCACTTAATGTAACACTGTTTATACTGTAAGACATACCTAATCCCTTGGTTTTGTCTCTCAGCTTAGCTAAACAACCACGCTGCATTAGCGCAGTTTGTATTTGTAAATAGTTAAATTGCAATAACCCTATGTCTACAATGTATAGAGCTTGTCAGACGGCTGCCTGGGTGAGAATGTTCACAGTCTTGGCAAAGGCATATATCAATATGATTTGCAAGGGATTGTGGGAAATGCAGTCCATTCACACCAGACACAGCTGCTCACCATAATTAGTTGTGCTTGAGTAAAAAGCCAATAAGATATTTATTTATGGGGTTATTTCTCCCAACACAGATATGCTTGGTAGCACATAAAACAGGATACTTGCTTTCAGTGTTAAACTTAGAAAAACAAAATCAGGAAAACAACAGCTGAATTTGTCAGGCAATCAAATGAAAGCAATAAAGACCTGGTTGGTAACAAACTGGTCTTTTCTGTAGGCTCTAGCTAATATTTTCTTAGCAGTGCTGCAAACAACAAGCAAAACCCACAAAGAAGGGAAAAACTGTTCTTTTCAGGTTAACTTCTTATATCTTCACACATAGACTCAGAAGTGATTTCCTCAGAGCTCACAAGCAATTAGGTAAGGCTCAATTGCTAGCAGTTATCCAGCTGAAACCCCTTAGCTGGCTTGCTTTCTACTGCGTGGCCCAAAATCCTACTCAGGAGCTTTTCTGAGTAGATTAAAGAACAAGTTTGTATTTCTTTGTGATGGTTGCTGTACTTTGTAACAGTAAATTACCAAAGGAGTTTAGACAGAGAGCAATCCATGTATTCACAGCCTATATCTAAGACTTCTCCCCCTTCCTCAACAATCATCGGTTCAATATCATGGATTGGCACAGAGGAATTTCTCAATGGAGCACTTTCAGGAGAATACTTGTTTCCCTGCTGTCTTTCAAGGTTATAGCTAGGGCATAGATCAGTGTTCATACCTGAGCTTCCATTGATGTTAGAGTTCCTCTCTAAATAGCCTGGCCAGTATGTCGTCCAGTTTTTATGTCCAGCCTTCCAATCCAGATCCCTGGACACTGGATCTCTCTTCACATACCTTCTGGCACGGGTCCTAGGGTCCCTTCCAGGTGCAGCCGTCTCCCTCACAGGTACCATCTGGAGATTCCTATCTCTGCAGCACCATTCCTCTGGCTTTCCCCAGTCCAATGGTGTATGCTGGCCTTTTGAATGTCTCCCAGTATACATACTGCTCTGGACTCCTTTAGACCTCCCAAATGCTTTTCTCTTCTTTCTTCCAAAGGGTTTCTTGCCCTCTCTGTCCTTCCGCTCTGGCTTCTGCTTCTGATGATCCTCCAGATGATGAAGATGTCCAAGATGAGGATCTCCAAGCTGATCCTGAGGATCTCCCAGATGAAACCGAGGATGAGGATAATTCTCTGTAGAATAAACTCTACCTTTATTCTGCTTTGATGAGTGCTCCACCCTAGCACAGCGCAGCTGTGCTGAATCAGGCCCTGCCCTTTGAGATGAGTGCTTAGGGATTACCTCATAGCCCTCCTGATTGAACACACGTTTCCCCACTTCAGCTCCTCTAATGGCTGTTGGAAACCTGGTGCATTCTGGGACTGGTAGTCTTTTATGGGAAAATTCTGTTTTCTTATTTCTACCAAAACTGACAGGTTGCTCTTTTCTATAGCTCCTTCCTGAGCTATGATAAGCTTCCTTATCACAAGCTACATTGCAATATCCCCCTGCATGTCCTCCCACCCCTTGTTTAATGTAATATCTCTTTTATATTGTAAACCACTTTGATTTAAGAATAAAGCGGTATAGAAACCCTTTAAAATAAATAAATAAATGTATTCGGAAATAATAATTTTGTCTAAATGCACCCCTTCCAACCCCCCCCCCGAAAATCAAATAGAATTCAATATGGTTGGCATCTCTGATTTAAAGTTATTTCAATGATCTCTAGATCAGCATTCTGAGAGATATGGTGTATAAAGCTTCAAGATCCATTGTCAGCAAGATCATTGATTCTGTGATAAATCTATACCTTGTCATTCATCTCCGAATCAAATAACCAGTATCCAGCATATAGGTTAAGAGTGGTTAAGTAATAGTTCAACATCATGTACATTATGAGCCCGATTCTGAAAGGGGCATGCCCGTTAGTACCCAATTCTGTACCGCGGGAGCAAGACGTTCCTGTGGCATACAGAGTCGGGTCCGAGGGCGGCCCTGCGTGCCCCTGCATGCTTGTGGGGGCATCCTCCCAGCAGACTCCCCTGGCTCCCGTGGCACCAACTCTCTTCTATCTCACCACCCAACCCACAGCTGGCCAGACGGGGCCCGGATCGGGCGCCGGGGACCTCCCTGAACCCAGCCCCGGCCCCAGGGGTGTGGGATGTCTGGCCCCGATCGCCCAGTTTGTGCTGATTATTTCACCTTTGAGGTGGAATAATCAGCAGGATCCCCCTGACCCCACAGGACATAGAGAGCCATGACCAGAATCGGCCCCATACATCCTGCAGCCTCGGCTCTCTCCCGCTCCACCTAGTCTCTGCCCTCTCCCGCTCCTTCTGATTCTCCCCATACTGATGCTTTAGTCATGTGGGGAGGACCTAAGGGGGATAGGGGCATGACGGCTTGTGGGGAAGCATGTCCTGCTGGGATGTGCAGCCCCGCAAGTCACGACTCGGAATCGGGCTGTATGTTTCTGAAATCAAATGTCCAATCAATAGTGATCAAATTTATAGACTACTGTCTGAGTATCTTATTCCCCTCCCTCAATCTATCAATAAAAGGGGTAATATGTGGAGCTATTGATAGAGATGTTCTTTTCTTTTCTTTATTAATGCAATTTCACTTATTACATCCAGCAAAATGAATGAAACAGTAATACTGGAAATAGTACAAAGGAAATAAAAATAAAAAATACCAGACAACATGTAGAGTACCACAACTGATGCAAGAACAGGAAGCATTAAAGAAAATGCAGTTAACCTAAAGAAATTAACTGGTCTGGTTCGAAACCCCCCCCCCCCAAAAAAAAAAAAAACCCAAATTGTTTTGTTTGCCAAGAAATCAAGCATTTACAAAGAAATAGTAATTTCATGGAAGTGCCGAGTTTCAAGTCCTGGACCTTAGAGCTAAGAACTCATGGCACTTCCTTTATGTATCCCTAGATGCAGCTGATAATGCATAAATCTTAGAACCAAAGAATAATGCTGACATGTTACCTCAGGGATCTGGGTCAGGTCAGGACTATGCCCCATGGGGACAAGTATTGAGCCCAAACAATTGGAACTACTTCCCCAGGTATTTTTAAAACTTCTCCTAGGTATTTTCTTAACACATTCATAGGTGGTATCACAGGACACTTTGGGAAATTGAGAAATCTTAAATTGTTCCTATGAACATGATTTTCTATGAACAAGTTTCCTATTCAAGATTTCTTTTTCCTCATCTGGGCATTATTTACGGCCTGGAGATTCTCCTTTACAGCTTTCACTTGTTCCGGCTGAGTAGCATGTTGAGTATGAGTCAGCTCATGGTGCACTCTCTTAACTGAAACTCGCTCCATTTGGATTTAAAATTGCCAGCATAGGAATCCAATAACGAGTCCATAGCCTTGATAGTGTCCCATAATGCTTCAAGCTTTACCACAGCCGGTCTCTCAGTCAATACTGACCGAAAACCACAAACCAGTGATTCAACTGAGCACTCCAATGAAAACACCAGTGCTAATGGGAACTCCACCATTAAAGAGACCTTAAGGTGTTCCCCTCTGGATTCTCCTTGTTTCCCCACAGGTAACACTGGTCACGACGGTGGTGGGGCGGTCCTCTGCTCGGGGTTCAAAGATGCCCCGCTCAAGCTAGCATCTGAAAATGATGCGGCAGACTGAGCCAAAAAGAGAGTTGCGCCATTGGGACAGCCAAGGCAAATGGTAGAAGGGACTGCACCAGAGCCTTCAGCGTGGAGGTAGATATAGGTGCCAAGACTTTCTCCTTTCTCTTGCGAGGCATTGCGCTGGACAGAAGCAACCAATGCAGCTTACTCAACCATGCAGCCGCTCACTCTGCCACCTTAACTGATAGAGATTTTTTTTTAACAGATAAGAAGTAGATTTTTTCCTAGTGCCTCTTCCTAAAGTTCCAATGGCTTATACTCATTTTCAGCGTCGGGTATCAAATGTAGACTCCTAGATCTAGACAAATGAATAACAAAACTAAATCTAGGACCCTAAATTTAGATGATTTTTCAACTGAAAGTTTCCTAAGATTGATTGAAAATTGGTACTTAACTTAGGAATGTAACTTGGATTAGTAAATTTAGAAGTTCCATTTTTTTTTAATGTTAGCCTCATGATTTTAACTTCACAATGGTTTGGGGTTGGTAAATCCTTTAGAAACATTTAAATTTGCTTTAAACTTTTAAAGCTCGACTACAAATAACAATTTCTATAGCCTTTTACCTTATGTATTACCACCTGCTTCTGTTCATTATAGCTTTGGAACCTCTTCCTATTGACAGCATATGGCAAGATGATTATATAGTAGGTGTTTCTTTCAAATTCACAGAATAAAAAGGTTTATGCCAATGGCATGTTTTCTATTTACATTTGTATCTCATGATTCTACTCCTAAAAGACAGCCTGTAACAGCTAACAAAATATATAATTATATAGCAAAAAAATATTATTAGACTATTAAAGTACAAGTCTAATACATAATGACATGCATATATATTTTAAAAAAAATTATATTACACTACTAATACATTACCAAAAATTCCAAACTAAACCAATGGGCGGTCTATCAAATGTTTTAATAGAGATGAAGATAAAGAACTGGGTGACTTCTTAGCACTCTTCAGGTGTTTAGGGCCTTCCAGCCAATCTGGGCGCTGTGTAGGGCCCTCCCCTTTGAATGTTTTAGGGCCTTCTAGACTGTCTTTATACTGTCTTGGCTCTCTTTGAGAGTTTTAGGACTTCTGTGTTGCACTTCTCTGCATGTTGTATAACCTTCTAGCCTATTGTGCTGCTATGTTGGTCCTCCTTTGGTGTTTTAGGGCATTACAGCCAATCTAGCTGCTGTGTCGGCCCTATTTGGTTTTTTTTGTTTTTTTATAGCGTTTCATTGAATGTTATTTCTGCTTTAATCCACTCAAGCTACTTTGGGGTTGTCTCACAAGTTTTGTGGTTGCTTTATCCCTTTCTGCATACCTTGAATCTTCCTGCAAGTATTAGTGCCATTTTACCCCTCTCTAAGTGCCTTGATGTATTCTTGCCAATTTTGGAACTCATTCAAAACATCTTCTAACTCCAGTGAGGATGCTGCTGAAACATAGCTGAATTCGTGAATGACCTCAACACTTAATAGTGCAGCAAGTTTCTTATTAAATTCATCTATCAGTTCCTGCTGCTCTTCCTCTGTCTCTTGCATGATCGATGCCGTAACCTTTAGTGGACTCCCTGCAGCTCCTGAACACATTTCCTCCATGCAACCTGGTTTCTGAAAAATGTGTATATCTCTCTAGTTATTGTTTGCCCCTAGTTGATGATTGCATAAGTGGTCAGTGTCCTCTGGCTTAGCCCTCTTTTTTTGCAGGGAGGAAACACAAAGAGAGGCATAAAGAAATGCATGTAGCTGATACATCTGTAGCCTAGCCTAGCATGAGACCCTTGCGTGGAAGCCCATCTGCTCCTGATCATGGAACATCCTCTTAGGGTTTTACCTGATCCTATCACATCTTCTTCCATGGTGACAACCTTCTTCCATGGCTGCTTCAAAACAGCAGTCACTGCCAGGGGCGGCCCAAAGTGGGGTGTGGGGCCATGTGTGGAGACTCAGTGTAAGGCCTCATTTGCAGAAGGAGCCTAATTTGTATAACTATTTGCATAATGTTAACAAGCACTAACATTTAGTAAACATGCCTCTTAATGAGTATATGGATAAAGAAAGACTACCAAATTTCTACATCACTATACTCCAGTGCCAACCACCAGGCTCATTAGGAAGTACTACAAACACTGCCCATTTGGAACCCATAGCAAACCCACCACATCATAACAGTACTACCAGGACTCACAAAGCACCAAACCATACCTATCAAAAGGCAGCACATCTCAGAGAATACCAATACATCTCCTACTGGGGAAAGAGAACAAGTGGCACTGTCAAATAGAAGCTACATAAATAGAATACCTCAGCTTGGTTACACCATCAGAACATTGACCGTCACCAAACAAAGAACAAGGGATCACAATTTAGAAATAGGAAGACAATAATTAAACTGGGAACCCCAAAAGCCAAACTTGGAATGTACAACACCACTGCAGAAATAAAACTATAAATTAATTTCCTCTTATACTAAATAAAATGCAGACTTTTTTCACCACAGGACCCTCCAGCTCTCCAGTCCTGATTCCAGCTTCGGGGGAGGAAATCAGCAGCAGCAAGCTCCTCTTGCTCCCACCACCACAGCCCAATCAGGAAGCCAGCTCAACACTTGAAAAGCAAGAATGCTCCAGGCGTGCCTGCGCCTGGCAGGCCCATGTCTGAGGGCCCTTTGGCGGGGCACGGAGGCGAACAATAGCGCTGCACCTGATACATCATTCAGTCAAACAACTCCAGCACTGCAAACCTCTGTCCTAAAGTCGGACAAACTGTGAGTTTCTGTAAACTGCTATTGTAACTAAGCCCTACATAAACTAGAATGTTTTAAAGGCACTGTTCATAATTGACTAAATTTGTATGTACCTAGGAAGCGGGTCAGATCCAATTTAAGTTTACGTGATATCAGAACACCACTAAACTAATAACATAGCCCTTTGCCATGGAGAAACAATATATAATATACATCTTTGCCCTACTAATCTTCATAACCCCTCTGATACAAACCCTCCACCCTACCCCTCTACTCCAAAGTAATATCCCAATAATACACTACCGCTACAGAAGCTATACACCCTCCCCCCATTACTACCATACCTCTAATCACAACAATATCCACAACCCAAGTTCATATACATAAAAACATATACAGTATGTACAATTGCACAAGTTCAACATGCCCAACATACCTTATAAAATGCCTCCTGCTGTAAAGATCAGCAAGAAAGAAAGTCCCAATTCTATTAGACCTAATAAAAGATAAAGAACCAGACATACTCTGCCTAACAGAAATGTGTTTAACAGAAACTGACCAGGTACTAACGAATCAGCTTGTACTCCCTGACTACAACCTATACCACTGCCCTAGAACAAATAAACGTGGGGGAGGTGTGCTAATATTAGCCAAAAAAAAAAAAAAAGCTAAACACAACCCAGCACATGAGCAAAAATATTGAGGAAATGGACATTTTTTTTATTTATATTTTAACACACAATAAAAATTTCTTCAAACAGAAACACAATCTCACACATCCATATTCCACATTAATTATGTATACATCAACCACAATAACATTCTTGTTTTTTCCTTATTATTAAATTTCTCCCTTTGCCTCCCCCTCCCCCTCCCCCAATTGATCTCTAGCCTCCTTCTTTCTTTATTTTAAATGTTTGCTTCTCATTTTATATAATTCCCCCAAATACTTATACATGTTTGTGGTCTAGCTCTTTTTAAGGCTGTTAGTTTACTCATACGATATATATGTCCCAGATAGGCTTTATATTCCTCCATTGTTAGTGCCACTGCCAGTTTCCACTTCCTAGCAATTAAAACTCGAAGGGCTATACACCCCATATTTAGAAAAAACACCCTCCAAGTTATTTAATATAAAAGGTTTCACTCCTAGCATTGCCACAGCTGGTTGGGGTTTGATTTCTTTCCCCAGTATTGTACCAATTAATATAAAAACCTCCTCCCATACCTGCTTCACATTTTTACAATTCCACCATAAATGCAAGTAAGATCCCTTTTCCCCACTTTGTCTCCAGCACTTGTCATCAATTTGTTGATGCATACTATGTAGTTTTTCCGGTGTTAAATGCCATCTATACATTATTTTATAATTATTCTCAATTAAATTTGTAGCCAGTAGGCCCTTATACCTATTTTGGTATATTCACTCCCATACTGAATCCTCCCAAATTTCCCCCAGATCAGCCTCCCACTTTCTTTGAAAGCCTAACCTGGTCTCTTCCCTGGTCATCATATTATACATTGTTGACAACACCCTTTTTTTCTGTCCCATCAAAAATATCTTCTCAATCTCTGTAGGGTCTCCTCAGATCTGGTAGAATCTTATGCTGTATGTAGTGACATATCTGTTTATATCTATATACTGTATATCTTTATCTTCTAATTCAAATTGTTTTTTTAGTTCTTCAAACTCTTTTATTTTCTTCCTTTCTAATAATTGGCCTATCTTTGTCAGACCCTTTTTTCCCCATTTCTCAAACTCACTTTTCCCCAGCGCTGGAGGAAAATCTGGATTCCCTCTAATAGGTACCAATCTAGACACTCCTTCCCTCCCCAACCATAAGTGTTTCCATTTATTTCATAGTCTCAAGGTCATCCTCACATATGGGTTGTTACCCTGATAACCTCTCCATGCACTCCTAATTTGCCACAACAAATCCCCTATCTTCCCCTCCTCCATTTCATCTGATTCTATCTGAACCCTCTCTTTTATCTCTTCTACCCCCCCCCCCCACACACTCTACAACCGCACTCAATTGTTCTGCCTCCATATACCTGGCTAAATCCCTGTTTTATGAAACCCTTGATGATTGTGTTTTCTAGAGGCCCTAATTTGAAGAATGTACTTGTGAAATCTGCATCTCCCCTTGATAGACTGCCTCTTCCTTCTATGGAGACTAGGGGACATTTCCCTTGTAACGCATGCCTGTTTTGCTCCATGACTTTATCAGGGACAAACTGGACTCACCCAACAACGGGTCGTTCTTTTGAACATTGTTGGTTGACTACTTGCCAGTCCACCTTTGTAGTTTACACCTTACAATGCACTTGTGCACTACTCTATGTTGGCAGAACCTCACACCCAATAAAAGATTGAGTGAGCATGCCCCCAGATTACATCAGCGTGTAGTTTCTGCACCAATAGTGGAACATTGCTTATCTTATCATCATGTATTTGAAGAGCTGGTTTGGACTGTCATTGATCAGATCCCTCAAGATCCCCGGGGAGGCAATCAAATCTCTTGTTTGCAATGGCTGGAACAACGATGGATATACACTTTAAATACGATCCACCCTTTTGGACTGAATCAAGAGATCGATTGGACTAGCCTGTTATAATGTTGTCCAATAGAAAGTAGGGTTTCCCCGATGATGATGATGGAGATTCCCCTTCTTTCATTGGTGGTTCAATTTGAGCGATTACATGGATCAGCCTATGGCATAAGCTTTTGTCCCTAGAAGAATGATGAGTTGCAGTGTTGGCATTTTATGGCAGTTGGCAACGATAAGGAAGCAGTGAAGCACTTGATAGAGGGATTGCTATCCCGAAACGTGAACGTCGTGCTCTTTGAATGACTGCATTACTTCATACAGTTGCATTGCTTTTTTAAGATAAGTAACGATTCTTTATTAAATATGAGCTTTTGAACCTTAAATGATTAAAATGGATATCACCATCTGCTGTGGATGATGCCAGAGTTCTCTCCCCCCTTGGCATTCTCCGAAAAAAAATATTTCATGTTTTCTTTGGGATATCTTTGGTAACCATTTCTATTAATGAGTGGAATAAGTCAAGTTCATAGAAGAGTCTGTCCAATCAGCACTGCTTAAGGTGGTCGAACAAATATCACAATGGGAAAATGCAACATGGCCAAGGGTTGAAGAATCATGATGGTAACAGGGATGGTCAGATGCCACTGCTGCATGACCAGATGCTCTCTGATGTTGCAATCCTGACTATATGCAGTGATTAGTTCTGTTTGAAAACATGTTTTTAACGATAAAATTTGCCAATATTTCTTAAGCAAAGAAGTTACCATTGAACTATTCACCATGTAAGGGAGCACACCTACCAATGGTTTAGGCAGATCTGAATCCAGGTTTTCCAACTGATGACCACCATTCTGGATGATTGACTCTAGCCCTTTTATACGCTTGCTGAATGATAGAGGATGGGTAACCACTATCAAGCAAATGCAAAGTCAGTTCCCGAGCATGCTTCTTGAACTCAAAATCTGTAGTGGAGATCCATCACAGGTGCAAAAATTGATCCAAAGGTTAATCCCATCTAAGGGGTCTGGGGTGATAGCTATGATAGCGTAAAATGTTATTACATTGAATAGGCTTATGGTACAAAGTTGTACAAATCCAACCCAGATGTTTGTAAATCACCAGATCTAAAAATTCAGTCTGTCCTGTGTGATACTTTGCTCTGAACTATATTTTAGACTTAGTCATGTTTATCCATTGAAGAAATTGTTGAAGATCTGCCAGAGATCCTCCCCATAGAAAAAATATGTCATCCAGGAAGCGAGCCCAAAAGGTGGTATGTGAAAACCAGTGGGAACCATAGATATAAGAGGTCTCAAATTGTCCATGTACAAAGTGGCAACTGAAGGTGCTACAGTGACCTCCATAGCCACCCCATATATCTGAAGATAAAACAGTCTTCTGAAAATCATTTGAGATGCTCCTTGCTTCTGTTCCTGTTTGTTGGTATTTTCTGAGGTCCTTCTCCTGGTCTTTCATCTGTGAACACAGAACAGAAATATTTGTTAAGCAATTCCACTTTATCTTCATCAGCTTCTACTTATTCCTCCCCTTCACCCTTAAGTCTGACAATACCACTTTTGCCCTTCCTCCTCTCACTAACATATCTGAAAAATGTCTTATCCCCCACCAATACCAAATGATATCAAAGACCCATTATTTCCTATTATGACATCATCCTCTATTCACAAACATCCTTTCAGAATACCATAAGGTAGGAATTCCAAACCTAGTTCCCTACTCTTACACAGTGAACTATTCTATCTGCCTATTTAAGCCAGTGGGTATCACAGTATTCAAAGAGACTATCCAGTACTGTTCCCTGTAATTCAATTTTCCCTATTAACATCCCGCCAACTTAAAGGAACATGATTCCAGATCAGTGAATGAATGGTGAAGTAACACACAATGTTCCACCATCGGGGCTGACACTGTTTTGGAGGATATCCGAGATCTATGTTTTCTTAAATGCTAGAAAAAGGGGTGTCGTATCCGTCCCACATAGAACTTATTACAAGGGCATAAAAGGCCATATACTACAAAAGCTATACCACAAGATGTCTTCCATTGCAAATAAATTACTTTTCCTTGTCCTGGGGGTTTCCATGACTTGCCCCTGATTACTAATAGGCAAAAATCACATTCCCCACAAACTTCATGACTTTCTTCCTCCAAATTTAACTCTTTTTCAGAATCCCAGATGACTGACTGGCAGACATAATTGGCAATGTTCTGACTGTGCTTATAAGCCACTATTGGATGTTCTTGAAAACAAGAATGTCCCTGTAAAATATTCCAATACTTATGTATGATAGCCACTACATTTTGGGCCTTTACAGAGAATGATAAAGCACAAACCATTTTTTCTTCCTCCAAATGCTGTCGAGGCAATAGCAAATGTTCTCTTTGTACATTCAACCTTCTCTTGTAAGCTTTATCAATCACTGCCTTGGAATATCCATGATCCACATAATGATGAATATATTTTTTTGCCTGATCCATATATTCCACTTTATCAAAACATAATTGGCGTAGTCACAGAAATTGACTCATAGATAAGATGCATTTCAATCAAAAGGATGATGGCATATGAAGTAACAAATTATTTCAAGATACAGGTTTCTCATACAGTAGGGTAGTTTTCCCAGACTTCACAATGAGAATGTCAAAGAAAGGAATTTTATACAGGTCAAACTCATATTCAAATTGCAAATTCGTCTTCTATTGGTTGAACCATTGTACAAATTCCTTTAGTTTCCTTTCAGTTCCTTGCCAAAGGCAAAAAACATCATCCAGAAACCACTTCCATATGTGTATGTTGGATATCCAGCAGGACTTATACAATAACTGTTCCTCAAGTGCAGCTACATGTAGAGTCACTATAGTGGGGGCTACTGTTGCTCCCATCACACTACCATAAATCTGATGGCAATACTGAACCTTATAACAAAAATAATTCTCACAGAGGACCAATTGTAGCAACTCCAAGATGAACTCCTTTGATAAACTTGCTGGGAAATCCATCTGCTAATCCATTTCTGCTAACACCTCCAGGGCCTCCTGCTGATCTACGTTCTTATATAGAGCCTTTATATCCAATGTTAGCATCACATCCTCTGCCCTTACAGAATCCAAAGGTCATCATCTGTATTGTGTTTTTTTATATAGGACCTTGCCTTCCCGGCCAACAGATTTAACAAATGGTCCACAAAAACAGACAAAGGTTCCAATACTGAATTTATATCTGCCACAATAGGTCTACCAGGGGGAGCCTGAAGATTCTTATGGAGTTTGGGTACAGAGTAAAAAATGGGTGTAGATGGAGTCTTATTACACACAACTTACTTTCTTGAGGAGTCAGAAACCCTGAAGCTAAGCTTTGCTTCGCTCTCCACTTTTTTCATAAGTTCCTCTTTTGGATCTCCTGAGAGGCAGTGATAGTAAAACTCATCATTTAGCTGATTCAGTATATTCTTATCATATTGTGATAAAGAATGCACAACTACCACCCCTCCTTTGTCAGCTCTACGAATCACAATGTGTTTTTTTGCCTTCAAAGCTTTTAAAGTCAAATGCTGCCTTTTTAACAAATTCAATTTTATTGGCAAATAAACATTATTCAAACTACTCACCTCTAACACCAATCGATGAAAAGTTGCTTCCAGAGGATCCACTGGACCTAGTGGAATCCTCCTAGATGGAACCCTAACAACAGAGGGAATGGAGGATGAATGGAGGAAGATGTCATAATAGAGAATAATGGGTCTTTGATATCATTGAGGTACCAATGGGTGAAGAGGGGAGTGCTATATATAAAACACAAAAGCCAAAGCCATTGTCAGAAGGTTTGAGACGCTCATGAGGAAACAACATGTGATCCTGGTAGTATCTGATGGTGAATGGAGGCATTCTTTGAAAACAGATAAGTGTGGTTAAGAGCTGTGTAGAGAAAACTGTTAGACCCTAAAGCAGAATATGTTAAAACTGTTTGAAATGCAATGGTCGTGGTCAGTAAATATACAGTTGTTACTAAAGGTGAAAAGAGAATTTGCAGAAGCGTGGAAGCTTTTAAGAAAACAATACTGAATTTTATGGACCACATATAGAATGAAATATTATAAAGTTAATGCGTGAAAAATGCTGATTAAAGAAAGAGAAAACTAAAAAGTTGAAAATTAAAAGTTGTCCAAAAAAAGAAAAGAGAAAAAGGGACTATTAAGCTAGAATCAGCTTGTGATAGTGGTTTTAATGAACATAATCTGACAAAATGTTTTGGAATATGTACTGAGCTAATGCTAGTAAAGATTTTGATCAGAAGGTAGGTATTACCTAGATTGGCCTAGATTGGAAACAGGATACTGGGCTTGATGGACCTTGGTCTGACCCAGTATGGCATATCTTATGTTCTTATGTTCTTGAGATATACATAGGCAAAATGACCCGATGACTATGGGTCAGACTTTCTGAACATATGCACTGTCTATCGAAATAAGAGGAAACTCCCTTAGTCTGGCATTGTAAACAATTTAATCATATATTTGAAGACTTGCAATATATGGCAATAGATTTTGTCCCTATTACTGTGCATGGAGGTGATCATGGTAGGATACTTCTACAGTGGGAGCAGAGATGGATTTTCAATTTAACCTCTATGGAACCCAAAGGTCTGAATAATATGATTGAATGGGAGTTTATTTTTTAAATTTTCAATATGGTTGGCTTTTCATTTTGGATATTGTAATGTTGCTATTACTCCATAGCTTGTGCTAGTGGAAATAAGCAGCCTGATTCCTTATTCAGTTAGTAAAATGGTGCTTGGGGAAAGCACTGCCTTCTGGGAGTTGAAGTTTTTTCTACTATTTGAAATAAGGCGAGTTGTGGAGCTCGAGGGTTCAGGCAAATAACAGGATTTTAATTCCCCTTTCCAAACAGTTTTACAAATGGAAAAATAAAGAACAAAGCCATACTACTTCTGGCATGTAAATCATATAAGAAGATAACTCAAACAGCTTCTTATATCAGCATCACTATAATCAAACATAAAGATACTTCTGTTCCAAAACCTTTGGTGCTGTTTTCTTTAGCTGTTACTGGCAGCTCTCTCTCTCTCTCTGCACCTCTTAAACTTGTTATACAAGTTTTATCTTCTCAGACAGAGACAGTGTACAGTCCATTGACTCAATAGGCAGAAATTCTACAGATGGTTCCGTTTCCATCTGTTCATACTGACTCTCAGTTGGAAATGTCTGCAATTGCTTACAAGGTGATTCCAAGCACACACCTGTTCCTTCAGCAATAGACTTTTCCCCGTAGCCTTCTGCTACACACGGCTTATAAATGCCACAATGTTCACCACATGGAAAGCCCCACTCTTCTGGGTCAATATCAGAGCACTTCTTAAAAATAGCTTTACTTTTATACCAGTCACTCAGCCTACCTCTTGGCTTTCTGATGAAGGATTCTTTCTGCTTTCCAGGATCATCTACAGCTGTAAGCCTTGGAGTCTCTACGTGCCCACCAGACTGCCTTCTTGGTACAATCCCCTTATAGCTGCCTTTTCCCCACGGCACTAAACCAGGGCTGTTTGTACCTTGCTCCTTGGCACGGACTCTCTCCTCTTCTCCTGTGCTGAATTCCCTCTCTGAGATGAAGGTTGGAGAATCCTCTGTTACCATGAATTCCTCTGTGTCTTCACTCTCAAGCAAATCCTCTGTTTCTCGTGACTGCTTTCCTCGTGGCTGTGCTCTCAGCTGGCCTTGCTGATCTGCCTTCCAATCTCTCCCTCCATGTGTCTCCCGATCTGCCTGCTCCCTTGCTAATGAACTTCTCTTAAATCTCTGGTTTTCTGGGTTTAACCTAACCACTCCCTGCAACAGGTGTTCAGCCTTAGCTCGTGATTGCTGAGCTGAACTGCAATAGGGACGTGTTTTCCTCTCCTCTAAACTGCTTTGCTTGTGGTTTCCCTGGAAACCAGGAAGCATGTGCACTTGTTTACTTCCCTTCACTGAAGCTGAATCCTGCATTTTATCACTCTCTAAGGGATCTGAGGGACCTTCTACACCACATAACCCCCCCTTAAGATATTACGGGCTGCCGTATATTTTAACGGACAGCACGTAATCCTTGATACTGGGTTCACGTGTTTTTCTAGAGTAGCTAACCTCACTGTTGCTGACCTCTCTAACCATGGTTCTAAAACATTCACATGGTATGTTTGGCGGCGCCCTTTATCATTCTCTACAGTGTAAGAGACAGGACCTATCTTCTTTACAACTGTACATGGGCCCTTCCAATGAGACTCAAACTTGGGTCCCACATCAGCCACCAATATTATGACCTTATCCCCCACCTCCAGTTGGCGAGGTTTCTTTCCTCTATCATAATACTGTTTTTGACGAATCTGACTAGCCTGCAGATTCTCTACGGAGATTTGGGACGCCCTTTTTAACCGGTTCCTCCAATCTCTGAAAAACTGGGGTACGCCCCGGGGAGTCTTTACTAGGGGTCCTATACTATCCATCGCCATCCGACGGATTGGTGTGGATATTGTGGGTACAGCCTTCGGTTTAGAGGCAGTAACCCGTTGACAACTGGAACATGACTTGCAGTAGCAAGTGGTCTCTTTAAAGACCCCTGGCCAGTGAAAATGGACCAAGACTTTGTCCAATGTCCCCTGGATCCCCTTGTGGCCACCTATAGGATGGTCATGGGCCAAACGCATGACCATGGCCTTAAACGTGGTTGGCACCACTAACTGTTTTCTCACAGCTCCTGTATGTGGGTTGTTACTCTCCCGATAAAGCACATCTTTCTCCAAAAGAAATTGAGGAAGGATGTTCCTGTCCTCTTGAGCATACTCAAAAGCACGCTTCAAAGCAGGGTCATCTCTCTGTTCCTGGGGAAAGGAAGGGAACTTTTTAACAAGTTCTGACGGAACCCAGGGTAATCCCTCTCTGGCCTCCAATCCAGCCCTCCCTTGGGTCCTATGCCGCCTTTCTCGCCTCCTCTCAGCCTTCCCTTTCCTACTTCCTTTTGATGAGGTTTGTACCAGATCATCATGCATAGGTAGGGTGTCTGTTACTTCCTCTTCCCTTTCCATCCCTCTCTCAGATGAGTCCTCCCCCTTCTGGGATGAACTTTCTAGCTCTTCTGCTGGGTCAACATTAGCAGTAGAGGTTCCGGCCTGAGACCGGATAGATACCAAGCCTTTTCTCTCCCCAAGGCCCTTTTCTATCCCTTGGCTAAATGGAGGCCAATCTCTCCCTAAGATTATGTCGTATAAGAGCTTTGGGACAATGGCCACCCTTAGCTCTCTTTCTGCTCCCAGCCCTTTTACTGCTAGGTTATACACTGGGTAGTATGAGGCTGCTCCATGTACACACTGTATCTTGACCCGCCCCACTGCTTGACTCGGTGCTGAGGGCAGGTGGGCTTCGATGGCCTGCCAGAGCCTTTGGGAAACCATGCTCTGGTCAGCACCAGAGTCAAGCAGTGCCTGGGCCTCAACGCCTTCTACTTGGACTTGAAGTACAAATCCCTCACGTGTTTGTTTCACACCCCCAGACACTAGCGCTGTGCGCAGCGCACAATCCCTGCGATAATGTCCCAATTCGCCACAATTGAAACATTTACCTTTCATCACAGGTACAACATTGTCATCAGGCAACTTATTCCTTATAAACCTTTCTGATCTCTTAAAGCAGGAGGTTTTCATCTCCTTCAGAGCTTCTGGTTTTGAGGCCCTAGCCAATTCGGCTTCAAAATACCTCTCTGAGAGATTAGCTGCTTCCTCCGTAGTTTTACAACTTTGGAGCATCAGAAAGCATTTTACATCTGCTGGTACCGCATTCATATACTGCTCTAGTATAATTGTATCCAATACATCTTCTAGAGACCTCTGTCTTGGCCTAAGCCACTTCAATGCTAAGCCTTTTATTCTATGGAACAGCATTTTAGGGGTTTCATTGGGCTTTAACTTAGCCTCCCTGAACATGCGCTTATAGAATAAAGGGGTTAAGCCAAGTCTGTCCTTGACAGATTCCTTAACTGCATTATAATTAGATGCCAGCGTTGCAGGCATAGACTTATAAGCTGCTAAGGCTTCACCTGAGAGTGACATGGCGAATCTCACCGCCCATTGCTCCTCAGGCAACTTAATAGCCTCTGCAATGCGTTCAAACGCTTCTATAAAATCATCTAAGTTATCAGTTGAAGTAAACTGTCCCAGCACCATAGTGCTACCATTAGGCAGTCCTACCCCCTGGTTCAATGAGGGTACAGGTGGTTCTGGCTCTCTTTGTTTCTTGAGCAGTGCCTCCATTAGCTCCATAAGAGGTTTCTGCTGTGAACAGATGGCAGCTGCAGTCTGTTCCTGGGTATGGCGTGTCAGCTCCAGTTGTTTGTCCCACTGGCTTGACATCCACCTGAGCAACTCTTGTGGCTCCATCATGGAAACAACTCTTCCTGCAAGAAAACAAAACACAAAACACACCAAGTGCGGTCCTACAAACAAAAAAAAAAACTTTTCCTTTTTTTTTTTTTTCAATGGCTCCCTGCTGCAGCAGATTAGTGGCTCCCTTTCTCCCTAATTATCCTCCCACACCTGTGCCCAGCTACCATTACCTCGGCACAGTGCAGAGTCCAGCACTGAGAAAGTTGCCTTTAATCCCACTGACCGGTTGTCAGGCAATTCTGGGTCCCTCTGCTCAGCAGTTTTTTTGCCCACGTAGTGATGTCTTTTTTCATTTACAAATGTCCTTTGTAATCCATGCAAAATCCTGCCAAGTACGCCAACCTGTAATGTTGCTATTACTCCATAGCTTGTGCTAGTGGAAATAAGCAGCCTGATTCCTTATTCAGTTAGTAAAATGGTGCTTGGGGAAAGCACTGCCTTCTGGGAGTTAAAGTTTTTTCTACTATTTGAAATAAGGCGAGTTGTGGAGCTCGAGGGTTCAGGCAAATAACAGGATTTTAATTCCCCTTCCCAAACGGTTTTACAAATGGAAAAAATAAAGAACAAAGCCATACTACTTCTGGCATGTAAATCATATAAGAAGATAACTCAAACAGCTTCTTATATCAGCATCACTATAATCAAACATAAAGACACTTCTGTTCCAAAACCTTTGGTGCTGTTTTCTTTAGCTGTTACTGGCAGCTCTCTCTCTCTGCACCTCTTAAACTTGTTATACAGGTTTTATCTTCTCAGACAGAGACAGTGTACAGTCCATTGACTCAATAGGCAGAAATTCTACAGATGGTTCCGTTTCCATCTGTTCATACTGACTCTCAGTTGGAAATATCTGCAATTGCTTACAAGGTGATTCCAAGCACACACTTGTTCCTTCAGCAATAGACTTTTCCCCGTAGCCTTCTGCTACACACGGCTTGTAAATGCCACAGTGTTCACCACATGGAAAGCCCCACCCTTCTGGGTCAATATCAGAGCACTTCTTAAAAATAGCTTTACTTTTATACCAGTCACTCAGCCTACCTCTTGGCTTTCTGATGAAGGATTCTTTCTACTTTCCAGGATCATCTACAGCTGTAAGCCTTGGAGTCTCTATGTGCCAATCAGACTGCCTTCTTGGTACAATCCCCTTATAGCTGCCTTTTCCCCACGGCACTAAACCAGGGCTGTTTGTACCTTGCTCCTTGGCACGGACTCTCTGCTCTTCTCCTGTGCTGAATTCCCTCTCTGAGATGAAGGTTGGAGAATCCTCTGTTACCATGAATTCCTCTGTGTCTTCACTCTCAAGCAAATCCTCTGTTTCTCGTGACTGCTTTCCTCGTGGCTGTGCTCTCAGCTGGCCTTGCTGATCTGCCTTCCAATCTCTCCCTTCATGTGTCTCCCGATCTGCCTGCTCCCTTGCTAATGAGCTTCTCTTAAATCTCTGGTTTTCTGGGTTTAACCTAACCACTCCCTGCAACAGGTGTTCAGCCTTAGCTCGTGATTGCTGAGCTGAACTGCAATAGGGACGTGTTTTCCTCTCCTCTAAACTGCTTTGCTTGTGGTTTCCCTGGAAACCAGGAAGCATGTGCACTTGTTTACTTCCCTTCACTGAAGCTGAATCCTGCATTTTATCACTCTCTAAGGGATCTGAGGGACCTTCTACAGCACAATATTCAATGTCAGATACCATGAATGCAGTTTTTCCATCTTTTGCAATACTTTGTAAAAAAATGAAGCATGCCCCTGATGAAGCTATATGGCGAAACAAAGATCTTTGTAAGACTGCGAGTTTTTCTTCAAAGGTTGCTGGCAAAGTTCTATGAACTAAGTGAATTATTTCTATTGAATTAATGTATTTAGATTGCTTCTCCAGTGAACTTTCTATTCTGTTTCAGAGACAGAAGTTCTGTCTGAAAGTGGTGGTGCTAGGTGTAGCATTCTTATCAGTTGCCATTAGAGCTGCAATGGTAGCAACCCCATCCATGATCTCACTTGAGTATTACTTTAAAGTTTACTAAATCATAACAATTGAGACTTGACTAACAATAAAAGAAAAAAAGGGGAAAGGGAAGGTTTTTTAAACCTGTGATGCGGTAGAAGGCAAATCCCCTTGGCCAGGTCTCTGACATGTAGAGGGGTATCAGCTGTATACTGAGGTCTTTTTCTCCTCTTATTATTATCTTATTTATTTATTTATATTCTCTTATACACCGCGCTATTCTGCATCAGTGTGGTTTACATTGAACAAATTGAAATTACATTGAACAGGGTATTATAACTTGGAGATAACTATTTTACAGGGAACATGGGCTATGGAGGGTTAAGTGGCTTGCCCAAGACCACAAGGAGCACCTGTGGGACTAGAAACCCCAGTCCTTACGGCCCAAGGTTGCTGTCCTCTAGTGGGATTTGAACCCCTGACCTTCCGTCCTGAAATACCTTGCCCCAACCACTAGGCCACTCCTCCACTCTTGTCTTGTTATAAGGTTTTAAAATCCATTAAAAATAATAAAAATGTATAAAAATAATGTAAGAAAATTACACAATCAGTATAAAAGGCATATTCTAAAGGTTTGAACTGAGAGCCTTTTTTTGATAGGATTTTTGCAAAAGGATGTAACATGGCTATACAAAATTATTCTATGCATGACTTGAAACAAGAAAATAATTTTATTTTTTTAAACAGAAATACCTGATAACTCAATATACAAGTGGTAATATATCAAAGATATGAAACATCCTGGATGAGATAGAAAAGAAACTTGTCAGTGACAGCACAATTTATAGATGTAATAAAATGTCCACATTTTCTATTCAGCAGACAGCAGTATAAAAACAGTCCAGTTAAATTGTATTCTGTATTCTGAAAGCATATGATATAATAATGATCAGACAGGACACCACCGAGTATAAAAAAAGAAGTATTTTCACAATCAGTTCTAGCAATAAATTGATCCAATTAGAAACTGGGCAGATATGAAATTTCTGAAAATCTTTTATCATACAAAATGTGCCATTCATGATAATAATAGTAGCTCAATAGTTTACAATAGTGACCCACTCGACTGTGCCAGCTCTTCAACTCAGGTAATGAGCATTGCTAAGGAACATGGTGTATAGTTTATTCACTGAAACATAGAAGCTGTGACAGGGATTCTGTCTCAATACTAGTGTTGCTTGATTTTTTAAAACAGTTTTTGACACTGTGGATCACAACATCAGGCTTGTACTGCTGGCAGAAACATGTTTCAATGGCACAAGACTTCCATGGTTCAAATCCTATCTGTCAGACAGGTAACAGTCAGTTCTGTTCAACAACACTGTATCATTACCTTGGGCACTGAATTTCAGGGTACCACAAGGATCCATACTGTCACCTATCTTTTATAATATCTGCCTTAAGCCTCTAGCAGAGCTGCTTTGGGTGATGAGCACAACATTCCATAGCTACACCAAAGATAAACAGCTATTTGTTCATACCAGTTTGACTTTTCCATGACAAAATCCACAAGATCACCCTCCAGTTCCCCATTATGTCCGCTATATCCCCTTCTCCTCCCTTCACTCCCAACTGCCCCCTCCTCCCTATCTCTGCTACTCTTTCTTTCGTTTCTATGATCTCTGAGGAGGAAATCACACACATTCTTTCCTCCTCCAAATGCATTACCTGATCCTCTGATCCTGTTCCCACCCATCTCCTAAGCCCCATCTCCTCCATTGTTGTCTCTTTCATCTCTCATATTCTCAATCTATTGCTCTCCACTGCAACTTTCCCTGCAGACTTCAAGCATGCTGTGGTTACACCTCTTCTCAAGAAAATCTCACTACATCCTACCTGTCCTTCTATAGAACCATCTCCCTCCTTCCCTTCGTTTTTAAAAGCGGAAGTAAGGATGTGGTTTAAAACTACAGGCCGGTTAGTTTAACTTCGGTGGTGAGTAAATTATTGGAAACGTTGCTGAAAGAGAAAATAGTGAGTTTTCTAGAGTCCAGTGGATTACAGGATCTGAGGCAGCATGGATTCACCAGAGGCAGGTCTTGTCAGACAAATCTGATTGATTTCTTTGACTGGGTGACCAGGGAGTTGGACCGAGGGAGAGCCCTAGATGTGGTGTATTTAGATTTCAGTAAAGCCTTTGACACTGTTCCTCACAGGCGGCTTATAAACAAACTGAGCACCCTAGGGATGGACCCTAAAGTTACTGCTTGGGTTAGAAATTGGTTGGGTGGGAGGCGACAAAGAGTACAGGTAAATGGGGCTCACTCTGAGGAGAAGGATATTACCAGTGGTGTGCCCCAGGGATCTGTCCTTGGTCCGATTCTTTTTAACATCTTTGTTGGTGATATAGCGGAAGGGCTGTAGGTAAGGTTTGCCTTTTTGCAGATGATACTAAAATCTGCAATAGAGTAGACACCCAGGAAGGTGTAGATAACATGAGGAGGGATCTAGCTAAGCTTGAAGAATGGTCTAAAATATGGCAGCTGGGATTTAATGTTAAAAAATGTAAGGTCATGCATTTGGGCTGCAGCAATCCAAAGGAGCAATATAGTATAGGGGTGAAGTGGGCGTGGTTGTGTCTGATGATCTTAAAGTAGCTAAACAGGTAGAAAAGGCGACGGCAAAAGCTAGAAGGATGCTTGGGTGCATATGGAGAGGAATGACTAGCAGAAAAAAGGAGGTGATAGTGCCTCTGTATAAGTCTTTGCTGTGACCTCATTTGGAGTATAGTGTGCAATTCTTGAGACCGCACCTTCAAAAGGATGTGAACAGGATGGAGTCGGTGCAGAGGGTGGCTACTAAAATGGTTAGCGGTCTTCATTATAAAGCATATGAGGACAGACTGAAGGATCTTAATATGTACACCTTAGAGGAAAGGTGGGATAGAGGTGATATGATTGAGAAGTTTGAATACCTCCGTGGCATAAATGTTCAGGGGGAGAGCCTCTTTCAATTGAAAGCAAGTTCTACTATGAGGGGACATGGGATGAGGGTGAAGGGGGATAGATTCAGGAGTGATTTGCGGAAATATTTCTTTACAGAAAGAGTGGTGGATCCATGGAATAGTCTCCCAGTAGAGGTGGTAGAGATGAGGACAGTAAGTGAATTCAAAAAAGCATGGGACAAACACAGAGGATCTCTAAAGGAAAAAAGGGGACTGCTGTAGTTGTTGATATGGAAGGACAGACTAGATAGGCCATATGGTCTTTTCTGTCATATTTCTATGTTTCTAAACTACTTGAATGTGCATTTCACCACCGTTGCCTCAACTTTCTCTCAAGCCCTCCTGGATCCATAACAATCTGGCTTTTGTCCTTTACATTCTACTGAAACGGCTCTTGCCAAAGTCTCCAGCGACTTGTTCCTTACAAAATCCAAGGACCTTTACTCCATCCTCATTATTCTTGACCTTACTGCAGCTTTTGACACTGTTGACCACAACCTTCTTAATACCTTGTCCTCGCTTGGTTTTAAGGCTCTGTACTATCCTGGTTCTCTTCTTATCTCTCCCATTACTCTTTCAATGTTTGTTCTGGTGGATCCTCCTCTGCTGCTTTCCTGATCTGTGTTGGTTCCATGCCTTTTCTTTCTATCCCCTGTCCCTTGGTGCACTCATCTCATCCCATGGCTTTTATTGCCATCTTTATGCTGATGAGACCCAGATCTACCTCTCTACACCTGAATTCTCTCCGGCAATCCAGACCCAGATATCTGCCTGCTTTTCTGACATTGCTGCTTGGATGTCTCACCACTGTTTGAAATGAAACATGGACAAAACTGAGCTTCTTATTTTTCCTCTTAAAACCTCCTCTCCCCTTCCTCCTTTCTCAGCATTTGTGGATAACTCTGTACTCTTCCCTGTTTCCTCGGCTCACAACCTTTGATTCCTCTCTCTCCTTCTCCACACACATCCATCTGATTGCTAAAACCTGCCGTTTCTTTATCTATAACATCAACGAAATCCACCCTTTCCTTTCTGAATACACTACCAAGACACATATGCACTCTTTAGTCACCTACCATCTTGACTATTGTAACCTACTCCTTGCTGGTCTCCCTCTGAATCATCTATCTCCCTTCAATCTCTTCAACACTCTGCTGTGTGGCTAATCTTCCACCAGCCTCGCTATGCTCCTATTACCCCTCTTTGTCAAGTCACTTCAATGGCTCCCTATCCATTTCCACTTCCAGTTCAAACTTCTCCGGCTGACCTATAAGTGCATTTACTTTCCAGCTCATCACTACCTTTCCTCTCTTATCTCTCCCTACACCCTCCGCCACCATGCTGACATGGCCTTATATTGGTGACAGCATCACAGCTGAATGATATGTGGCCCTCCAGGACTGCAATGAGGGGACTGTGGTCTAGGTAATGTGCATGTTTATGGTGTCTGTGCTCTGTAGGGTAAAATAGTGGTGTTTGGACCATGCTTATGTTATCTGCAAAAAAGGTTGGTTTGTACTATCATGGTTTATTGGTGGGTAAAATATGGGGATTGGGTTTGCAGGAGCCCCAGCTGGGACTTGAACTGGTGATCTTTGGCTCCTGAACACACTGTGTGTGTTCACTGCACCACACTGTGGCCACAGAGACAGTGCAGTCCCTGGAGATAGGAAACCTGGCCAATGGAGTCATAAACCCTGCTCTGCACAATTTCACTGTGGGATCAGTCACCTTGTATGGGGACGGAGCGTTAAAAATAATATTATTTTTATGCTCCGTCCCCATACAAGGTGAATGATCCCACAGTGAAATTGTGCAGAGCAGGGTTTATGACCCTGCACTGGGACTGCACTGTCTCTGTGGCCACAGTGTGGTGCAGTGAACACAGACCCTGCTCTGCACAATTTCACTGTGGGATCATTCACCTTGTATGGGGACGGAGCGTAGACCCTTCTAAAATTCATATTTCTTTTTTGGGGCTTTCTTGGGAGTTATTTTTTATGTTTTCCATGACTATCACTATTTCCCAGCTGGATTATAATTTATTAGAATTTTGTTGTGGTCATTTTCAATTTTTATTTGCTATTTTGTTCTGTTCACATGTATCACACTGCTCACGTTTTGTGAGTTTCCCTGGTTTTGCTGTACATTGCTGACAGAAATGGTTTCTCTTCCCTTTAAATCGACTCTACCGCGAGGTTTTCACTCGCGGTAATTTTTTCATCAAATTTCAGCCCCGCTCCTGTGCGGGGAGCCTCTCCCCTCCCACTCTCCACCCATTGACCCCGTCTCTCCGCCCCTGGGGAGCCTTCCTCCGCCCTCCGGGAGCCTTTCCACGCCTCTATCGCTCATTTGCGTGACGCGCACATGAGCAGGCCCGTTAGTGCGGCGCGCACGTGTGCGGGGCACAAAAATGCATCATTAGCATGCGCTAAGGTACCTTAGCGCACGCTCAAGTGCGCCCCGCACAGTAGCGCGGTTTAGTAAACATATCCCCTAGTCTTTCTACATTTTGATGGCATAAACAATCGATATACATTTACGCAGTTCACACCATTAATTAATTTATAGACTTCTATCATATCTCCCCTCAGCCGTCTCTTTTACGAGTTGAAGAGCCCTAACTTTTAAGTTTTTCCTCAAAGGGTATCCCCTTTATGATTTTGGTGGCTCTTCTTTATCTATACCTTTTCTAATTCTGCTATATCCTTTTTAAGATATGGCGACCAGAATTGCACACAATATTCAAAGTGCGGTCACACCATGGAATGATACAGAGGCATTATAACATCCTTGATTTTATTCTCCATTCTTTTTCTTATGATTTCAATGTGTTATCCACGATGACACTGTAATCTTTTTCCTGGGTGGTGGTTCCTAATGTGGAAGGTTGCATTGTGTAGCCATTGTTTGGGTTATTCTTTCCTAGGTGTATAACTTTGCAGTTGTCCACATTAAATATTGTCTGCCATTTGAAAGTCCAGTCTTCTAATTTATCAAATACCTCTTGTAATTTTTCACAATTCTCTTGTGTTTTAACAACTTTGAATAATTCTGTGTCTTCTGCAAATTTGATCACCACACTCATTATTCCCATTCCCAGGTCATTTATGAATATGTTAAAATGTAGCGGAACCAGCAGATCACTGGCATACTACACTATTCACCTTTCTCCATTGCACCTACCATCTGCTTTCTTTTTACCAGTTTCTGATCCACAATAGTACACTTCCTCATATCCCATGATTTTTTAGTTTCACCAATAGTCTCTCATGAGGGACCTTATCAAAGCCTTTCTGAAAATCCTTGGCTCACATTTGTCTATCTGTTTTTTCACATCTTCAAAAAATTATAACAGATTAGTAAGACAAGACCTTTCTTGGATAAATCCATGTTGGCTTTCTTCCATTAAACTATGACTATCTACATGTTCAGTAACTTTATCATATATGATTGTTTCTACCAATTTGCCCAGTACTGATGTCAGAGTCACTGGTCTGTAGTTTCACGGATCACCTCATTCCTCAGGTACTATAGATGGTTTTAATGATAGTTCACAGATTACTAATAGTAGGTCTACAATCTCATATTTCATTTCTTTCAACACCCTTAGATATATACCTTCCAGTTGAGGTGATTTGCTACTCTTCAGTTTATCAAATAGTTGTAATACATCTTCTCGGTTTATCAATATTTCTTTCAATTTTTCCAGGCATGGTTAACTTCCCTACATCTTCTTCAGTAAAGACCAAAGCAAAGAATTCATCCAGTCTATCCACTTTAGCCTTATCCTCTCTTAATGCCCTATTTTTTACCCCTCTATCATCTAATGGTCCAACTGACTCTCTTAAAGGATTTTTGCTATGAAGGTACTTCAAAAAGTTTTTACTTTTTTTCAAATTCTCTCCTTGTCTTCCTTATCAATGTCTTGCATCTAACTTACCGGTGCTTATGTTGTTTCCAGTTTTCATCATTTGGCTCCTTTTTCCATTTCCTGAAATATGCTTTTTTGGCTATGACAGCCTTTCTGACCTCATCTTTAAGCCATTCTGACAGTTTTTTGGCCTTCCTTCCACTTTTCTTAAAGCGTGAAATACAGCTGGTCTGAGCTTCCAAGATAGTATTTTTAAACAATGCCCATGCTTGATGTAAATCTTTAACTTTTGCAGCTGCTCCTTTTAGTTTTTTTATGAACTATTTTCCTCATTTTATCAGTCTCTCTTTTGAAAGTTGAAAGGTGGTACTGTGGATTTCCTTGTCATCCTTTCTCCATTTATTAAATCAGCTTTCTACCTAAAAGCCTAAATTTGGCTTCCAGAACCTGCCTCCCACTCTTTCCTATGTCATTGGCACCAACTTGTACGAAGACAATAGGCTCCTCCTCAGTACTATCTAAAACCTTGTCTAGGTGGCTTGTGAGGTCCACTGTCCTTGCACCAGCAGGCATGTTACCAGGTGATCTTGATGTCCACCAGCCACCCAGCTATCTACATGCCTAATGATCAAATCGCCAACTATAACGGCTGTCCTAAACCTTCCCTCATGGGCACATGGCCCTGGAGAAATCTTCTCAGTGTGAGAGTATTTTATATCATTTGGAGGACAGGTCCTAGCTACAGGATCACTTCATGCCACACCAGGGTGATGCTCTCCTGTGACATAACCTCTCTCCTCTATGGCAACAGGGAGGCTGCCAGACTGGAGGTGGGACTTCAGTATTATGTCCCTGTAGGTCTCATCTATATACCTCTCTGTCTTCCTTGGGTCCTCCAAGTCTGTTACTCAAGGGTCCAGAGATAAGACTCATTCCCTGAGAGTAAAGAGCTCCTTGCACCAGTGCATACATAAAATCCCTCACCAACTGGGAGAAAATCATACGTGCGACACTCAGTGCAAAGGACTTGATAGCCCCCATCTCGCTGCTGGACTACAGTCTGCATCTTAGTTTTAAGGATTTGTTTAGCTCTTAAAATTGTTTACTTACTTACATTTGCTGGGGATACTTGTACTAATACAAATATACCTAATGGGGGGTCATTCTCAAACACCAATAATGGTGATGTACGTCCATCCTGGATGTACATCCCCGATATTCTTCCAAAGGTGCCTTCCAGAAAAAGGCTCCCCATATGTACATTGGAGTTGTATGGGGAGCCTTAGATGGGGAGGAGGAGGGCAGAAAGAGGGCGGAGTGAGGGCAGGTTATCTTCCTGGACATACAGGGCCTATTCTGCGGTCAGTCCTGTACATCCGGGGTCAGCCAGATAGATGGTGGACTTATTATACCTGGACATCAGGGGACGGTGGTGCAGGGCCAGGTCAGTGGGGTAAGGGGGTAGAAGAAATTCCCAGCAACCTGACTCTACTTTTTGAAGGCCACATAAGGGGTTGGACTGCAGGAAAGAACATTTCTGCAGCAGGTGGAGATCACGGCTTCTTAATGGAGCTGTAGTGCTATGGCGACATGATACCATGGCAACATGATGCCATGGCACCGCGACTCCATTAAGGTGTCTGACTGAGTTAGCCAGATAAATGTCTGGACATCTTGGGTGCCTGAACAGGGGCATGTTCCAGAAGTCCAGTCACTGTGCTGTGATTCTGCTCCTGCGAGGACATCTAGTCCCCTTGGGAGCAGAATCAGCTGCATCTCCCAGCCATCTGGATGTCTGTACATCCGGACAGCCCAAAGACGTACAAAGCAGAGTATGCCTCAATATGTTTAATACTAAAGAAGCCCCAAAAGGAATTTTACCTAGAAACCCCAAAGTGTGTCAATTGACGCATTATCATGACGACTGCATTTAGCATGAAATGCAGTTGTGAATTAATGTGAAGTTACTTATTTGTTAAATACGTGCAGTATGTGACATCATTACATGACATCATCATATGTTTAATGTTTGTAATGTCGGAGTAAAACTGTAAACAGTGATTGAGATGCACCACCTAGTGGGAACAAAAATTTATACCTAGAAGCCCCAAAGTATGTCAATTGACGCATCCAAGACAATTAAGTGCATCAATTGACGTACTTTGGGGCTTCTAGGTATAAATTCATTTTCCCGCTAGGTGGTGCATCTGTCATTAATTTTCGATGCACATATTTGAACATCTTGACCTTGCTAACAAAGTCATGGAACATGACTGACATGGTTCTAGCAGTGGCGCTGGTATACAACTTCAAAGATGCATTTGCGTAAATTGACACAGTTTGGGGCTTCTAGTGTTAATGGACTTAGTTCATCTCAAGATTAATGAATTCCAAGTACTTAGTTAATCTATTCCTGATGAGGATTACCAGCTGAACCTGAAAGTGAATTTGACCACCTCCTTCCCTTTAATAGGTTTAAGAGCCTATAAAGCTAAGATTATCTCTGGGGTGAGTAGGAGCTGGGGTGAATGGGAGATAAAGAAGACTTAATAAAAGCTGACTTGCTGCACAGTGCCCTGACCTGTGCTTCTAAGGTAATGTCCGAACAATTTCCTGAGTGATTCACACAGCCCTTGGTTTGATAGTGAGGTCTTTTTAAGTTGCCTCTTTGATCTGTCCATTGGTTTCAATACCTATTTAAGTCAATTTCACAGATTGTTTGCCTCCTGACTACTCTATTTTGCTTTCTTTGCTAAGCTATACTCATTTGATTTAAATGAAAAGCTCTCTGGTGGTACTAAGCCCTGACTGACTCAGCAAAAGACACTGAATTCTAAAATACACACATTTACCAGCTTTAACCCAGAGTTCTCTTTTCCCCAAAATTTAGAGTATTTCCAAGAAGATAAATACTAACAAGTTCAGATCTTTCTCCAGCTGTAGCAGTCTCTTTTGGTAGTCCTTCAAGATTTAGCCCTTTTGGGAGTTAATTTCCAGAGTGTGAGGGCTACTCCTGAGAAAGTTTGCTGATAGGTGTAATAATGTGTGATTTCCTTTGGCAAAATACAGATAGGGATGTTTCTTGAGATGACCTTAGAGGCCTAAAAGGTATAAAGAAGGCTAACATATTCTTTAGGCATCCTGGCCCATTTTGCTTGAGGGTTTTGAAAACCAGATATAGGGGTATGTTTACTAAACTGCGGTAAACATGAATAACGCGCGTTGTTCGATGTTAACGATCATTAGCGCGCTATAGCGTGTGCTGTAGCGCATTAACGATCGTAAACGCGCTATAGCGCACGTTATCACACGCTAACACGCGTGATGCTCCGCAGCGCGGTAAAACAATGCAGAAGGCGGAGAGAGGGTGGAGAGAAGGGGTCAATGGGCGGAGAGTGGGTGGGGAGAGGCTCCCATTACACTAACGCGCTGAATTTCAGAGCTGAATTCCAACGCGAATGAAAACCTGCCGTTAAAGGCATATTAAAGGAGAGAGAAACCATTTAAATGTCAGCAATGTACAGCCTAGGCAGCGAAACCATAAAAAGGTGATAAGTGTGATACATGTGCACAAAACAAAAGGGCACAGAAACACTGAAAATGACCCCAACAAACTGGAAAAAAACAGCAACCAAGCTGGCCAATAGTGGTATAAATGAGAAACATTGACCCCCCCCCCCCGAGTAAGCTCCATTGAACAGATATTTATGTATTTCTTTATGTTAGTTATGTATTTATAAACCGCGAAAGGGTCCATACCCCGTCCCCATACAAGGTGCACGGGCCCACAGTGAAATAGCACTGTTCAGGGACTTCCCCACCATTGGACAGGGTTCCTATGGTGTGCACATGTCCCGCAACATCAGGGCGGGCATGTCGGAACGGGCAACCGGTCAGATGCTGGAGAAGGGGATACAGAGGGCTGCAAGCGGCACATGCTGTGGAGCAGCTGGGCCACAGTGGGGACTAGGGTGATGCCTAGCTGGCCCATAGGAATGCTGAAACAGTAGAGCAGCCAGACAGTAACTGCTGAGGGCCCAACATGGGCAAGAGTGTGCTTCCAACAGTGTCACAGGGAATAGTACCCAGCAGGTACCCCCAATGGCACGGAACATTGGCAGGCAGTGCTGGGGGAAAGCATGGGCAGCTATGCGGGCACCCCCACCCCAGAACACGCACCATAGGCAGCCGCCTACCTGCACACTGGATGGCTTGAGACCGCACACCACCAGCACCACCAGCAGAAGGGCATGTCAGCATGGTGGCTGAGGGATACTGGTGGTGGAGGGGGCAGTGGCAGCTGCCCAGAGCAGACCGTGGCCTAGCCCCCTTCATGTGGGTGCAGTGCACTCCAACAGACGGGCCCTGTCTGACCAACAGTCATGTTATCACCAGGGAACGCACCATCTCTGTGAGAACATGGTGGTGCATTGCACAGAACCAGTGTATTCAGAAGCAGAGGGTCACAGGTTCAGGTCCCAGCTGTGGTTTCCACCAACCCAGTCCTCATATTTTACCCACTACTAGAACGGGCTAATACAGACAGAACCAGTCTTGCAGATGACGTAAACATGCCCAAAACACCCACATTTTACCCTACAGAGCACAGACACCATAAACATGCACATTACCTAGAGCAGAGCCTCCCAAATGCAGTCCTGGAGGGCCAAACACATCAGTGTGACATCTTATGCTCCCCATTGTTTAAATGCCTCCTAAAGGAATGCCTCAGCCAGCTGTCTTCATTGGGCACTGTGGGAGATTGAACCCCTGATCCCTGCACCATTGGTCAGTGTCTTAACCATTGTGCTGTGGCTCTGCTCTTTTGCTTGCACATCAGCGCGCCACTTATGCCTCCCGCGCAGCTTTCTCATGCGCTAATGTGCATGGGCGCCGTGCACATTAGCGCATGAATAATCCTGGTTTTGCTTTTTTTAGCCAGACACGCCCACTCCTTATATGGCACCCGCACACTAGCGGGCCGCGCACATTACCGGGGTTTTAGTAAACATACCCCTAGGTGACATGCAATGGAGCTACAACGTAGCCCATTTAAGAGTAATAAGAGAAAATCTTTTTTTTACTCAATGCGTAATCAAACTCTGGAATTCATTACCGGAGGATGTAGTAAAAGTTGTTATTGTAGCTGCATTTAAAAAAGGTTTGGACAAGTTCCTCAAGGAAATGTTCTTAAACCATTATTAAAGAGGACCCAGGAAATCTACTGCTTGCCCCAGGACAAACATTGTGGAACCTGTGTGCCTTTTTGGGAACCTGCTAGGTACTTGTGATCTGGATTGGCCACTGATGGACTTCTGGGCTTGATGGACCTTGGTCTGACTTAGTATGACATTTTTATGTTCTTATGTACTTAAGTCTAATCTACCTCTACTTCAGAAAGCATGTGGAAACCTGACTCTTCTCCCAAGCCTTTAATGGCTGTGGTAACTGACTTTCCATTTACTCATATTGCATCAGGACTGCCTTGCTGCTTACCGTGAAACTGAGATTAAATCCACATACCTTAATCCTCTACTTTATATAGATAATTTACCCTCAATCTAGTTATCCATTTTTATGATTTCTTATGCCTTTGTCTTACCCATCTTGTCTGTCTATGGAGGTCATTTTTAAAAGTCTTTGGAGTTCCCAAGATGTGCACGCAGACGTTGAAATCACAGAGACATTCCGAAGCCATTCCACAAATGATGTTTACAGATGTTTCCTGTGGAAGGGTGTTCAAGTAGGAAGTTTATCTGGGGAGATGCAATGGACTTACACATCCCTGTTCGATTTCAGAAATGTCCTGGACATCTGCAGGCATGAATAGGCACCAAGAATGTGCTTGTTTTGGTCTTAAAACTTTCAGAGTGTGTACAGAAGAGAGCATTAAGCAGCTAGTCTAAGAATACAAAGACCCACACTTGTTTTGAACCTTGGTCATTCTGTTTTCATCCCACTACTTTAATCATTATGCTATGACACGTTCATGTGCTGGAAATGAATGTCTGGGGACATTTATGTAAATATCTCTGTAAACGTCATATCAAGCACATCCACATTTTGAAATCGTACTTGAACTTGCACGTACCTGCTTTTTTTCAGAAGTTCTGGCTTTGATCCCCAGATTGCACTTGGATGTCCCATTATAAAATGTGCCTTTAAATGTCCAACTGGACTTGTTCCCTCTGCTGCCTATTAAGTTATTTTATTATATAGTGCTAATATTGAAAGTGCTCTACTGTGATATCTTTTATGTTGCATCATTTGTATTGTGCTGACACTGTGATTTTAATATCTATGTTAGTCAAGTGCTCTATTATGCTATATTACTACAGCATAAGGCATTGCCATTGTTGACATTGTTATCATACTATTGCTATTATTGCCTAACTCAAAGCTTATCTCTGTTCTAATTGTCTATTATACTACCATGGTGTCATTTTGCTATTGTAATACTGCTACTAGAATTTAAGTTGTCTATGTCAAGTCACTTAACCCTCCATTGCCTTGAAAGAAAGGCCTTACAATCTACTTTTGGTCACACTTCCTAGAAAATCCAGGGGCTGCTGGGTTGCCAGGAGTCAGCATTGACTTGAAGATACACATTGATTGATTGATGTCAGCGGAGAGCTGTCGTACATGTCTTGGGTGAAGCAAATAATAAATAAATAAATAAACCTCAGACTTTCATATGTAGGTTACAAAAGGTATTGTAGAATTTAGAAATATATGCAGAGTTGTCACTTTAAGCATTTTCAACACTTAAACCATGTAGAGTGACAATGCCCTTCCAAAGGTGACAAAAGTGACATTTATTGCATGGCTGAAATAATTTTTGTTTAGGTTTCTGAGGCAAAATGCAGTACAAGTCTCAGTCTGAGTTCTAGCACTGCAATGAGTGAGGTCGATGAGAAAAGGGTATGGGCATAGTGATCGAGAAGGCTATTTTAGAGGGATTTTAGTCACAATTTATACATGTATAATCAGGCATATACTGTATAACTGTAAACTGCATCAATGTGCAAATAGCCATTTTAGAAAGGCTCGTCTTTATACCTGGATGTCCTTAGCATGTGGAAGTTTTGAGGTGTTGTGTCAGGATATGGACTGAATGTGGCCATATAGGGAATGCTTGTGTAAGCCTACATTCTCCATATAAGGATTTACTCCTGCTCCTTGGCACATGTTTGTTTTGGCCAGCTTCTTACAGGAGGGATTAAGGGGTTTATCCGCCTTAATGACCCCTAGTTTATTTCCCCCTCCAAATTAAAATGAATTCAAGATCCTCTGTAGTCACCTAGGAACATCTAAATATCTAAAATTGTGAAATGTCTCATATGTACCTGTAAGGGTCAACATTTGCATGTGCAAGTTCTGAATTATTGGCATATACATGTGTAAGCTGCCAGGTTTCCTTCAATGATTTTTCCCACATGTAAATTCATGAAATGCCTTGTTCTGCTGAATATGAATATGCATTTGTGAGTGTCCCTGCATTCTCTTCTATGGATTATAGAAGCAGCTCCACATTTACAGGAGCAGATCTGTTTCTAAAATACCATTGAAATGGAATAAGCCCCAACCTCAGTGTCTCAATTTTGATCCTCACATACTATCTAAAATGTGCCTTAAAGTGTATTTGGATTTTCAAAAGGCATTTGAAGAAGTCAATCATGAGACTCCTCAGCAAATTAAAAGGTCATCGGATTGGAGACAATGCCCTTTTGTGAATTGGAACCTGGGTTAAAGACAAGGAAGAAAGAGCAGGACTGAAATTCTTGGGGGTTGATATTCGAAGGGGCATTGAGGTCGCAGGACCTGCTTAGCAGATAAATCCCAGTGAATCCAATATTCAGTGGCACTAACTGGAAAGCGTCAGTGAGGTCTGTGGGCGGAGCTGAGGAATACCCCACACTTAACTTGATACTGACAACTGTCAGCTCCACTATTCAGATAAGTTTCAATATACCTTAGGACAGGAAAAGAACAATCCTAATTACATGTCGATTGGCTATCCAGATAGAAGCTGAATATTGCTGCGATCTGGATAGCCACAGTGCTGACCGCAAATTTCCATATTCAGCAGCATTCAGTATCTTGATACTACTTCTGAATGTCTTGATTTTCTTACCCATGGCAGTGGGTATTAAAAAAAATCTTCTGATCATTGTAGGATCAATGATAGTCCCTCAGTTTTCCAGATAGGAAAATGTCAAACGTAGAGTATCCCTGGGTCTTAAACTGAGATCTGTGATATTAGCATATTTATAAATATTCTGAAGAAAGGAGCGACAAATGAGATGATCTACTCTGCACATGACACAAAATTATTCAGTCATTAAAACAGCAGATGTTTGTGCAGAAAGGAGGAAGGATTTTGTGAGACAAGGAGCTGAGCATCTAAATGGCAGATGAAATTGAATGTGGCCAATTGAAAAGTGATACATTTGGGAAAAATAATCCCAATTTATAGGTACAAAATACTGTGTTCTGAGTTAGGAATCATCATCCAAAAAATGGAGTCTTTATAGACAGTACATTGAAATGTTCAGTTCTGTGTGCTGTGGTTGCCAAAAAGCAAATAGAATGTCATGGATTATTCAAGATTGAATTAAGAAAAATTCTGAGAATATCAATTTTCCTCTATATAGGTCCATGGTCAACTGCACTTTCAGTATTGTGTGCAATTCTGGGCACCTCATCTGATAAAGGATATGGAGGAACTAGAAAAGGTTCAGAAAAGAAATGAAATAATAATGATAACATAGATGAGGCACATTCCTTGAAGAAAGGCTAAACAGGGCAGTGCTCTTCAGCATGGAAAAGGCACAATTATGAAGGCATGTCAGTGGGGTAGAATGATCACATATGAATGGCTTTCTAACCTTTCAAGGAACATTGTTTAAGAGGGCACTCCATTAAACTAATAAGCAGTAGATTGAAACAAATCCTTGGAGCCCCCTCAGAGAGCTGGTGTGAATGAGAGTGCTCAACGGAGGAGGTAGCCCTGGCAGACAGGCCATAGACATCATCAAGAGGCCTAAAAAACCCACAGATATTGCTGAGACATTGCAGCCCCCCTGCCCAAGACAGTGCTGGTGTGAATAGGCGTACTCATTGGAGGAGTTAGCCACTGCAGACTGGCAGTATCTGTGCAGTCCACAGATGTCATCAAGGGACCGATTAAAACCATGGATGCTCTTTGGCACATGGTCCTTGGCACATTACTAGGGGCATGTCTGAAGGGGCATGCCTAAAGGGGCAACCCTTAGAAGCCCGCTTGGAGTGCATTGTGAGAGCAGTAGAATGGATTCCTTTTGAGATTTTGTCAGTGAGCTGAGATGCCATCTAAAGACAAGAGGAAGGGTAAGAGCAAGGACAGTTTTGGTGTTTCTGTGGTGACAACTGGTTCAATGGATACGCACTTAACACCCCAGAGTAGTCTCCCTATTTCAGGTACTTTTACACCTGCGTCCCTTGATGGTCCATTGTTGAACTCAATTGAGCGCATACTGCCCCTACCATTGAGCTTGACTTTGCCTTCAAGTTCCCCAGTTCTGAAGGTTAAAGATTCATTAATAGTGCCTAAATATCGCTACTAGCCAGATAGCTAGCTCTCTGTCCAGTGAAACCAGATAATCTGCACCAGGCCCTGAATAAGTTTTGCCACTTAAAATCCAGCAATAATTAAAGTGGCAGTGGCCAGATGCTTTAAAAGTACTGACCACTACAGCTGAATATTGTCCCTATTTTACCAGCAGTACATTATAAAGCTATGGACTCTTTCTGGAAGATGTGATCAAGGTGTTAAACATAGTGGGGTTCAACAGAGATTTGGACAATCTCTTGGAGGAAAAGTCCATAAGAAATTATAATGTAATTCATTTCTATGTATTGTGATACAGTGGAGCCAAGTGAGCTTAGTAAGAGTGAAGAACTCACCTCAAACTTGGCTAGGCAGAAGGATTCAGCATGGCTAGGAAGGGCTGAGCAGCCGGTGCCATAAGCACAGATAGAACAGAAAGGGTTTAAAATGAGGTTTCCTTTTCTGAGCAGTGACGCAGATAGAATTCAGGAACCTCATTACAAAGACCTGTCCCCAGAAGCTGACGTAACGTGCAGAGAGGGGAGGTACAAAGGGCCCTGGTTAGAACCAGGAAGTCAGATTAAGATTCGGATTCAGTCTCAGGCAGAGACTCATGCAAAGAGCAGGAAGGAGAGCACGAGAAGAAGTCCAAGCAGTTACCTGAAAGAAAGCAAGCAGGACTCTGAGGAGGAGAGTGGCAGTCAGATGCAGGTGGAGTTCCAGCATCAGGCAGGCAAGTCTCTGAGGCAGAAAGAGTCCCAAAATCCTAGGAGACGTTACAACTCCAGGGGAAGCTTTGGAGGTCTGAGAGGACCAAAAGCTCTTAAGGGAAGCTCCAGGCAAGAGCAGTGGAGCAGTAGAGAAACGAATCTCTGGAGAGATAGTACCCGAGAGGATTTCCCTTCAAGCAGGAAGTGGGACACTAACTCCGAGGGTTTTCCCAAACCACGGGGAAACTTTCTACATGCCGGTAAAGCTTTGCTGAGAGAAAGAAACCCCACAGCTGACTCCAGAAGCACACAGAAGGTAACAGGGTTAAAGCCTTATGCTGGGGAGAGAAAAGAAGCTGGGAGTTTTTACAATCCATGTTTTGAGCAAAGTTTTAACATAGGAAAGTGTACAGACTTCCCTGTAAGAGAGCCAAGGGAGGCTGGCCATAAAGAGACTTATTATACAAGAGGTTTTTACAACCCTGAGCTAGACAAGTGTCTGGGAGAAGAGGGAGTCTACCTTCCCCCAGCAAATGAACCCAGCACATGCTATGAATGTGAGCCGGGCTGTAACAGTCACCATCCAGATGTAATACAGGGAGAAAGCAATAATATTTATCCTGATCCTGAACCGATGGACTGTACGATATGCTTGTCTGATGAGATAACATCTTTATGCTGAACTGTCTTGTAAAAGGAACAAGAGAGAGAAGGAAAAAGTATTCCAGCTATTTTTGTTTAGTTTGTTTCATCATTCTGTATTTGTTTGCAAAGAAATGATATCCGCCAGGGAACGGGAATAAACCCTACTTTAATTTACCACTCTGACTGACTGAATCTGTATACAAAAGAGAAAGCAGATCAAGGTATTCACAACACCCTAGGCAGTTGCCTAGTGGACACGCGGAGTCTCCTACTACGAGGCCCGTGACAAATGGCGTAGTTGGGGCGGATTTTTCTTTCTGGAAGCAAGCCACCAGGACGTGCACAAGCTCAGCAGGAGGAGCGGAAGTTGCCACGCCCGGAAGGATCCAGAAGGAGCTGGAGTGGACTACAGCGCACAAGCACCTTCTCAAAGCGAGACCCTCCACCTAGTCCAGGTAAAAGGTATTTGGGCATAGGCTGGGGAGGATCCGGAGTGAGAAGGGGTGCTCTTTGAAAAAAAAAAAAGTAAAAAGGGCAGAAAAAGTCTTTTGTCCAGTGGTACCGCACTTGGTGTTGTTGTGATTGTGTTTTGCAGAGTAACAGCTGAAGATGGATGTCCAGGAGGTTCTGCGCTGGATGAGCGCCCAATTTGAGAAGCAAAGGGAGCTGGCTCAGCTGAGTCAAGAACAGGCCCTGGCTGCTCTCCAGGCGCAGCAAAAGCCCCTGACAGACCTCGTGCAGACACTGTTGGGAGAACCACAAGAAAAGAAGACACCAGAAGGCTTCAGTGGGGTAGGCCCACCACAGTGTGAGATATGGACATTTGGACACATGACAGATAAAGACAATTTTGATGACTTTATAGAGTCATTCGAGAGGGTAGCTCTCCACGCACACTGGCCTAAGGAGCAGTGGGCGGTTAGACTCGCCGCATCCCTAAAGGGAGAAGCTCAGGCCGCGTACCGAGCAATGCCTGCCGCTTTGGCAGATGAGTACGCAGAAATCAAAAAGGCAGTAAGGGATAGGCTAGGCCTAACACCAGCTGTGTATCGTAGAATGCTTAGATCCGCAAAATTACAAGCAGGTGAAACGCCTAAAGCACTGTGCCATAGGGTGCACAGTTTAGTGTTGAAATGGTTAGAGCCTGAAGGTAAAACTGTGGATAGCCTGATTGACCAAATTGTCTTAGAGCAGTATTGTGAGGCAGTTCCCTCTGATATAAAAGCCTTTTTAACATTGCAAGACTGCACAACCTCCATAAAAGCAGCGCAGCTAACCGAGCGGTTTCTAGAAGCCGAGCTGGCTAACAAGATGCCCGAAAGCGCTGAGTGGAAGTTGGGCTGTACCAGTCCTGCAAAGTTAAGGGAAGGTTTGCCACCAGACACACATTGTATGAAAGAATGTTTGCTTAAAAGAAGTAGGTATAATACTGTTGCAACATGCTTTAAATGTGGAAAGGTAGGGCATGTAAAAAGGTATTGCCCAGACCGCACAGCCTTGATAACAGGAGGTAATGAGCGTATGCCACAGGGATTCCGCCTTGATGTGGAGGTGGAAGGGGTCCCGGCCAGAGCCTTGCTAGACTCGGGGGCCGATCAAAGTATGGTCTCCCGGAAGTTTTGGGACATCATACAGGCCAGAAAGGATTTTCCCCCGAGTCAGCAAGATGGAAAGGCCAGTATAAAATGTGTGCACGGAGCGACCACTCAGTACCCTCTTTACAGAATACACATTAATGGTTTAGGCACCCGGAGAGAGATCCGGATAGCAATAATACCTAACCTACCATACGATATCGTATTAGGTAGGGATTGGCCACCCTTTTACCGAGGTATGGGGGAGGAGACACCCATAAAGGGGGGTATGGTGTCCACCCGCTCTCAAGCAAAGGCTGAGGAAGCACAGGGTGAGTCACCAACAGATAACTCTGATCACACAGGGATAGAACACGAACCTTCAGGAGAGGAAGATGAGGTTCTAGAGGAGGGCCTAGGTGAGCTTCCCCATCATGAGGAATTAATGGGCACCCCCTCTAAGGAGAATAAGAAAAGTAAAGGCGATAAACGCCAGGAAAGACACCACCGGGCTCAGGTGAGGGCTGGAGTAACAGATAGGCAAGGTTTACCCTGGGTACCCAGTGACCTAGTGAGGAAGTTTCCATCATTTCCAGGGGAACAAAAATCAGACCCAGTGCTTAAACACGCTTTTGAGTTTGCCCAGAAAGATAGGGATGTGCTCCCAAGGTTCTTAATAGAAGAAGACATTCTTTATAGAGAGAGCAGCAACCGTCACACTGGGGCCATTAGAAAGCAACTGGTGGTTCCCACTACCTTTAAAGCCGTAGTATTATGACTAGCCCACGATCACCCGGTTGGAGGGCATAAGGGGTTTCAAGGCACTCTAGACCAGATCCTAGAGCATTTCTATTGGCCGGGGGTCTTCAGAGAGACAAAGCGGTTTTGTGAAGCGTGTCCCTCATGTCAGCGGGTAAGTGCTGTCAAGCCAATAGGAGTTCCCCTAGTGCAGACCCCGAAGATAACTGAGCCAATTCACTGAATGGCAATGGACATAGTGGGTCCATTGATAAAAACCCCCAGAGGGTATCAGTATATCCTTGTAGTAATGGACTGTGCTACAAAATTTCCTTGGGCGATACCTCTAAGGAACATATCGGCCAGGTTTATAGCCGCAGAATTGATTAAACTGTTCTGTGAGGTGGGGTTCCCCAGGGAGATGCTGACAGATAGGGGGAGCAATTTGTTTCCAAGCATCTAGCGCAGGTATGGGATGCGTTCGGCATCCTTCACATAAAAACCTCGGCATACCATCCGCAGACCAATGGTCTGGTCGAGCGTTTTAACCAGACCCTTAAACAGCTCTTAAGAAGAGCATTGGATGGACAGATGGCTGACTGGGATATTCTACTTCCCTTTACCCTGTATGCCAGTAGGGAGCGTATCCAAGCCTCACTGGGAACATCTCCTTATGAGCTGATGTTCGGGCGGGCGCCACGGGGGGTCCTTGATATTCTAAGGACCAATGGGTCGAGCCCGAGGCAGAGGAAATAGGGGTTCCCCAGTTTCTGTGTAAACTCCGAAGTCGCCTACAGAGGGTTTCACGAGTTGCAGAAGAACATGTGCAGGGTAGTCAACAAAGCCAAAAGAAGCACTATGATAGGGGCAAAAAGATGCGACAATTGTCCATTGGTGACAAAGTGGTAGTAATGGTCGCTGACCCTGGGCCCAAATTCGAGGCCCAGTGGAAGGGTTCATATACAATAGTGCAGCAAAAAGGTCCAGTGACATAAGTGGTAGAGAACGACAAAGGTCGTCTCCAAACCTACCACGTCAACATATTGAAGCCTTGGCAGGAGAGAACGGCCGCAGTTAGCCGCTCTTGGAGAAGAGGCAAGGGTAGAGCAATAGGAGCGGACCGGGAGGACTCCTGGCACCACAATTCAGTACTAGACAGCGGGTTCGGCAGGAAGGGTAAGATTCCTGTGGGGATTCCGGGCTGTGAGTACGATTGTCCCCCATCCCGGAATGTCTTAAGAGGGGGGATATGTGATACAGTGGAGCCAAGTGAGCTTAGTAAGAGTGAAGAACTCACCTCAAACTTGGCTAGGCAGAAGGATTCAGCATGGCTAGGAAGGGCTGAGCAGCCGGTGCCATCAGCACAGATAGAACAGAAAGGGTTTAAAATGAGGTTTCCTTTTCTGAGCAGTGACGCAGATAGAATTCAGGAACCTCATTACAAACACCTGTCCCCAGAAGCTGACGTAACGTGCAGAGAGGGGAGGTACAAAGGGCCCTGGTTAGAACCAGGAAGTCAGATTAAGATTCGGATTCAGTCTCAGGCAGAGACTCATGCAAAGAGCAGGAAGGAGAGCACGAGAAGAAGTCCAAGCAGTTACCTGAAAGAAAACAAGCAGGACTCTGAGGAGGAGAGTGGCAGTCAGATGCAGGTGGAGTTCCAGCATCAGGCAGGCAAGTCTCCGAGGCAGAAAGAGTCCCGAAATCCTAGGAGACGTTACAACTCCAGGGGAAGCTTTGGAGGTCTGGGAGGACCAAAAGCTCTTAAGGGAAGCTCCAGGCAAGAGCAGTGGAGCAGTAGAGAAACGAATCTCTGGAGAGATAGTACCCGAGAGGATTTCCCTTCAAGCAGGAAGTGGGACACTAACTCCGAGGGTTTTCCCAAATCACGGGGAAACTTTCTACATGCCGGTAAAGCTTTGCTGAGAGAAAGAAACCCCACAGCTGACTCCAGAAGCACACAGAAGGTAACAGGGTTAAAGCCTTATGCTCGGGAGAGAAGAGAAGCTGGGAGTTTTTACAATCCATGTTTTGAGCAAAGTTTTAACATAGGAAAGTGTACAGACTTCCCTGTAAGAGAGCCAAGGGAGGCTGGCCATAAAGAGACTTATTATACAAGAGGTTTTTACAACCCTGAGCTAGACAAGTGTCTGGGAGAAGAGGGAGTCTACCTTCCCCCAGCAAATGAACCCAGCACATGCTATGAATGTGAGCCGGGCTGTAACAGTCACCATCCAGATGTAATACAGGGAGAAAGCAATAATATTTATCCTGATCCTGAACCGATGGACTGTACGATATGCTTGTCTGATGAGATAACATCTTTATGCTGAACTGTCTTGTAAAAGGAACAAGAGAGAGAAGGAAAAAGTATTCCAGCTGTTTTTGTTTAGTTTGTTTCATCGTTCTGTATTTGTTTGCAAATAAATGATATCCCCCAGGGAACGGGAATAAACCCTACTTTAATTTACCACTCTGACTGACTGACTCTGTATACAAAAGAGAAAGCAGATCAAGGTATTCACAACACCCTAGGCAGTCGCCTAGTGGACACGCGGAGTCTCCTACTACGAGGCCCGTGACAGTATGAATTGCTTTATTAAAGTAGGCTTAAAGTGGTTAATAGCAAGGTAGACTTTGTAAAACCATTGCCAATTTTGAAATGATCTATGAAAATTGTGATCTATTTTTTTTGAATCTGCCAGTTGTCTAGCCAGTTGTCCATCCTAGATGAACCTTCAGCTGTGCGCCCCCTCCTGGGTGACTCATGGCCCTAACTCCTCAGTGCAACATCTCCCCTCTCCTTCATATCCCCTGCCAACGAGCATCTCCTCTTCCATTGCTTAACCCCAAGATGTCCAGCATCTCCTCTGACCCCCTCCAGGTGGCCAGCAGCTCCCCGTCTCTTTTCTCTTCCTCTCCCCCCTCCCAGTTCAACATATCCCTCCTCCTCTCTTCCCCTCATAGCTGCTGCTGTTATCTTACCTCCCTTTGTTGGGTTCCAAGTTGTTCTTTATAATGGTTTCTACCATTTAGCCCAGTACTGACATCAGGCTCACTGGTCTGTAGTTTCCTGAATCAGCCCTGGAACCCTTTTTAAAAATTGGTGTTACACTGGCTACTCTCCAATCTCAGGTACGTTGGATGATTACTAATAGTAGGTCTGCAATCTCATTTTTAGTTCTTTTAGCATCCTAGTATGTATATCATCTAACATGATATGCCAACATGTTCATTCTGAATGTGGTAGCCAGATTTTCTGGTTCCACCCATGACTCATATATCCTGCAGCACTCAGCACTGTTGCAGCAGTTCAAGGAAGAAAGGTTTGGAGATAACCCCTCTGACCCATATGCTTCTAAGCTCCTTTCACTTACCTCCTTTTATAACCCCCTTCTCTGCTCCTCCTCACCTACTCATCAGCTTGGTCACTGTCTCGATCTTGCCTTTTATTTTAGTTGTTTACCCTCTAATTTCTGCTCCTCTGTTCTTCCTTTGTCCAACCACCATCTCTTAAGCTTCACTCTCCATTACTACCCATCTCAATCTCAGCCTATTTCTTCTCTTCTTTTTAGGAATCTACATGCTATTGACCCATTAACTCTATCATCTACTGTCTTTTGGCTTCTTCATTCTACTTTGTTCTCTAATTCTATTGACAAGGCCATAATCCACTATAATACTGCTCTCTCCTCTGCTCTTGATGCTATTGCTCCACCCATAGCTCTTCCTGTGAGATATATCTCTCCTCAGCCATGGATTTCCTCTTACTTCCTGCTATCTCCGTTCCTGTGCCCGCACAGTTGAATGCACCTGGCTTAAATCACGCTCCCTTTTTGACTTCCTTCACTTTAAATTCATGTTTCTTTCTTGCAAGTCTGCTCTTGCCATTACTAAGCAAGACCATTCTATTCATATGACTGACCGTCTTGCCTCCAATCCCCGTTGTCTATTCTCTACCCTCAATTCACATCTTATTCCTCCACTGCCACTAATCCCTCCTTCCCTCCTGCTCAAACCCTAGCTAACGTTTTCCATGACAAAGTCTCAAAGATTTCTTTCTCACCTCCCTTTCCTCCTCTCCATTATCAGCTTTTCCCTTCATCTCCCCTACCCTTTCTTCTTTTTCCATAATTTTGAATGAAGAAACTTCCCTTCTTTCAACCTCTTCTGATCCTATCCCTACCCATCTCCTCAATTCCTTCTCTTCCTCTATTACCCCTTCCATCTCATATATCATTAATCTTCCATTCTCTACTGCAACCTTCCCTGAAGCCTTCAAACAAGCTGTGATCACTCCTATCCTCAATAAACCTTCTCTTAACCCTTCAACTCCTTCCAGTTATTGTCCTATTTACTTCTTCCTTTCATTTCTAAACTTCTTGAGTGAGCTGTCCTCCATCGGTGCCTTGAATTTCTCACCTCTCATGTACTTCTGGATCTACTCCAGTTTCATCCTTTTCATTCCACCAAAATGGCTCTTATCAAAGTCTCTAGTGATTTATTTTTAGCAAAGTCCAAAGGCCTCTATTCTGTCCTTAATCTGCTTGACTTCTTCACAGCTTTTGATACTGTTGAACACTCTTTACTCCTTGACACATTATCTTCTCTGTGTTTTAGAGAATCTGTACTGTCTTGGTTTACTTCTTATCTTTTGAATTGCTTTTTTACTGTTGTTCACATGGTTCCTCCTCTTCTGTGATTCTAGGACCTCTCCATTTTATCTTTCTATGCCAAGTCCTTTGGTGCCTTCATCTCTCCCCATGGTTTTCACTATCATTTTTATGCTGATGATTCTCAAATCTATATTTCCTCACCTGATATTTTTTTCTGTATTCCAATCCTATATCTCCACTTGTTTGTCTGACATTGCTGCCTGGATGTCTCTCCACCATCTGAAATTGAATATGGATAAAACTGAGTTTCTTATCTTTCCTCCTAAGCCCTCCTCCCCCTTCCTCCTTTCTCCATCACTGTTGATAATACTATACTACAGCCTGTCTTTTCAACCCATAACCTTGGAGTCATTTTCGACTCCTCACTCTCCTTCTCCTCTCACATTCAACAGATTGCTAAAATCTGTCGTTTATTTTTGTTTAACATTAGCAAAATTCATCCCATTTGATATGTATATGAGTGTGGCAAGGGGGTGTGTATTGGATCATTGTGTGTCACTCCCAAGATATGGATGCACACATGTGCTGAGAGTGCAATAGGTCAGCTATCAAAATGTACCTCTTGCACATGTCCAGGTATGGGAATGGGAGGATATAAAGCCTGGCCATCAAGCTGCACAGCAAGCCCATGATGGAGGAATCCAACAGTAATGTCTGTAAGATTCAGCTACCTACATCTTGGCCTTATCTGACTCACATGGACTCAGAGCAAACCATATTGCCCACTGGAGAGCCTGCACAAGTGTCACTGACATGGAGAGCAGCCAAGAACTGTGAGACATCCCATACTGTAGGGAACAGCATGGAACATGACAGTAGAGACAGACATGTAGGGTGACCATTTCACACATACTATAGATGGCGTATGTGTATCCCATATAGAGCTCTCACATGCCTACTGTACATCTAATACACAGTCAGTAAATGTAGTTGCTGCAAATCCTGACCAAGGGAGTGCTGTGTGAGATAATTGATGTCACATTCTATCATGTGTGTGGTGGCTCATGTACCCTGTAGCAGGATGGGGCAAGCAATGAACAATGTCAGATTGTCCTATAATATTACTCTATTCATGCAGTAGCATGCAAAGAAATGCTGGATGATGATGGCGGCTGAGTTGTTGAAATTGAAGCAAAGCAGAGAAAAGTCTTATGGCCAAAGCCTAGTGATGTCAGCAAGGGTTGGGCTTAAGGCCTTCCCTATGTTGGTGATTACATTTATGTTTGCCTCTATTTTATATCCTTCATTTATCTACACAGGCACTGCACTTTACAAGAATAATATATATTTTCTTTGTGTAATGTTTTTGCCTATTGCACATTTGTCTGGAATATCTCATCACTGTCTATCCATTGCCTGTTCCAACACAGCAGGGATGTGAACAGTGGATCTATCCACAGAAAACCTGGATCTGATGCAAGATCCACCCAACACAGGTGCATGCCTAGAAGAGACAGCTATATGCTTTGCTGGAGCCGATGTCCATGACAACTTATGTGTATCCTTTTGCCCACAGTGTTGCTAGTGTTCAGCATAGCATCATGTCATTACAATACTGCTCCAGTCTGCCATCCATGTGTTGATCCTTAATGACACTCCATATATATTGCAGGTGCTCAAGCTAAGAATCTAATTGCTGGAGATATGAAGTCATAGACAGAGGTTATGATCATTGGTGGAGGACAGAGTGCCATTGGTCAAACATATGGAAGAACAATGATGGACAAGGACTGTCCTCAAGCCAAGCTATAGCCATAACTCGAATTGGGACCTGCCAATATGATCATCAAGCATAGAGCTCAAGATTGAAAGAGCCAATTATTTATCTGCAAGCAGTTGGACAAGCATGCAGCTGCTTGTACCTGTCCTTGTGGAACACTGCATTTAAACAGGATGATTATGATATTTTCTGCATGCCTTGGCCTGAGTCATTAGAACTCTGCAAACTCTTATGCCCTGTCCAACCATCTGATCTGAAAGAAGTTACAACCTTCTCTACACACCTCTAACATTGCCCAGGGCTAGGGCTGCACATGCATCCTGAGTACACAACTTCCTCAGTAAATAGTTGGTTCAAGACAATGGCCAACTTGATCATCAGTCACACCACATGTGCATCTGATATGTTATGTTACACCCACCTGCATATCTCCCTGGAAGTACACTATGTGCAGCTATGCTGCATTCTGTCATAGCTAGTATTGAGGATGGAGAGACACATGTGATGGCCATGAGGATCACTCACAATCAACAGGTCTACAAGAACACACCATTCAAACAGGTGTGATGTGCAGCATATGCCTCGCCCACTAAAATCAAATGGAATGTCTCACAGTTGGCGTCATGGGGAGATATGTACAGTTCCCATTGCTGATCACAAGTGAGTGCTGTACACACAAGCACACAGATTGTATCCATGCAGTCAGAATCACATGCCAGGTTGTGTGCCTATGTGCTGAAACTCCCAGCAGCTGAAGTGAACGTGCCTACCCAGAAGGGTGAAGCTGCAGCTATGTGACGATTCCTACAATTAAATCTATGTCCTTGTGATGTTATGCCTCAGCAACAGCATGCCAATTGAAGTTTTGCAATGAGAGGTTACTAAGGTGGGGGCCCTGCAGCGTTGTACCACTTAGTAGTCAGCACTATCCCCACCAATCATACTGAACCAGCATAGGAACAGTCAGTGGATGATGACAGCAATGTAGCATGTGGAGATTCTCATATGTGACTACAAGGCATGAGCCAATGGATGATGTTTACATCTGGATGGACTCCAAACCTCCTTCAGCAGTGCAGTGCCATTTGGCAGTATTGCGGCCTACCTGTAGTACAAGAACCATCAAGCATCATGAATGAGACATAAGGCATGGGAACCTCCACAGCATTGGGCCTCTGAGTATGCAAATGTATTCCCTTACTGCGTGTGACTATGCAGTTGGGCATACCACTACATACACATCAACAGCTTGCGCTGTGTTGTATTGTTTGTCATATGCATGTTCATATGCTGCACCCTATATGCATTGTCAGAAGGCAGCAGTGACACCTAACGGTATGTACAGCACTGAGACAAAGGAACACTGACATTCACAAAGACACATGCAGAAGGGGTGTAGCTGCCAATACCATAATTGCGATATCATCATGATATGGTATGTTTGTGATTTACAAACACAGCCCCCAGTACTACAATGGCTGTCCTCAAATCTTGAGCTCAGCTTGCACCACTTATTCTTCCCCAGGAGTCAAGTGGACTGCATATGTGCATGCCATGTGCGATACCCAAGAGCATATCTGGTAGCTATGTAGCTGTGCACCAAGCCATGCTATATGTGACTCCAATCTATCACTGAGAAATCTCAGAACAGCATCTGGTATGGAGCTGGACAGGGTTCATGTGTACCCATACATGCAGCTGATCACAATGGTCCAGGAGCAGAGAAGTAATGTCTCACCTGAATAGACCAAGGCCTATGCCAGACCTTGCCTTGGAGAAATGTTCTGTCGCAGACAGGAGGTGGGCACCAATGTTAAAATTCTGTTGATTTGCCTACCTATGATGTCTCATTGTCTGTTGCAGATGACGTCATGAAGTAGCTGACTGTCAAGCCATGTTGTGATGCCTGTCACCAAAGCAGCCAATCAAATGCATTAGGGAACAGGCACATCATACACATCTGTCAGGAGATTATCTACCACAATGGATGGAACAGTCCTAATATATGTTGCCATGATAGCAGCATGTCTCACAGCACTCAGCATGCTAAGCCCAATGGGGCTGTTGACAGGAGATCCAAACTGAATGCCTCAGCAGTCATGGCAGCAGCTATGGAATGTGTTGCATGTACTCTTCAGTATATTTTGCTGTCTAGTCAACTCCTAATAACTACCAATCAGCAGGTCAGTGCCAAGTGTAGGTGCAACAGGCAGATGGTAGTGGCACAACAAGCAACTTCAGGCTGAGTTGATGGGTTGATTGACATCCCTGCCTTCTGGTACCACCTTCACCACTCTTTAGTATCAAATGGTTCTGCTCCATCCATGCACTAAGGGAAAAGGCCAGGTGATGGGCTTGCTGCGTGTATAACCTAACCTAAATCCCTGATATGTCCATGTGGGTGCAGGATCCAACAGTCACTGATCCAACGTAACTCACAATGTCAGGTGCTGATATATGCTGCTAAGGTCACCTGCCACATAGACGCCAAGCTTCTCATTATTGGCATAGCAGAATTGTACAAAACCACACATATCCTCCAAAAGTGAGGGAAAAACCAGGGGAAGTGATAACCAGTCATGCCTTGTATCAGCAGGCCTGGTGTAGAGCTGGTGCTGCGGAGTGGCAAGATGGAGAAAAATGGGACTGCAATGGTATATGTTTAGTCGGCAAGCAGAGGCTGCCCTTTAAGAGTTGCCATCTCCAATGGTAGCCATGTGGCTTCACAGTTGGCTCCTTATATGACTCTTGTACTATGTCTGCAATTGTCAGACATATCAATAAATAGCAGTCATATTGTTGAAAAATTGTGGTGTGTGTTGTGGATATGCATCAGATGAGTGCCAAATGATCCAGGCAGTTGCAGCAGGGTGAGTGTGGTATTGTATAAAAGACATATTGTATGGAAAGCACTGTGTGTGTGATCATGAGCAGGCAGCAAGAATGCCTACTCACCTGTCTGGGGCATTCTCAGTGGACAAATGAGAAGCAAGCATGCATGTAAAAAAATGCCAAGATATGGCACCAAAGCTTGCATGGTTCTGTGGAAAGGCAAATGTTTGGCAACGGGGCTCATCAGTACTGTCATGAGGCTGGTGCCAATAAAGTTGCAGAGTTGAAAAGAAACTCTGTTTTTCACAGAGCTCTAGGTGTGCAATTACCTAAAAGCACAGCTGGGGGGGGGGGGGGGGGCAGGATTGACTCTACAGAAGCTAATGAGGCTAGGAGAGCTAACCAGTTGCACCTGGAAATGAGCCCGGGAGATTCAAGGGGAAGATCCCTTTATAAATGGAAGCTTAATGCTAGCAAAGCAGAGACAGACACAGATAGAGACACAGACACAGCAGGAAGAGAAGGAACAAGGATTACGGCTGAAAAAGGAAGGAGAGACCTGAAGGAAGGAATCCTCCTTGAGCAAGCCCAAAAGGACAGAATCCACAGAGGTAGAGTTCAGAGGGGCCAAGCTACGAGCGCTGCTGTTCAGAGGGAGTCTGCTAAAGAAAGCAGTCAGGCTGGAGGGTATGCCACTCTCTGCTTAAACAACGTTCCTGAGTCCAAAGCTGAAAGGCATATACAGAGAGCCAGAGAGCCAGGCTTGGAGGAAAGCCTGCAGGCATTGGAGTATGCTGAACAAGTTTTACCAGGTACCCGAAGGGAAGGGGTTTCTAACAAAGCTACTGTGTCACTGAAGCATAGAGCTGGAGAATCCGCACCAGGTTTTACTAAGCTTTCAGGAAGTCCAGCACTGCCCAGAAGCTACCGACAGAAAACCTGTTGTCACAGAGACGTGCATGAGAGAGAAGGTTCATAAGAATATAAGAACATAAGACATGCCATACTGGGTCAGACCGAGGTCCATCAAGCCCAGTATCCTGTTTCCAACAGTGGCCAATCTAGGTTATACGTACCTAGCAATATCCCCAAAAGACACAGATTCCACAATGCTTGTACTGGGTCAAGCATTGATATCCTGGGTCCCTTTTTAATAGTGGTTTATGGACCTTTCCTCCAGGAACTTGTCCAAACCTTTTTTAAACCCAGCTATACTAACAGCCCTTACTACATCCTCCGGTAACAGATTCCAGAGTTTGATTACACGTTGAGTGAAAAAATATTTTCTCATATTTGTCTTAAATAGTTTACCCTGTAGCTTCATTACATGTCCCCTAGTCTTTCTATACTCTGATAGCGTAAACAATTGATCCACGTTTATCCGTTCCACTCCATTCATTAATTTATAGACCTCTATCATATCTCCCCTCAGCCGTCTCGTCTCCAGGCTAAAGAGCCCTAACCTTCTTAGCCTCTCTTCATAGGAGTAGCCTTCCATCCCCTTCACCAATTTGGTGGCTCTTCTCTGTACTTTTTCTAATAACGCTATGTCCTTTTTAAGATACGGTGACCAGAATTGCACACAATATTCAAGGTGCGGTCATACCATGGAGCGATACAGAGGCATTATAATATCCTTTGTTTTGTTCTCCATCCCTTTCCTTATGATACCTAGCATTCTATTTGCTTTCTTGGCTGCCGCTGCACACTGGGCGGAGGGTTTTAACATGTTATCCACAATGACTCCTAAATCTTTTTCCTGGGTGGTGGTTTCTAATGTGGAGCCTTGCATCGTGTAACTATAGTGTGGGTTGTTCTTTCCTAGGTGCATAACTTTGCACTTGCCCACATTAAATTTCATCTGCCATTTGGATGCCCAGTCTTCCAATTTATCCAGATCCTCCTGCAGTTTTCCGCAATCCTCTTGGGTTTTAACAACTTTAAACAGTTTTGTGTCATCTGCAAATTTGATAACCTCACTAGTTATTCCCTTTTCCAGGTCATTTATGAATATGTCAAAAAGCAGCGGACCCAGCACAGATCCCTGGGGTACTCCACTATTCACCTTTTTCCATTGGGAATATTGGCCATTTAGCCCTACCCTCTGCTTTCTATCTTTTAACCAGTTCCCGATCCACAATAGTACACTGCCTCCTATCCCATGACTTTTTAGCTTCGCCAAAAGTCTCTGATGGGGGACTTTGTCAAAAGCTTTCTGAAAGTCCAGATACACTATATCAACCGACTCACCTTTGTCTACCTGTTTATGCACACCTTCAAAAAAACATATCAGATTAGTAAGACAAGATCTTCCTTGTCTAAAGCCATGTTGGCTGTCTCCCATTAGGCCATGACTATCTACATGCTGTGTAATTTTGTTCTTTATGATGGTTTCTACCATTTTCCCTGGTACTGACATCAGGCTCACTGGTCTGTAATTTCCTGGGTCACCCCTGGAACCCTTTTTAAAAATTGGTGTTACGTTGGCGACCCTCCAATCTTCAGGTATTACAGATGATTTTAATGAAAGTTCACAGATTACCAATAGCAGGTCTGCAATCTCATATTTCAGTTCTTTCAACACTCTGGGATGTATACCATCCGGTCCAGGTGATTTGCTATTATTCAGTTTATCAAATAGTTGTAATATATCTTCCCGGCTCCAGAGCTTCAAGCTACAGAAACTCAAGGAATGAATTGAATTCCTCCATTTATCCCGTGCACCTAATTGTGAAGAGATCAACAATTGCTATATCTGTTTATTACTGGAGCCTTTATGAACAAAGGACATTCTTTAATTTTCATGGTCTTAATGAACCCTTGCACAGAGGGGAAATAAAAGCCTTGTTTCCCTACACTCGTGGCTCAATTATTCTTATTTATTATTTATTTTTATTTAGTATACATTTGTATACCGCTACTTCCAGCGATCAGCAGCGGTTTGATTACAGATTGGAAATTGTCAAATCATGACGGAAATTTTGGGGTAGAAACACATTGATTTGACAGGAAAGCACGGCACACAGTAATAAGGTCATAAGGAGATTCAGAATTTTCATATGTACATTTTTTACATAATTTTTACATAACAAGGAGCTAAAATTCATAAGACCAGTCTGCACTTGGCCTTAAATATCCCACGCTCTTTAAAAAAATAAGTGTGATATGTAGCGGGCCCTTACCGCCATTGGCCACCAGGGGCGCCACCAAGACAGTACACTGTAGGCCTCAATCTTGTAATAGCCTCTCTAAGGTCACAAATGGCATGGTAAGCCATGCGTTTAATGGCAAAAGTAAAAGTAATTCACACACAATATCTGTGAGCACACTAGGGAACAGCTGGAATAGAAACCTTTATTGTTTCTGTGGACAGGGACCTCAACTGAGTCTGCCTATCCACTCTCTCAGTACTGCTTTGTAGTTGTGCTTTTTCCATTTGAGGACTTAGAAATCAACTGGGGACTACTTGGCTCTGTAGCCATAACTTCACAGATATGGTCTGTGCATGCATGCTGATATGTACTGGTAACCATGTACCTGGATCACACAGTAGACTATTGTAGCAATGATCAGTGAGCCCTAAGTGAGGACAAGGCCATAGCAGAAAGACTGAATGAATTATTTGTTTCAGTCTTTACTAAAGAAGATGTAGGGAAATTACCCATGCCTGAAATGGTATATAAAGGTGATGTATCGGAAGAACTGAAAAAAATATTGATAAACCGGTAAGATGTATTACAACTATTTGATAAACTGAAGAGTAGCTAATCACATGGACTGGATGATATACATCCAAGGGTGATGAAAGAACAGAAATATGAGACTGCAGAACTACTATTAGTAATCTGTGAACTATCATTAAAATCATTGGTAGTACTGGAAGACTGGAGAATGGTCAATGTAACGCCAATCTTTAAAAAGGTTCCAGGGGTGATCCAGCAAAAATACAGACCAGTAAGCCTGACATCAGTACCAGGCAAAATGCTAGAAACCATTGCAAAGAATACAATTACTAAACATGTAGATAGACATGGTTTAATGGGAGAAAGTCAACATGGATTTAGCCAAGGAAAATGTTGTCTTACTAATCTGTTATATACTTTTGAAGGTGTGAATAAACAGATAAACAAAGGTGAGCCAGTTGATATAGTGTATCTGAATTTGCAGAAAACTTTTGACAAGGTCCCTCATCAGAGACTCTTGGCAAAATTAAAAAGTCATGGGATTGGACCACTATGGATCAGGAACTGGTTAAAAGATAGAAAGCAGAGAGTAGGGCTAAACGGCCAATTTTCTCAATGGAGAAAGATGACACAAGTGGAGTACCCCAGGGATCTGTGCTGAGCCTAACAGCTTTTTAACATATTCTTAAATACCCTGGAAATATGAATGTGAGGTGATCAAATTTGCAGATGACACAACATTATTCAAAATTGTTAAAACACAAGAAAATTGTGAAAAATTGCAAGAGGAACTTGAAAAATTGGAAGACTGCAAATCCAAATTTAATGTGGACACGTGCAAAGTTATGCACATCGGAAAAAACAACCAAACTATAGTTACACTAGTCAAGGTACCACCTTAGAAATCACCTTTCAGGAAAAAGATTTAGGGGGATGTTTACTAAACTGCGGTAATGTGATTCGCGTTAGGATCCACGGTAGAAGCAGAAATCCCAAATAAGGACATGGGCGGTACATCGTTACCGATAACGCACGTTACAAGGCGCCATAAATTAACGCGTGCTACATGGCACGTTACCGCGTGTTAATCTTAAGAAGGTGTGCAGGTATGCAAGCACAGCAACAGAGCTGTAGCACAATGGTTGCTACACTGACTGATGGTACGGGGTCATGGGCTCGATTCCCCAGTGGGCCTAATGTATAAGGCTGGCTGAGGCATCACCCGGTACATTTAAGTAGTGATTGATGAGGCATTTGACTTGTATTTTAATTAGTGCTGCCAGCAAACACACCCTCACGGTGGCGTAACCTAAGGTGCCGCATAACGCACTCCATAGGGCACATTATAAAATGTACTGTCCGCCAAGGCACCCTATAATGTCCCCTATAGGAGACCATGTAAGGCTGTGAACAAAGCCCTGGCTGGCTGCAGAAGGACTGCAAGTCACCACACAAACTGTCTACGGTGGTTACCAGGATAGGGTTAACCCACCCGTACCCATGATGCACTGCACATGCAAATCAGCAGTCGACAGATGGGCACAAGATGGGGTATGCACCCCACAGCACTTCGGCCTGGTAGGGGGGACTGACCGTGTGTGGTACTGGCACAGAGTAGCCACAGACCGTCACATTGTGCGGGTACTGTGCTCACCCTGAGGGTGAGGTGGGGCGCCCAGCACCAGGTCCAGAGCACCTTTCATGGCTGAAATACACCATGCTGCAGGTCCTCATCAGTGTGTGATAGGTAGTTCCTGTAGACACACATAGGATACATCTGTGTCCTTCTGTATTTCTCAGTCATGTCTAGCCCTTATGGGCTATGATGCACCCAGAATAGTGCATATCCTGTGTTGGTGCCATGGTTACCTGCTGTAGGTGAAGGGGGGGGGATGTTTGGACCCATAGGCAGATTATGTACCACCACACAACCCACCCTCTGGGGCTCAAGGTGGGGAAAAAAAATCATCCACCCACACATCCACATTCTACTTCCCTGCAATGGTGGCAGTAGAGGGAACCATCAACCCTAGTCCCACTGGGGAACAGACACCCTACAGGGCAGGCAATAGCAAACAGACAGTAGGCCTGGAAATGCACAGCTGTCCCGCATCACTATCTGACATTCTCCAGCAGCAAGACTCCAATCGCTGCACCCTGCAAGGTGTCCCAGCAAGACACATACTAGCTGCAGACAGTCTGCTAGCTAGTCCATAGTGCATGGTCCTGGAGGAGATGCATGTACCCAGAACGGGGATGTCAGCATACACACCAAGCAGATACATCAGTGATTGGGCCCCAAAAGGAAACCCATAAATATCACATGAGAGAAATACTATATAGCACTATGGGGGAACCTAGCAATGCCGTGGTCACTGGACAGTCAGGGTGAGAGTGACCTCCCAGCAGGACATGCTGTGGCCACCCTGTCTGTGCAGGTGGTGGCCAGGCACTACAGTGTCCGAGCCATTGCCCTATGCCCTGTGCAGATGCATCCAGGCCAGGCCACCCTATCCAAGCTATTCCCACGGTACCTTGCTCCTCATTATGCACATTGGCAGGCCAATACTGGCAACAGTGCTAGCAGTGTGGGCTGTGGAGGGTGTGGGCAGCCACCTCACACTGGATAGACAGACACACACTCCCCACACCTATGCCAGAATTGTGCAACTATAGAGGTGTTTGGCAGCCCTGGCCACCACACCAGTCCTGGGCACAGTGCAGGCATGGCTATGGTATGTAATACTGTTGGGGCACTCTGTCAGACACCAGACCTGAGGCACACTCCACAGACATCAGAAAGGTTGCTATGATGCAGCTCAATCAGCGAATTGAGCTTAACTTAGGAATTGCTAGCTGCCAGTGATCATAGCAACCTTTTGATAGCTGTGTACCGTATTCCCAGGTTTAGGGTGGCATTGCTAAGGTATGCAAGTGCTAGTACTGGGAGATGCACACAGGGCCCAACATCGTGCCTTTCCAGGAGGCATTGGATAATGGAGCCTGTGGGTGCAGGTGTGTCTGCCCCTGTTGGCTGCTGCTTTACGGCAGAGGTTCCCAACTCCAGCCCTGCGGTGCCAAACACTGTTCAGGTTTTCATGCTGTCCCTCATGAATATGCATGAGATACATCTGCATACCATGGGGGTGACGCATAGATATGCAGCACAGGCATCTTTATTAGAGGCAGCATGGAACCTGAATGGTGTTTGGCCCTCCAGGACTGCATTTGGGAGACTCTGCTCTAGGTAATGCACATGTTGATGGTGTCTGTGCTCTGTAGGGTAAAATGTAGGTGTATTGGGCATGTTTACGTCATCTGCAATAAAGGTGGTGTCTGTATTAGCACATTGTAGTAGTGGGTAAAATATGGGGACTGGGTTGGCAAGAACCACAGCTGGGACTTAAACCCATGACCTTCTGCTTCTGAATACACTGGTTTTGTGCACTGCACCACCATGTTGTCACAGAGTCAGTATTTTCCCTGGTGATACCATGACTGTTCATCAGACAGGGCCTGTCTGTTGCAGTGCATGGCACCCACCTACACAGGGCTAGGGCATGGTCTGCTCTGGGCAGCTGCCACTGCCCCCTCCACCACCAGTATCCCTCTGCCACCATGCTGACATGCCCTTCCGCTGGTAATGCTGGTGGTGCGCAGTCTCAGGCCATCCAGTGTGTGGGTAGGCGGCTGCCTATGGTGCGGGTTCTGTGGTAGGGGTGCCTGCATAGATGACCACGCTCCCCCCCAGCCCCGCCTGCCAATGTTCCGTGCCCTTGGGGGTAGCTGTTGGGTACTATCCCCTGTGACCATCCAGTGTGTGGGTAGGCGGCTGCCTATGGTGCGGGTTCTGTGGTAGGGGTGCCTGCATAGATGACCACGCTCCCCCCCAGCCCCGCCTGCCAATGTTCCGTGCCCTTGGGGGTAGCTGTTGGGTACTATCCCCTGTGACACTGTGGGAAACACAGTTGTGCCCATGTTGGGCCTTCAGCAGTTGCTGTCTGGCTGCTCTGCTGTTTCAGCATTCCTATGGGTCACCTAGGCATCACCCTAGTCTGCACTGTGGCCCAGCTGCACTACAGCATGTGCCGCCTGTGGCCCTCTGTATCCCCTTTTCCGGCATCTGTCCAGTTGCCGTTCCGACATGCCCGCCCTGATGTTGCGGGACATGTGCATGCCATAGGAACCCTGTCCGATGGAGGGAGAAACCCTGAACAGTGCTATTTCAGTGTGGGCTCATTCACCTTGTATGGGGACGGAGCATAGACCCTTCCACGAGTGCTATCTTTTTTTTGGAGCTTTCTCGGGGGGGGGGGGGGTTGATGTTTCCCATTAAAATCACTATTGGCCAGCTTGGTTATGGTTTTTTTCCAGTTTGTTGAGGTCATTTTCAATGTTAATGTGCCCTTTTGTTCTGTGCACATGTATCACACTTATCACTTTATGTTGGTTTCCCTGCCTATGCTGTACATTGCTGACACTGAAATGGTTTCTCTCCCCTGCAAATGTGCATCTAACGGCAGGTTTTCAATCGCGTTGGGATTCAGTTCTTCAGATCAGCACGTTAGTGTGAAGGGAGCCTCTCCCCGCCCACTCTCCGCCCATTGACCCCTTCTCTCCACCTTCTGCGGTTTTTTACCGCGCCGTGGAACTTTACGATCGTTAAGTTAACGTGCGTTATGTAACGTTAACGATCGTTAACGCATCATAACGCGCGTTATGATGCATTAACAATCGTTAACGTTACATAACGCGCGTTATGTAACGTTACCGCAGTTTAGTAAACATCCCCCTTAGGCTTCATTGTGGATAATACATTGAAACCTTCCAACCAGTGTGCAGCAGCAGCCAAGAAAACAAATAGAATGCTAGGAAACATAAGGAAAGGAATGTAAAATAAAACCAAGGATATTATAATGCCTCTGTATCATTTCATGGTGTGACTGCACCTTGAATATTGTGTGCAATTCTGTTTGCCATATCTTAAAAAGGATATAGCAGAATTAGAAAAGGTACATAGAAAAATGACAAAAATGGTAAAGGGGATGGAAGAATACCCCTTTGAGGAGAGACTCAAAAGGTTGGAGCTCTTCAATTTGGAAAAGAGATGGCTGAGGATAGACAAAAAAAAAGAAATAAATATGATAGAGATCTATAAATTATTGAATGGAGTTGAACAGATAAATGTAGATCAGCTGTTTACGCCATCAAAAAGTAGAAAGACTAGAGGACATACAATGAAGCTACAATGTAAACCACTTATAACTAATAAGAGAAAATATTTTTTTACTCAATGCTTAATCAAACGCTGGAATTCGTTGCCAGAGGATGTAGTAAAAGCAGTTAGTATAGCAGGGTTTAAAAAAGCTTTAGACAAGTTCCTGGAGAAAAGGTCCAAAAACTGTTCTTAAAGAGAACCCGGGACATTCACTGCTTACCCCAGGATGAGCTTTGTGGATCTCTATGTGCCTTTTTGGGAACCTGACAGGTAATTTTGATTTGGATTGGCCACTGTTGGAAACAGGATACTAGGCTTGATGGACCTTGGTCTGAACCAATATGACATTTCTTATGTTCTTACATTCTTATCAGTGGTTGAGGGATGGCAAAGTGGGTGTAGGCATAGGTGCCACCTCCAGTGGTACAGAACATTTGTACAACACAGACAGATAGATGAACACAGGGTTGAGGTAAAGTCTGAAATAGTGAGCGGTTGGTGTAGGATTGAATGGTATGGGGTGTGTTGCAACTGATCAGCCCTAGACTGGGATGAGGTAATGCCTGGTCACTGGTCCCCCTCACAACCAGTGATCACTGAGTTGAGAAGGGCAGGAATCAGTCACAGTATGGGAACGATGGGTGTGGCTTGACATGCAGCATCAAAGTATCAAAGTATATGTAGAGGGAAATAAAGAAAACAGCAAAGGGATTTCAAAATTCATGTATCTCCTTTTTTGGAAGAACATGCATTTGCTGAGGGGAGATATGATAGAGATCTATAAATTAAGGAATGGAATGGAACAGGTAAATATAGATTGTTTGTTTACACCATCAAAAATTAGAAAGACTAGGGGACATGCAATGAAGCTGCAATGAACCCATTTAAAACTAATAAGAGAAAATATTTTTTTCAGTCAATGCTTAATCAAACTCTGGAATATGTTACTGAAGATGTAGTGAAGGCTGTTAATGTAGCTGGGTTTAAAAAAGGTTTGGACAAGTTCCAGGAGGAAAGGTGTTGACAAGAGCAATGACACTATATACCCAACTTAAACAAAGCAAATCACACTACCAAAAAAAATCACTCCCCCAACCCCTCCCTACTCGGAATACCCCTCTCCCAACAGTACTATAACTGTATATAGCTCAATTTGTACATAGTTAATTGTATATTATACACCCTATGTACTCTCATCCTGTTTAACGTATCCCCTCAATATTTAATGTATAATGTTGGTTCATTGTAAACTGCCCCTAATCTCAGGAAGGGGCGGTATATAAGAAATTTGGAAATACTGTAAATAGATAAATAAATAAAATAAAGATCCATAAAGCATGATGAAAGAGGATCCGGGAAATCCATTGCTTGTCCTGGGACACACATTGTGGAACCTGTATGCCTTTCTGAGAACCTGCCAGATACTTGTGACCTGAATTGGCCACTGTTGGAAGCAGGATACTGGGCTTGATGGACTCTGTTCTGACCTAGTATGGAATTTCCTATGTTCTTATGTACATGCAGCTGACAACAGATAGAGGGTCCCTGGCAAACATACATCCATATTGGAATGTGTCATGTTTTGTAGCTCTCTGACAGCCAGATGGCTACAACCGCACATGACCTATGAAACATGCCACACTGCAATAAATAGTTGGCTTGCACAGTGCTGCCCCTAAGCACAAATGTATGCTCCGCCATCTGCAAGGAGGCAGGCTGCATAGAATGATCAAACAGTGGTTTGCTAGCCATGCACTTGTGTACAACCTTGCATATCTAGCACAATGTATGTTGTGTGTAAGCTGGGATGAATTCCTAGCAACCCATCAGCTGGAAGGTGACAGGGAAGCGAGATAAAAGGAACTTGCTAGGACATTTGTCCAAGTGCTATGAGAGGCCCCATGCTGAAGACATGTTGGACATTCCAGTCATGCCAGTAAACAATGGGTCTATATGCATTGGAATGAGGTCCAATGGAATGGACGTCATGTATCAATGGCTGCATGCATTGTGTAAGTGTCAGGGGATCTGTCTCCTAGGCCAAAGGAAAGGTCCGGTACCGTGTGTGTACTAGACACAGGCCATGCCTGCAAAGGACTGCAGTTTGCAGGGTTAGTACAAGAGCAGGAGTGTAGCACCTAGGTAATCACTGATCTGGATGTAATATAGCATCCTCCATGTGCAAGTCCTTCAGCCAGTGCAATGAATATAGTTTGTAGAATTGTGTGTTCTTTGGTTTTTCTGCCTCACATGTGTATTTATTTGTGTAGAGTCTATGCATAATATGACAAGTATATAGTAGACACATATCCACTCATTTCACACACACCTCCTGGTAGCCCATCAACATGCCTCTCGTAGCTGGCTGCATATTGCCGGTTCCAGCAGACTTTGTGATCCAAGTACAGGCATGGTGACATGCTCCAGAAGGAGTGAATGACCCCTATCAGACTATCCCTGCACATGTTGTGTCTATATTGACTCCTGCACTCAACATTAATGCATCACGTGGTGGAGCATTACCTAAGCACTAGGCAGGCCACTTTTCTCATGAAGGTGCATCATGTCCATCACAACTCTATGCATGACAGCCATATGAGATGGACACATGGAGAGCACATGATCTTTCAGCAATAGATAACTGTCATCTGCACAAGGCCCTCACAATGTGTGACTTCAGCTAGGCATCCCTTACACAGTGGTCCAGGAGCTTGACCCTTACACACACAACGCCACTTTGGCTGATGAATCATCTCAGTACAGATGAACACAAGCCAGCATGCTTTATATTACAAATAGGAGATGCTGTATGGTGACTTCCTAAATTACACTCTGGCCTGTGCCCTCCTATTGACTTTTATGGCAGCATTCATTACACATGTAGACATCAGCCCTTACCAATTGAACTATGTTGCACACTTCTCTATGAGCACATTTATCCTCGATCCATTGGAATTCTGCTTCCATCACTGCAATCAGCAATGCTGAGTGAGCGTATGTAGGGAGGGTGGATTTGTCTCACCGATCAGCAATGCTGTGGGATTGTAGACATCGGGATACCTTCTGCTTGTGCCATCACTCAGATTTTTTGGTAGGAATGTTGTGTCATATAACAATGCATGGGAAGATGTGATGTTTGCTGTACACCACAGCAAGGGGATCATGAGTATCCACAACATCTGTATACAATGCATTATTAGCACAGAGGTGCAACTGTTGGGGGAGGTGAGCTATGGTAGTGAGTATAAGGTGGGGATAGACGGCATCAGTCAGATATATGGTTGGCCAACAGTTTTCATATGTTTTGTTATGGAAATGTGTACAATAATTTCTTTATATATACTAGCACTGTTCAAATATGTGAGGCCATGTCAAGCCATTGAATGACACAGTAATCCGTTTGATGGTCCATTTTATGAAGCCTAGCATTCACAATCATATAGGTAAAAAATGGTGGTCTTCACAAGGCCTAACATTTATTTGAGTAACAACTTCACAGTTCCAAGTGAGAATCTCTCCACTTTTCAGTTCCAAATGAAGCTCACTCTAAATCAGTGCTGGGTTTTGAACCTTGGGTAATAACCCAGTTGTACATCAGTGAAACGACTTTAGTGGCTGCATAGAAATATATTGTTTCACAAGATGTCTTAATTGAAACTTCAGTGCAGGAACACAAGTCATCTCCCCAAAGTCGAACCAGGTTATCACCTTATGTTGGAAATCCTGCACTGAATTGAAGCACATTTTCATTGTAACTGGGAAGTGGAGACCACAGTTTGGGAGCTATATGCTGGCAATTGCTATATTTCATTAAATGGACCATCAAGTGGATTACAGTGTCTTGCACTGCCTTGATGTTGTAATATATTTGGTCCTACAGATATTTCTGAATAGTTTAAAATCAGCAAAGGTGTACAGCAAGGCTGCATTCTTTTCCCCAATCTCTTTAATTTATATGCAGAACAAATAATCAGAGAAGCAGGACCAGGGCCGGCCTGTCCATTGAGCGAGAATGTTTTTTGTACAGGGCCCCGCGTTTCAGGGGGCCCCGCGCAAAAACATTCTGATCTAAAAGTAAAATTTAAAATAAAAAAAAAAACTGTCTGCTGCCGCTGCTGGGGCCGGGGCCACGGCCGCCACGGCAGAATCGAGTGTGCCGAGGGGCCCCCCTGCCTGGAAGAGCCTGCCCTCCCCTGCATCAGCTCCCTCTTTGCAGCTGCAGTCACACATGCCGGCTTTCAGAGCGCGAGGGGAGAGTTTCTCCCTCGCGGCTCTGTTAAGCCCACGGGGGCTGATGGGAAGTTCCCATCAGCCCCCGAGGGCTTAACAGAGCCGCGAAAGGGAACCTCTCCCCTCGCGCTCTGAAAGCCAGCGTGTGTGACTGCAGCTGCAAAGAGGGAGCTGATTCAGGGGAGGGCAGGCTCTGCCGGGCAGGGGAGGGCAGGCTCTGCCGGGAAGGGGGGGCCCCACAGCACACTCAATTCTGCTGCGGTGGCCACGGCCCCGGCCCCAGCCCCAGCAGCAGCAGCAGACAGGTTTTTTTTTTATTTTAAATTTTCCCTGGGCTGAGGGGTGGGGGGTTAGGAGTGGTGATGGGCTATGGGGGAGCTAAGTCTGGATATGGACTGATGGGATTAGGACTGGTAATGGGCTATGGGGGGCTTAAACTGAGAATTGGGTGATGGGGGTTAGGACTAGAAATGGGCTGATGGGATTAGGACTGGGAGTGGGCTGATGGGGAGGTTAGGACTGGTAATGGGCTATGGGGGGCTTAAACTGAAAATTGGGTGATGGGGATTAGGACTGGAAATGGGCTGGTGGGATTAGGACTGGGAGTGGGCTGATGGGGGCTTAGGACTGGTAATAGGCTATGGGGGCTAGGACTGGTAATGTGTTGGGGGGGTTGCTAGGACTGGAACTGGGCTGAGTGGAAGGGAAGGCTTGAACTGCAAATAGCTGATGGGGAGGGGGCTTGGAATGGAAATGGGCTGAGGGGAAGTGGGGGACTTGAACTGCAAATAGCTGATGGGGAGGGGGGCTTGGAATGGAAATGGGCTGAGTGGAAGGGGGCTTGAACTGCAAATAGCCGATGCGAAGGGGGGCTTGGAATAGGCTCTTATGGGAGGGAGCTAGGACAGGAAATTGGCTGATGGAGGGGCTAGGATAGGACTGGGAATTAGGTGTTGGGGGAGCTAAGATTGGAAATGGGCTGTGGTGGGGGCTTGGATTGAAATGGACTCATGGAGGGGCTAGAACTGGAAGTAGGCTCATGGGGGGCTTGGATTGGAAATGGGCTGAGTGGAGGGGAGCTAGGATTTGACATGGGCTGATGGTGGGGCTAGGAAAGGACTAGAAATGGGCTGATGGGATGCTGGTATTGGAAATGAGCTGATGAAGGGACTCGTATAGGACTGGAAATAGATGGGGGAGCTAGGACTGGAAATGGACTGATGGGGGGGACTAGAAGGGAGCGGATACTGGGTGGGGCTGGAACTAGAAGGGAGCTGATGTTGGAGGAGATTAGAAGGGGATGGGGCTGGGAGAGTGAAATGGAGAGGGGAAAAATATTTTGTGTGGGAGGGAAGAAAAATCTACAATTGGCCGGGTGTTGGGAGAGTAAGTGGGGATTGAGGATGGAGGGGTAAAACTTGAGTGGATGAAATAGGAATGAGGAAAGAGCAAAAGGAGAAAGATTAGTATGTTAAAACAGATGTAGAGGTAGAATGGAAAAAAACTAGAAGAGTGAAGAAAGGACAAATGGACAGCAGACGATGGAGAGTTAGCAGAAGACACAAATAAACCAGAAGAAAGTGGCTGGAACAATTGCAACTGAAAAAAAATGCACAAAAGGTACAAAGATATCTCTTTATTTTGAATTTATTAACTGGAATATGTCAGCTCTGGGAAATGTGCATCATTAACGTTTGCACTTTGTTTAGTACAAGAGGAAATTAATTTATAGTTTTATTTCTACAGTGTTGTACATTCCAAGTTTGGCTTTTGGGGTTCCCAGTTTAATTATTGTCTTCCTGTTTCTAAATTGTGATTCCTTGTTTGGTGATGGTCGATGTTCTGCATGTGTAACTGAGCTGAGGTATTCTGTTTATGTAATTCCTATTTGACATTGCCACTTGTTCTCTTTCCCCAGTAGGTCATGTACTGTTATTCTCTGAAATGTATTGGTTTAATATTTGCAGTGTTGCCTTTTGATAGGTATGGTATGGTGTTTTATGAGTCCTTGTAGTGCTGTTAGGATACGGCAGGTTTGCTATGGGTTTAAATGGGCAGTGTTTGTAGTAGTTCCTAATGTGCCTGGCGGTTGGCACTGTATTATAGTAATGTAGAAATCTTTTAGTCTTTCTTTATCCATACACTCATGAAGAAGCATGTTTACTAAAAGTGTATGGTAACATTATGCAAATATTTATGCAAATGAGGCCCCGCACCAAGTCTCCGCACATGGCCCCGCACCCCCCTTGGGCCGCCCCTGAGCAGGACTATATGAAGACAACTGAGGTATGAAAATTGGTGGAAGATTAATCACCAACCTTCTAGTGGTTAGAGCACTGGCTTGGAAACAAAGAGACCAGGGTTTGATTCCCATTAGCACTCCTTGTGGCCTTGGGCAAGTCACTTAACCGTCCATTGCTCAGAAAAATCCAAGTTATCAATGTCCCTGTTTAATGTACGTTTACCAAGTTTAAGTTACAATGTAAACCGCTTTGATTGAAATGATAAAGTGTTATAAAAAAACCTGTTAAATAAATAAATAAATTACTGGCTGAAAGTGAAGATGATCTGAAACATTTGCTTCTCAAGATCAAGGAACATAGGGCCCGATATTGAGATAGGCAGGCTATGCGCCACGGCAATGCATAGCCTGCCTGTCAACCTCCAAAACTCAGATTTTCACTTCCGCGCAGGCGGAAGTGAAAATCCAGGTTTCCCTGGATGCCCCAGCAGCCACAGAGGCTACACAGGTAGCAGCGATTTTTGATGCTACGCGCATAGCCTCTGCGTCTTAAAGATAGGCAAGGAAAAACCTTACCTATCTTTAAGGCACAGAGGGTTACGCGGGTAGCATCAAAAATTGCTGCTACCAATGTAGCCCCTTCCTCCACCCATGCTCTGCCCTGGAATGCCCCTAACATGCCCTGAGGCTATGCAGATAGCATCTAGGAGTGTTAGGGACTTAGCCTGGATTTACAAAAGGCACTATCCATGTAGGTGCCCTTCGAAAATCCTGGATAAGGCCTTTACATGGGTAACTAAGGAAGTTACCCATGTAAAGGACTTTGAATATCGGGCCCAATGTCTTAAAATGGACCTGCACCTTAACATGAAGAAGACAAAGATCCTGTCAACAGGCAAAATCAATAAGTTTATCACTGATGGAGAAGAAATTGAAATAGTTGATAATGTTAACCTACTTGAATCAACAAAAAAAGGACAAGCAGTCAAGAAATCTGATGATGATTTGTTCTTGGCAGAGTGGCTATGAAGGATCTAGATAAGATTCTCAAGAACAGAGATGTCTCTTTCCTTACAAAGATTTGACTTGTCCAAGTCATGGTATTTTCAATAACATCATATGGATGCGAAATTTGGATGGTGAAAAAGATAGACAGGAAGAAAATTGATGCCTTTGAATTATGGTGCTGGCAACAAATACTGTGTATATCAAGGACTGCCTGAAGAACAAACCAGTCAGTACTAGAGGAGATGAAATGTAAGCTTTCCTTAGAAGCTCAGAAGACAAGACTTTGACTTTCATACTTTGGACACATCATGTGAAGAGAGAGATCGTTAGAGAAAGACATAATGCTTGGCAAGGCAGAAGATCAATGCAAAAGAGGAAGGCTGGCAATGAGATGGATTGATACAATAACAGCAGTTATGGATGCAACTCTATCAACAATGAGTCGCCTGACTGATGATCGAGCACAGTTTAGATCAGCTATCCAGAGGGTTGCCATGAATCAACACTGACTCAATGGCGCTTAACAACAACAACAACACATATTTCTATTGGCCAGTCCACATATACAGAGTGGAGGAATAGTCTAGTGGTTAGAGCAATAACTACCTAAAAGATCTCGTTTGAGTCCCACTGGCACATCTTGGGCAAGTCATTTTACCTTCCATTGCCTTGGAAGAAAAGGCCTGGCAATCTACTTCTGGTCATACCTTGCTAAAAAAAAAAGGCAGGGAGGCTGCTGAGTAAGCACTGACTTGAAGGCACTTAAAAAAAAACCACAAGAGGTTTATAAAAATAGTTTGGGTACTAGTTTCCCTGTTAATACATTTGTGATTTCTCTTTTAGATTCGATATTATTGTATTAGACAGCTTTCATATGTCCATGCATTGTTTGGAGTGCACCTTCTCATATCATACTATGTGTGGACATGACCTAGTGTCCTCTGTCACTTCATAGCAGCTGGCCTGGGTGATTAGCTATGGCTGCCATCACACACTACAGAGATGGTGCTGGTGTATTGCTCCATTGAGCTGCTATATGCATATTGTGACACCGAAGATCTGCCCTGTGCCTTTAAAACACAGAAAGCTGCTGGGTTTAGCACAGATTCTGACAGGCAGGGAGATCAAAAGCTTTCCAGTTACCATGGGCAACCAAAGCAGGCTGAGACACGAGGTCTGAAGGCACGCCTAGCTAACAAACACTCCCCAAGTAATCAGGAGAACAGTTTGCACATGGGTAGGAAAACGCCCCTAAACCTGTATAAAAAACGTGTGAAGCAAACAGGGTTAGGTTCTGAAGGTGTTGAGGGTTTTGATGATTTGGAAGCTCAGAGAGACCGAGGTAAGCAGGAAGTTCACGAGGAACAGGAAGCTTGGCAAGTAAGGGAAGACTTGCAGGTCTCAGACGAAGGTTCAGAATACTCCCATGCTGACTCTGTTTTGTTTGAGCCTTGGAGCAGAAAGCCCAGGAGGGACTTGAAAAGGGAAAGAAAGCTATCTGCCAGCAGAGGGATTAACTACAGGAAACCCTCACCTCTGACGCAGGAAGATTTTCCCAGACACAGAGCTCAGTGGAAGGGACGGAAGGCAGCTGGTAAGGAACCATGTATGAGTGAAAGGCAGAACTGCCTGAAATACTTGCAACCTTGGGAAAAGGAAAGTAATGCAATTGAAGATATTTGTATGAGTGAAGAAGAGGAATGTGTGTCTTTAAAGCCCTGCAGAAGACTGCAAAGGGAAAAGTCTGTTAGGAACAGAACAGGGCAGTTTTACAAGCTATCTGGTAACTACCTGCCATATTGTGGAGAGAGCTGTGAGGAAAGTCCAGGGACTGATTTAAGAAAGTTCCAAACTCTCTGCCCTAAAGAAAGTAAGGTGGTTGAAGAGTCTATGATCACGGAGCCAAGTAATTTAACTCCTGACATTGAAGACATGGACTGCTCTTTGGTAATGTCTGCTATAAACTCTCTGCGCTAGCTGAAGACAAGAGTGCCTTGTAGAGAGCTGAATGTGCACAGAGGAATACTGTCAGCATTTTTGCCTGGTTTCTGTTTTGTTATAATCCCTGTTTTTGTTCAAGCAAGAAGCTGTGTTTCTTTTCACCCTCAGTTTTGCCAGAAGTATGGCTTCCTCTTAAGTTCTTGTGTTTGTACTGTTTTGAAAATCCAAAACCCCGGGAGGGGAATAAAAATCCTTTTTCAACCTGACCACTCCGTCGCAACTACTCCTTTTTATATAGAAGGGTCAGGCCCAGCAGTGTGTCTGGCTGCCTACGCCCAGTCCAGCCACTGCTGGTGACAATATGTACCTATGAACCTGCTGATCAGACCTATGAGACCCACCAGACTTCAGCTAGCAGATTGTTTCATGAAAAGTATTGCTACTGATGAGACAGTTGAGAGAGGCCTTCACTTCTGTAAGTTTGGACATACCATGTGGACAGGTTTGCTCACTTCTACCAGTAGATTGTCACTCCTGGCCCAGCCGGTGCAGGGCTCCAAACCCTGGCAGCAGATAGGCATTACATGCCAGTCTCATACCCACAATATTCAGGTATGTATGCAGTTTTCCTAGACTAGGGTTTGAGATTGGGCGACCACATGCACCTAGGCCCCTTATGATTATATCTCTTGCTGCTCACAGATACATGTAAATATTTTACAGGGCTGCTGGCAACCATTACATGACAACTACAAACAGCAATGTCATGTGTTGTACATATGCTATAGCATGGCAGGGATGTTCCACAAACAGTTAACATATAAGGGAGGAATATGTAGAAGCTGATAAGAATAAAGCAGAATTGCTTAACAAATATTTGTGTTCTGTGTTCACAGATAAAGAACCAGGAGCAGGACCTCAGAAAACACCCACAAATAGGAACAGAAGCGAGGGACATCTTGAACAATATTCAGAAGACTGTGTTTGTGAGAAACTAACTCAACTTAAAGTAGACAAAGCGATGGGACCGGATGGGATACACCCTAGAATACTGAGGGAACTTGGGGACGTTCTAGCAGCTCCATTGACTGACCTTTTCAATGCCTCGTTGGAGTCGGGAGTGGTGCCAAAGGACTGAAGAGAGGCTCATGTGGTGCCTTTACACAAAAGTGGAAGTAAGGATGTGGTTGAAAACTACAGGCCGGTTAGTTTAACTTCGGTGGTGAGTAAATTATTGGAAACGCTGCTGAAAGAGAAAATAGTGAGGTTTCTGGAGTCCAGCGGATTACAGGATCTGAGACAGCATGGATTCATCAGAGGCAGGTCTTGTTAGACAAATCTGAATGATTTCTTTGACTGGGTGACCAGGGAATTAGACCGAGGGAGAGCCCTAGGTGTGGTGTATTTAGATTTCAGTAAAGCCTTTGACACTGTTTCTCACAGGCGACTTATAAACAAACTGAGCACCCTAGGGATGGATCCTAAAGTTACTGCTTGGGTTAGAAATTAGTTGAGTGTGGGGGGCGGAGCCTGATGTCCAGCGGGATGGTCGCATAACGCTGAGGCTCCCGAGAGGCCTACTCAGAATCCTGAATTAACACCGTACATACTTGGAACTTCTACTCTGATCTTGCCGGGGCACATTGGTGAGATGGCGGGGACCAAACCCACGCGCCTGGAATTTGGCTCTCCAGCGGCTTCTCACGGCAAACGTTCCAAAACTGAACCCCCGTCCCCGCAGAAGGGGCTGGCCTTGCGCGAGGGCCCCGAAATGCAGCAGGAAATCCTCGCAGAGATTAGAGGGGTCAAAAACCTCGTGCAGTCCAAACGGTGAAGCACTCCGAGCGCTGCGGGAAGATCTTGGTGTGCTGCAAAGCAAGCTAGAAGGGCTTTCTTCGCGTCAGGACAAAATGGAGAGCATATTAGACTCCCATGCGGCCCGGTTGTCCAAACTCGACAAAGTTGAACGTCAGGTGCGGGCCTTGCAGAAAGAAGTGGAAGATGGCAATAATAGAGCGCGCCGCAACAACATACGACTCGTGGGCATACCGGAGGGAGCGGAATTGGGAGACATGAAAGAGTTTTTATGCAAAATCCTCCCTTCCCTGCTCCAAATCACCTTTACCAAAGATTTGGAGATCGATCGCGCTCATCGTGTACCCACAAGCATAACGCTCAACAGGAAGACCCCGCGGCCTATCATTTTTCGACTTTTGAGATATCAACACGTGGAGCAAATTCTAAGTGCCTCTCGGGCAAAGGGCCATATGGAGTTTGAGAGCCACAAGATCTCCTTCTATCCTGACTTGGCTAAACCCACGGTCGACCGCCGAAAGCGCTTTCTGGAATTTCGGCCGAGGCTTCAACAACTACAAGCACGCTATGGCCTGATGTACCCGGCCAAGCTCCGAGTCACGCTTCACAATCAGACAAAAACATTTGAGGACCCTGATCTACTAGCGGAGTTTTTGGATTCCAAAGAAGCCGACTTGATGCGCTGACTTCCAGAATATTCCTGCAAGTATTCTCATATCCGCTGTACCTGCCATATTGGATCTGCCGCAGCCCAGCACAGAGTCTGGCGAGGGCAGTTTGTTTGCCTTACTTTTGATGATATCTGTGACCCGACTCCATCTACCCACAGTAGCCTCGATGAGTATCAGAGACAGTGTTAATTATGGACTCTGGTGTTTCTTTTCTTTTTTTCATGTCTTTCTATTTCCTCTCTAGGGCCTCCTCCCGCAGACATATGGTCGCCATATTCTTTGGGGGTTTTGCTTCTTCTCTAAGATACAATGGTACATACTTTTCAATATGGGGTGTATTAGCCAGCATACTCGGTGATTATGTCATTGTTGCACAGATTCTGATTATGTTGTATGTTTTCAAGCGCCCTTACCTAAAATGTCTATTACCGATTGATGGCACCATGTAAGATTTTCTCATTGAACGTAAAAGGAATCAATAATCCGATAAAACGGAAGAAAATCCTAAGCTACCTAAGTCAGGAAGCTGCGGATCTGATTTTTCTCCAAGAAACGCATTTAAATTCGAAGGAAACTCTTAAACTCAATATTAAACCTTACATGGTGGCCGCCTATTCCCCAGCCGTTTCTAAGAAATGTGGGGTTGCCATACAGGTTAGGAAATCTTTGCATGCTACTATTATTGCGACTAGCTCAGATACAGAAGGTAGATGGTCCAGAGTTCACCTCAAGATAGGTAGCCTTGAAGTTACATGTATATGCCTTTACGCTCCTAATGTGGATGACCCTGCCTTTTTTGCTACCATTGCTCAGGTTGCGCAGGCCTCTGCTAATACTTCATTGATAATTGGGGGGGATTTCAATCTAGTCCTTGATCCCCTGATTGACAAACAGCCGCCTAGGACAAGTGGTCCCCCCAAGAGTCACACCACGCTTCCACTTTAACCCCTGTGCAATGGAGCGTTTTCTGGAGCAAAGTAGTGCGGGTTTCCCGGTCTGCCTCTGTTACCCAAACTCTCTTCTTTTTTGCACACAGGTTTATTGGGGGCGGGTTTGGGGTTGTATTCAATTTATCTTACACCTTCACGAACCTCTCTCTTGGAAGATCGTGGGACTCCGCTCTGTGGCGGAGGTCCCCTCTCTTCCTAAGAAGGGTCGCTTTCTCCTTGATTTCATGCTGGGTATAGCCATATGCTTAATCACGAGGAATTGGAAGGATAGCTCTCGACTTACTGTCAATGAATGGTGGAACCTCGTCTGCTTATATAGTAAATATGAGCAGATACCTCGGAGAGCTATTCCCCATGCCCAAACTCACTCTCGCTTGTCTAAATGGCAGATGCTTAATGATTATGTACAATCTGCTCATTGTTCCAACATGCCTGTATAATGTGCGCTCATCATGTTTCAGATCACCGTTAGGTTTTGTAACACAATAATGTAAGTACACGCCCGCTTCGGGAATGATTAGTTTTCTAGAGAAGAAGCAGGGGGGAGGGGGGTGGCAGGGGTTTACTTTGGTGTATGTATTACACTTTATGTATCTGTCTTTTAGCTGTATGTCTTCCTTCTCCTTTGTTGTTATAAAACGAAAATAAAGAATTAAAAAAAAAAAAGAAATTAGTTGAGTGTGAGGAGAGAAAGGGTACAGGTAAATGGAGTTCACTCTGAGGAGAAGGATGTTACCAGTGGTGTGCCCCTGGGATTTGTCCTTGGTCCGATTCTTTTTAACATCTTTGTTAGTGATATAGTTGAAGGGCTGTCGAGTAAGGTTTGCCTCTTTGTGGATGTTACCAAAATCTGCAATAGAGTAGACACCCAAGAAGGTATAGATAACATGAGGAGGGATCTAGTTAAGCTTGAAGAATGGTCTAGAATTTGGCAGCTGGGATTTAATGTTAAAAAATGTAAGGTCATGCATTTGGGCTGCAGCAATCCAAGGGAGCAATATAGTATAGGGGGTGAAGTACTTTTGCCTACTAAAGAAGAGCGGGACCTAGGCGTGGTTGTGTCTGATGATCTTAAAGTAGCTAAACAGGTAGAAAAGGCGACAGCAAAAGCTAGAAGGATGCTTGGTTGCTTACGGAGAGGAATGGCTAGCAGAAAAAGGGAGGTGATAATGCCTCTGTATAAGTCTTTGGTGCGACCTCATTTGGAGTATAGTGTGCAATTCTGGAGACCGCATCTTCAAAAGGATGTGAACAGGATGGAGTCGGTGCAGAGGGTGTCTACTAAAATGATTAGTGGTCTTCATTATAAAGCATATGAGGACAGACTGAAGGATCTTAATATGTACACCTTAGAGGAAAGGCGGGATAGAGGTGATATGATTGAGATGTTTAAATACCTCTGTGGCATAAATGTTCAGGGAGAGAGCCTCTTTCAATTGAAAGCAAGTTCTGCTACGAGGGGACATGGAATGATGGTGAAGGGAGATAGATTCAGGAGTGATATGCGGAAATATTTCTTTATGGAAAGAGTAGTGAATCCGTGGAATAGTCTCCCAGTGGAGGTGGTAGAGATGAGGACAGTAACTGAATTCAAAAAAGCATGGGACCAACACAGAGGATCTCTAAAGGTAAAAAGGGGACTGTTGTGTTTTGTTGATATGGAAGGACAGACTAGATAGGCCATGTGGTCTTTTTCTGTCATCATATTTCTATGTTTCTATGTTTCTATGTACTCATAGCTCATGTCTGCCCCATAAACATTCTTAAGATGCTAGAGTGTGTGGAGTTGAGAGGAGGGACGTGCTGCAACAGTGTGCATCCCCCTGTGGCATTACCAGGACGAGACCAAAGGTTTCTGCCACCCTAGCAGGAAACCCCAGTCATGGTGTCACCCTCCGCTGCCATCAATTCCATCTTGTGTGGGAAGCAGATGGTGGGAGTTGCAGTATTTTAAAAGTAGTGGCTTTGTGCAGCCACTTTGTTGCCCCTGGCAGGCCATGTACTTCAACACACATGGCCTGCCACTTCTGATGCCCCTCCGACAGTAAGTTGTACTGAAGGGGGATCAAAAGTAGAAGGTCATGTGTGCCAAAGCACATGGCTTGCTGCAGGCAACAAAACAGCAGTACAAAGCCACCCACCTGGGTCAGCCTCCTTAGTCGGCTACCTAGCTCGCCTAGTGAACAGACAGGCTAGCCCTGGGCATTACTGAGAGGTATATTTTATGGACATGAGGGTCACAGAGGGCTATTTATGGGGCAACAAATGATCCAGAATACCCATATCAGCAGGACAGAAACTGTGCACAATTGTGACAACTCTGATCTGCACCACACAGTGACATGTATGCATCAACATACTGTCTTATCATAGTACATTTGGTCTGCAAGCATGCACATTGAAATTAGACCTGCTGAACACATGACTTTATTGGCTCTGCAACAGCATATTGCCAAGGGTCCTACAACTTCTCCCAGTAGATGCATGACACATGAGTTTGACATGACTGGGAACTTTATTGATAACCATGAATGCACATCTGTTGCTCCATCACATATTATATGCAGTATGTGAAGACAAGTCACAGTCCTGGGATGACCACCCTCACAGGTCATCACACTTTCATACATGCTCCATATTGGCAATATGAAAACCACATTAATTTAGAGATATGAGTGGATGATAGGTGTTTAATATTATGTGAGGGACCTTGTTCCATCATACAGTCTGAGTGTAGACCTGCCAGAGGAACATCCCAATGTGCCTATAGTCTTATCTGGACAGATTCACTTTCCAGTTCCATGCAGCTTGTACAGATGTGCAGTTCTTATGTCCTTGGATCATAGACAAGTTACTTGTCCAGTTCTTATATGCATATGTGCCAGGATGATTGTAGGGTCTTTATAGCAGATGAGAGAGCTGTGAAACTAATAGAGATGTTCTTGGATGTTTCCTGTGGCATTGCAACTATTTATCACAGACACTACAACAGGTATTATCTGCATTTGGGAGGTCACTTCAGGGACACCTGAGCAGTGCAGAGCTGAGCTGCAAAGGGGCCTGCCTTGTTTGGGAAGTTTACATACTGTGAGGTTTCCTCATGCATAGTGGGAGTGGCATGCATTGATTCAAGAGAGTAGCAAAGACTGTAGCAGCCTTTGGAGTCAGACAAGTAAACAGCAACATATAAACTTAAATTTGATGATATTAATCTGTCAAGGTTTTCCATTTGTTTTGCTACTTGCTTTTATTCTTCAACCTGCGATGTGTTTCTTGCATGTGTGCTTTCCCGCAAAAGGCATTTGATGGGTTTTCAGCAGACATAGGGGTCTTTGTCTCATTCCAAGCTACACATACATGATAGATTGTGAGTTTCTTACATGATCTCAGGGATCCCCCCTAAGGGCATACAATTGATATAGACAGTGGTGGATCTTGAACTCTCTGCCTTTGAGATATTGTATGGGGTGATTACCTTGTCACTGTGCTAGCACAACTGCCTAGGAACGTTATGTTGGTTGCATTAGACATGGCTGACAGTGAAGGCATGACTGACAGCAGTGAAGGCATGACAACATTATACCTAGCACGGGGAGGGCCTGGTGTGCCCAGGAGGAGGTATTGGTGGAGGTTGACTCATTTGTGTGCTTTCAGACTTTGGGACCACACATGTGCCATGATTCTGAGGGCTCTCTGTGCATTGGCCATTGAGTTCATTCTTCACAAAGTGGGCCTGTGGCATGCAGTTCCTTTTCCATATTAGAGCTGTGGCTTGAGTTCATCATATACTTTCAGCCCATCCCATACAACCCTTTGTTGTACTTCCTCCCCTACCGCAGGCATGTGATCCCATTTTTGTACAACAGTGCTTCAAATAGAAAAGAAAGTGCTGCTTCTATGTCCCTCCTTAGCCTACCTCCTGCCCTTGAAGGATGTGTGGCTAACTGTCAGGCCATCAAAAATGGTAGCAGTGCTTTCTCCTGCAGCACCACAATGAGTGACAACTGCAATATCTGTTTATGTCAACTAGGTGAGTTTATACAGAGTTTTAGTGGGATTCAAACCATCATTCCATTAAGAACTATACTGTTTCTCAGAATATGAGGCTACTACAGCTGTCCATATTGAAGTGGCTCCTGCCCCCATCATGTTTTTGTCTTAAACGTTTTGTGGCCTATACTTGCTGCCATGCACATCGGTGCCGAAGTGGGTACCAGGCCCTTCCCAGAATAGTCAGGTGTAGACACATAGCACTGCACTTTCAATGTGGCCTGCTGCATCTGTCAAGTCACAATTACTGTCCATCCTTTATGTGATCATGATAAGAGGATTACTGTGACGTTCTCCATTTTCTACTCCTTATGGAATTCAGAGCACAAACATCAGACCTCAGTGCCACAGACCTGAATGATGCATTATACTGCAATCTGCATGTTTGGTTTATCACACTGCCAAGCATATTATATTTGTGTGATGCTTAATATAACATAAAATACTGGAATGGTTTGTCCCACAAAGGCATCCATATGCACAATATTGGCTGTCAAATTCCAGCAGGAGTACATTGGGGCAGCAAGACTGCACATCACTCTCTTCCATCTCTATGCATCTTTCAGCACATTCATCTCCATATAGGCATCATGATCACTGATAATTGCTGGCACACTAGAGCATATGATTTTCAAATGCTTGAAGCTAACAAAATATTATGTTGATGTTCAGGAACAGATTCAAAAAATATTGAATCTGGACCAGGAGTTGTTAGGATAGTAATTTTCTTTCCAGGTTTAGTCTTGGAGAAGTCTTAACCTCTTAAAGCTCTGCTTGATAATTTACTATCACTCAAGCTTATTTTGAATGGCTGCAGAACAGGAACAAGTACTGACTACACTTTTTGTGGAACACTGTATGTTAAACTTATGAATGCTATACTGCTGAGAAAAATGAGATGGTTCTGAGGACAGATACAATCTGAGATCCTGTGCATCACTTGTGTATGCCTGATGACACCAACGATGATGTCAGAGTTGCCAAGTTACCCATTTCCAGGAGTGAGATTTTAAGCCATTTCTGGATTTCTGGCAATCTCATCCTGATGCATTATGGAACCTGTAGCACTGATTCCAATGAGTAAATTCAAGGACTATAACTGCCATATTACACTGTAATGCAAATTTAAAACCAGAACTGGTATAAACTGTCACTCCTTGAACCGAGTAACTTGGCAGCTCTGTGATGTGTAGTTTATGGACCTCGCTGACTTCTGTTTCTGATTTTGTTTTGGTCTTGTTTTGCTTTGTTTTGTTCTTGATATCTGTCTTACTTTAGTATGCCTTCACACTGTCATACATTTGATTTATTTTCTGATGTATTGCAAGGTATTTTCAACTTCAATAAAACTATTGAACTAAAAAAAACAAAACAAAAACAAAATAGCACAGTAATTGGACTATCACAGGCACTGCACTGCCAAAAAAAGTGCTTTTCAAAAACAAACTCTTAAGGGTTTTCAAATCTTTCGGGATCAAGCAAAGAGAATAAAAAAGCAATATGGTAAATTTTCATTTAATATGACAATTTTATGAGAGCTATAAAAGCAAGATATATGGAAGGCACTTATTTAGCTGACCAGATTGGCGGAGAGAGATCTGAGATCCTGAGCCGGCTCTTACCATCACCGTGGCACATCACTGATGACATCACTCCTTCCAGTACTGGGAGGTATACAGGCAAATTTGTCACTGCAGAAAGCGCTGTGGGTGTGTGCCCAAAGGAGCAGGACCTAAGAGGCAGTTCCTGCCCCTTCGAAGCCACCGAGGTTGACTGAGGCTGTGTAACTCCTGAGAAGGCTACTTCATATGGTGAAATGAAAAGCAAAGAATAAATTGCTACTATCAATTAAGCCCATTCAGGGTCCTATGAATCAGCATGTGGTTGGAGCTAAACCTCAACAGACATTTAGTCTAACATTATCCCAAGGGGTTATTTCAACCACGGATGCCTTGCTAAGTTTGGGGGTCCAACCCCCTCAATCTGCTGGGATTAAATTACGCAGCTGCTGTTTCTTCTGTCTTGGGGGCTCCATTGGGTATTTCTACCTCATTGGGACAGTCTGAGACTTTTATTGTATTTCCTACTTATTGGTACCCACAACCGGCGTTAGTGCCTAAAGACTTTTCCTATTCTGGGACACCAGCTTTGGATTCTGGTGATATTTCCTTAAAAGAGCTATAACTACTCTGTGTTAGCATGTAATATCAACCGCTGCTTTCCTAAAAGTGCTGAGAATGCCCCGTTACCATAAACGTTTTGCACTATAACATACCTTAACTTTGGCTGTTAATGTGCATTAGGTACAAAACCTTAGCACAAGTTATTAAACAGGCCCAAAATACATAAAAATAAATAAATATATATAATTCACAAAAAAAATAATGGAAGGATTAATCTTTTCTCCCTGTTGATAGATGTAAAGGCATATTTTACATGGAGATTGGAATTGAGACATCTAGGCTGGGAAGTCCACAATTCCGGTGGTATTTTAGAAAACATTCTACCAAACATGGCATCTTTTCTAAAATATATATAAGGAAGTGTAGAAGTGCACATAGATATGCATCCAGGTTAACTCTCCACTGTCTCAGAAGAAAGGCCTCGCAATCCACTTCCTGTCATGGTGCCAAAAAAACCAAGAGCTGCCAGGTCACCAGGAGTTGGCATTGACTTGAAGGCACACATTGCATTGCATTACAGTGGGAGGAGGCATTTTACAAGCATGGGAAAAATAATCAGTGGAGACTCAGCAACTTACACGTCAGCTCTTGCACATATATGTGAGCCATTCCACAGTCCTATATGTAGAAATGTCACATATCATGTATACAGGACCTTACCTTTCCTTCATTTTAATTTCAAGGGAAGGTTACAACATGGATATCCCAATTAATCCCTCTTTTATAGGGCTGGCTGAATCAAGCACTTTTTAAAAACGTATACGTGCCAGGGTACAGCTGCAAATACTAATATGGATGCCTTTAGTCATACAAATGCATTCCCTATAATACCCATGTATATTTTGCACTAATCCAGGCTATGCCCTAACCATGCCCCATTGCCATTTCTACATATTATGGTCATCCACATGTACATTTCATTTTTCTAAAATCACCATTTACACATGGATGCTAATTCCACATGTAAATTCAGGTTTTTTTCTATGTGGAAATCTCAAGGCTTCCCTTACTATAACAACCATTCATTTCCAATGTTAGACACTTAAATGTATGCTATTTGCCAATTACAGTAAGTGCAGAGTGACTCAAAAACCATGGCATATTCCTGTGACTGATGGATTTCCACAGATCGGCAAAGTTCAATTGATCTTCCTCAGAGCCTCTGCATACAATCTGGCATCCAGCAGTATGAAGTTTAAAGTAATTTTTTTTTTCACATTCATGCTAGTGAGTATGTAATGAAAATCCAGACTGACAGCCATTTAGGAGGAATATAATTTCAATTCTTTAATTTAAAAGCTAAAATATCCATGTAGCAGTTGCAAACACCAGGGGAGGGAGGAGTGGCCTAGTGGTTAGGACAAGGTACTTCAGGCCGGAGGGCCAGGGGTTCAAGTCCCACCTGGGGACAGCAATCTCAGGCCGGAGGGACTGGGATTTCTAGTCCTATAGGCACTCCTTGTGGTCTTTGGCAAGCCACTTAACCCTCCATTGCCCATGTTCCCTGTAAGTATTAGCATATGTGTCTCATATCCCCTCGTGTTAAATGTATCTCCCAATTGACCGCTTTGACCCAGGGAAAAGCGGGATATAAATACAGCTAAATAAATAAATAAACAGGCCATTTCTAGATGGATTACCCTGTTTGAAAACAATTCAATGTACAAGTAAGAATGCATGTCTTCTATGGCTGCAGTATAAGGGAGTACAGATTAAGGAAATGTTTGTACATGTGAATCCCGCAAAGTAAACATACTGTAGGTTAGAAGAGATGAATCTGAAAACAGAAGAGGTATCTCAGTTCCAGTCTATAATCGTAGATTCCTGAATATCATATTCTAAAAAGATATAGGCCCCTAATTTACCATGCAAATGTGTGCTGCAGGATTCACAAACCTGTCCTGCAATATCTTCGTATGAAAGTATAGTGAATCCTATAATATATATTTTCTTACTTTCTGTATGCAGGAATATCACCGATTCATAGCCACAGCAATGCAAAGGCTAGTGGGCCTGATTGAAAGCACCAGACTGATTAAGAAAATGCAGCCTTCCCAATCCATTTTTGAATAAGGCTCTACTGTGAAACTACTGTTATTATGACTCCATGTAGTAAGTTTTGTAAATAGTTTTCCCCTGTTATCCAAGTTTTTGTACCCTGTTACCTGTAAAACTCATACGCGTTTAACTGTACTGAGCATTTTTGTTACATGTAAACCGCGCTGATGCCGAATAGTGCGGTATATAAGAAACTATAAATAAATAAAATAAAATAAATAAAATACTCGGAACCATCCTATCCCTGATTAAGTTTCTAATAAGACCCCCCCCCCCCCAAAAAAAAAAAAATCCCCTCCTCCTCATATTTGATCATTTTTGTAATAAGAATATTTCCTTGCAGCTCCCTACACTCAATCAATTTTTAATTAGGCTCTCTCTCCTCTCTCCTGAAACACCCTACCACCAATCCTTTTTGAATAAGGCTCTCCCCCTGGACCAAAAAACCCTAAACCATTTTTAAATAAAGATCTCCTCCTGGTACCATCCTTGTCACCAACTGGTGGTATCCCTGATGGGTTCTAGGAAGCAAGAGAGATTCCTGGGGGTCCCTGACTTGGTGGTTCTCTTAATTAAAATGGTAGCTTCAAACTCTTAGGAGTAGTCATGTAGATCTCTTAATGGGGCAGACTGGAGAAGTAACTTAGTGGTTAGAAAAATGGGATGAGAATCAAGGAAGATAGAGCTCAAATCCTATTTTAGACATGTTTTGCTTAGGCTTAACACCTATTGTTGAGGTTTCAGGGGGCTGATGAAATGTGTTTCTGTAGACATTCTTGTTTGCACATGTGTGAGCATGAACAAACATGTAGAAACATAGAAACATAGAAATATGATGACAGAAAAAGACCACATGGCCTATCTAGTCTGTCCTTCCATATCAACAACTACAACAGTCCCCTTTTTACCTTTAGAGATCATCTGTGTTTGTCCCATGCTTTTTTGAATTCAGTTACTGTCCGCATCTCTACCACCTCCACTGGGAGACTATTCCACGGATCCACTGCTCTTTCCGTAAATAAATATTTCTGCAAATCACTCCTGAATCTATCTCCCTTCACCCTCATCCCATGTCCTCTCATAGCAGAACTTGCTTTCAATTGAAAGAGGCTCTCTCCCTGAACATTTATGTCACGGAGGTATTTAAACATCTCAATCATATCACCTCTATCCCGCCTTTACTCTAAGGAGTACATATTAAGATCCTTAAGTCTGTCCTCATTTGCCTTATAATGAAGACCACTAATCATTTTAGTAGCCACCCTCTGCACCGACTCCATCCTGTTCACATCCTTTTGAAGGTGCGGTCTCCAGAATTGCACACTATACTCCAAATGAGGTCGCACCAAAGACTTATACAGAGGCACTATCACCTCCTTTTTTCTGCTAGCCGTTCCTCTCCGTATGCACCCAAGCATCCTTCTAGCTTTTGCCGTCGCCTTTTCTACCTATTTAGCTACTTTAAGATCATCAGACACAACCACGCCTAGGTCCCGCTCTTCTGTAGTGGACAAAAGTACTTCACCCCCTATGCTATATTGCTCCCTTGCATTGCTGCAGACCAAATGCATGACCTTACATTTTTTAACATTAAATCCAAGCTACCAAATTCTAGACCATTCTTCAAGCTTAGCTAGATCACTCCTCATGTTATCTACACCTTCCTGGGTGTCTACTCTATTGCAGATTTTGGTATCATCCACAAAGAGGCAAACCTTACCCGACAACCCTTCCGCTATATCATTAACAAAGATGTTAAAAATAATCGGACCAAGGACAGATCCCTGGGGCACACCACTGGTAACATCCTTCTCCTCAGAGTGAGCTCCATTTACTTGTACTCTTTGTTGCCTCCCACCCAACCAATTTCTAATCCAAGCAGTAACTTTAGTATCCATCCCTAGGGTGCTCAGTTTGTTTATAAGTCGCCTGTGAGGAACAGTGTCAAAGGCTTTACTGAAATCTAAATACACCACATCTAGGGCTTTCCCTCGGTCCAACTCCCTGGTCACCTAGTCAAAGAAATCAATCAGATTTGTCTGACAAGACCTGCCTCTGGTGAATTCATGCTGCCTCGGATCCTGTAATCCGCTGGACTCCAGAAACCTCACTATTCTCTCTTTCAGCAGTGTTTCCAATAATTTACTCACCACCAAAGTTAAACTAACTGGCCTGTAGTTTTCAGCCACATCCTTACTTCCGCTTTTGTGTAAAGGCACCACATGAGCCTCTCTCCAGTCTTTTGGCACCACTCCCGACTCCAACGAGGCATTGAAAAGGTCAGTGAGTGGAGCTGCTAGAACGTCCCCAAGTTCCCTCAGTATTCTGGGCTGTATCCCATCCGGTCACATCGCTTTGTCTACTTTAAATTGAGCTAGTTTCTCACGAACACAATCTTCTGAAAATTGTTCAAGATGTCCCTCGCTTCTGTTCCTATTTGTGGGTGTTTTCTGAGGTCCTGCTCCTGGTTCTTCACCTGTGAACACAGTACAGAAATATTTGTTAAGCAATTCCGCTTTATCCTTATCAGCTTCCTCCCCTGCACCCTTGAGTCTGACAATACCACTTTTACCCTTCCTCTTCTCACTAATATATCTGAAAAATGTCTTATCCCCTCATTTTATTGCATTGGCTATTTCCTCCTCCTTTTGAATCTTTGCCTTCCTGACTACTTTGCTAACTTCTCTAAGTTTTTCCAAATACAGATGCCTGTCTTCCTCTCTCTGTGATATCTTGTATTTCATGAAGGCCTCCATCTTTTTCTTCACTTTTTCAGCTACTTCTTTTGAAAGCCATAGCGGTCTCCTTTTCCTTTTACCTTTATTTACCATTTTAACAAAAAGGTTGGTTGCCCTTAAAATATCCCCTTTCAGTTTTGCCCACTGTATTTTTACATCCCAAAGCTGTTCCCATTCCACTAACAACTCCCTGAGGTATTGGTCCATCTTGGCAAAGTTAGTCTTCCTAAAGTCTAAGATCCTCACCTTTGAATGGATTCTAACAGCCCTAGTCCTAATACTGAATCACACCATCTGGTGATCACTGGATGCAAAATGATCTTCCACTACAACATCAGAAATACTTTCACCATTGGTAAGCACCAAGTCCAGTATGGCCCCTTCACGTGTGGGGTCTGTTACCAATTGCCTGAATAGTTCTCCCTGTAGAGAATCTAGGATCTCCTTACTTCCAAATGATACTGCAGCAGGAATGTACCAATCAACATCTGGCATATTGAAATATCCTATCAGTAGCACTTCCCCTTTCCTAGCAATGCTGCATATGTCTTCAATTAACTCTCTGTCCACCTCTTCCTCTTGTGAGGGAGGTCTGTATATCACACCAATGCAAATAGATTTATCTTTCCCTCTTTCTAGTTTAACCCACAATGCCTCTTCTCTCCATTTTAAGCTCTGTAATTCCAAAGCTTTAATAGTAGTTTTTACATATAGTTCCACTCCTCTTCCCCTTCTTCCTACCCTGTCCTTTCTGAATAAAGTATAGCCAGGTATAGTTACATCCCAATCATGGTTTTCTGTGAACCATATTACTGTAACTGCCACTAAATCCAAGTCTGCCACTCCCTCCAAAGCTTCAACATCAGGGATCTTATTTCCCATGCTACGGGCATTTATACACACTGCTTTGCATATGTTACCCCTGTTACCCATTTCCATAAAGGTATTTAATGTATCACCTACCAGGGGGCGTTCACCTACCTGGGGGCTTTTCTCACCCATCCCCAACGAATCTAGTTTAAAGCCCTCTTCAGTTGATTAGCCAGTCTACTATCCAAGACGCGTTGACCTTTCTTGGACAGATGGATGCTATCTCTGCTCTGCAACCCTTGGAACAGCATCCTATGGTCTAAGAAACCAAAGCGCTCTCGATGACACCATCCACACAGCCATGCATTCATCTCCAGGATGTGAGCCTCTCTGCCTTGGCCTTTACCCTCAACAGGGAGGATTGAAGAGAACACCACCTGTTCTACCACCTGAACACCACCACCCTAACTGCTTCACCCTCTGTTCCAATGGGAAAGAGGTGAGGAATGTGACTTTAAAGACAGATGTAAACAGGGTTCCCATAGAAACCACAAGCCACCGGAGCATGCAGTAGCTAGAGCTAAGCCCTGCCCAAGCAGTGACGTAAGAGCTAGGTTGAGCCCTAACAGCTCTCACATGTGCAGAGAGGAGGGTGTGGCTGAAACGAAGCACCATTTTAAAACTGCTTCAGAGTTTGGTAAAAGTAGTCAGGAGGAAAGGAGTCAGGAGGAAAGGAACCAGGAGGAAAGAGGCCACGAGAAAAAGGAGCTCAAGGAGCAAAGGAGAGGAGGAGGAAAGACAGCTGATTTTTACTCTCAGAAAGCAGTGGAACCAAGGTGGGAACCTGTCCTAAAACACCCCAGAGAAGAGAAGCTGGAGAGGTTTGTTTCCACGTGGGGAAACAGCTCATAGAGCCAGCCAAGTAATAGAGGTGGGGAAGACAAGTTTGCTACAGTTCCTTACAGAGGCTTTTCTGAAGAAGTGGTCAGAGAGCTGAGGAAAAGCTCTGAACGCTGTGCTAGCCAAAAGACAAGGAGAGCAGCTCCAGGCAGGAACAGGAACAGTTCAAGTAGATGCCGTGAGTCAGCTCTAGAGGCTGTTGAAAAGCTATTCTATGAGAGAGAAACTCCTTCTTTAAGCTATGCTGGTACAGAGCAGAAAGAACACTTTTTAGGGAAACTGAAAAAGTTTCTGCAGAGTGTAAAGTTTAAACCTTCTGATATAAGCTCCCCAGAAGATGATTCAAATGAAGCTGTGGAAGATATGCAGATAGAAATGTATGAAACTCCTTGTGATAATGACGCAGTAGAAATGGAATGCTCATTCTGTAAGTCAAACAAACTAAACATGTGCTAGGCTTAGGCCAGGAGAAGAAGTGTATTTATCCTGGTTTTGTCAAGCTGAGTGAGAAATAAAACTCTAACTAAGAAGTTTTAAAGTCTGCCTGATGTGATTAGCAGCCATAGCAGTGAAAGGCATTTGTCTGAAGGAAGCTGAGTGCCGCTGCTGTGGAAAGAATATTCCTGACTTTGATGTTAAGCCTGTTTTGTTCCTCTTCATTCATTTAATTTGGAGAACTTATCCTTGCCTTGTTTTTGGCTCTATGAATTTTGATGTGAGGGAGAAACCCCGGAATAAATTTCTTTGTTTTGCCTGACAAACTGTGTGGTCACACTACTTTGCTTGGAGAGTATATGAAACTACAAGTCCCAGCATTCAGTGCTGGCAGCCAAAGCCTGGGACAGTACTCAAAGGGCAAATAAGGCAGCCCTTTTGCCTACCGGCCATTGGCCTAGGCAGGGGGTCACGACAGAGTGGTGTTGTTGTTATGGATTCTGCGCTAGGACGCATGCACAAGGATTTAAACCCAAAATAGCGCAGTGGTCAAGTCGACAGGAAGAATTCTGTTCTGGATTTCGTCAGGACTGAGACGGAGAGTCTGAGGTCTACGGAGACCAATGTTTGTATAAGTGTTAAGCACCACCAGTACCAGGTAATGCGTATTTATCTGGGATTAGTAAGGATACTGGTACTGGGGGAAGTGCTGTAACCAATGACAAAGGAGAATACTGCAAAGCATATTTTTGTACCGCACTTAGGTGGTCGTATTGTCTCTTTTGTCGTTCCAGAGCAAGATGACAATGGAAGTCAAGGAGGTCCTCGCCTGGATCGCTTCCCAGTTCGAGTGGCAGAGGGAGCTGTCACTGGAGGCCCAGGAGTGAGCGGCAGCCAGAATAGAGGCTCAGCAACGGCCGCTGATCAACTTGATGGAGGCATGGATGCAGGGCGTGAAGAAGGAGCCAGAGCCCATCCCTCCTACACCAGGTTCAGCAGGACATTGTCCAGCTAGTACTTTTGGACCATGGTCCAAAGAGACACTAGGATTTGGTCAGTTAACTGACAAGGACAATTCTTAGAAGCATTCGAGCGTGTGGCTCACGTAGCTAATTGGCCAAAAGACCAATGGGCAGTCCGGTTGGCACTATCACTCACGGGTGAGGCTTTAGCCGCTTACCAGACCATACCCCCGGCTTTTGCCAATAACTATGAGGAGGTAAAGTGAGCTATCAAAGATAGGTTAGGTCTAACACCCTCGGTGTACCACCGTTTATTGAGGAATGCCAGATTAGGATCCAGTGAAACACCCAGAGCGTTATACCACCGTCTAAAAGGTCTGGTTAATAAATGGTTGGAACCAGAAGGTAAAACGCTGGAAACAATATTAGATAGCATCATATTAGAACAATTCTTGGCAGCTGTTCCAGTAAAAGTACGCACCTTCCTGATATTGCAGGGTTGCCGAAGCACTCAGGAGGCTATTTTGCTCACTGAGCGATTCCTTGAGGCGGATGTCACCGCACAAGAAATGAGCTTTGCTTCTACAAAGGCACCATACGCTTCATCAGAAAGGGAAGAGAGGCCAAGGAATATTGTTAATAATGTGTGTTTGCCTGTGGATAGAAAGAAATATGTGAAAAGAACATGTTTCAGGTGTGGAAGTGATGGTCACTTACAACGTTAATGTAAGGTGAAAACAGCCTTAATGATAGATGACCCAGGACAGGCTAGAGAAGGTTTCCTGTTAGCAGTCACAGTGCAAGGAGTAACAGTAAAGGCCTTATTATATTCTGGATCTGACCAGTCTATGCTATCCAAAAGCCTTTGGCGAAAGATAGGGGTCCAAGGCAAAGGAATACCCCGTTCCTAATGGCACAGTGAAGATTAGATGTGTACATGGGACAGCGTCCACGTATCCCATCTACCGAGTCCTAGTAAAAGGGCTAGGGATAGAGAAAGAGATCCCAGTAGCAGTAGTGCCCCGGTTACCCCAAGAAGTAGTGTTAGGGAGAGACTGGCCTCAGTTCCAGAAAGGTATCCAACAGGGTCTACAGAAGAAGGAAGGGATGGTAGCCGCCAGCACCCCACCTGGAACCCAGGACCGGAAAGTAGCTAAGCCAACAGGAGTTCCTAGTCCCTTGTTCGGGAAGATGCAAAAGTCCGTCCAGCAATTGTCTAAGGAGGAATCGGCCAAGAGACCCATATTTGCACTAAGGTATTGTAAAATGAGTCCAGATGCCCGAGCACCGAAAAGAGCCTCCCCGCAAGCCGCCGGGTTTGACCTGTATAGTACAGAGGATGTGATGGTCCCTAAGCATGGGAAAGCCCTAGTGAACACCGCTCTCCAGTTGGAAGTACCCGTCAGTTGCTACGGACGCATAGCACCCCGTTCCAGCTTAGCAGTAAAACACTTCATTGATGTAGGGGCCGGCGTCATAGACCCGGATTACAGATGTAGTATTTGGGTAGACTTACTGAGCGTATGTCAATTCATAAATATTATCGCTCAAAAAATGTGAATGCCCTTCAATGCTTAATTGACTTTTCTCTAAGATTACAGATGTGCGGTCAAGGTTTTGCTGTTTAACTTCGGATCTGAAGATTTCAAAGTGAGTGTGAGCGACCGCATAGCCCAGCTTATTTGCGAAAGACTGGGGTTTCCTCCTCTCGAGGAAGTACCCATGGTTTCTGACACGATGCGCGGAACCCAAGGATTCGGTTCCACAGGATATGCAGACCTGCAAGGGCTGGCAGCGACGGTGAAGGAGAGGATGGAAGATGACTTAGGACCCCAGCTGAGTGACTGTAAGAAGAATCCTGAACCGAGGATGGGGGAAGGCCTCTCATGGACACAGAAGCGGGAGTTGGGACAGCTAATCGAGAGTTTCTCTGATGTCATGACGCCTATACCAGGGGAAACTAAGCTCGTCGCACACGAAATCCTAACACCACCAGGGGAAGTAGTACGACAACGCCCGTACAGACTGCCAGAAGCCAAGAGGCAGGAGGTGATAGATCAAGTGAAAGAGATGCTTGATTTAGGAGTGATTGAAGAATCGAAGAGTCCGTGGAACAGTCCTATCGTGCTGGTTCCCAAGCCCGATGGATCGCTTAGGTTCTGCATTGACTTCAGGAGGGTTAATGCCATCTCAAAATTTGATGCATATCCCATGCCTCGTATAGAGGAGTTGCTCGACCGGTTGGGGCAAGCCAGATATCTCACAACCTTGGATATGACGAAGGGCTACTGGCAGATTCCTCTGACCAGGGAATCTCGCCAGAAGACCGCTTTTACTATGCCAGTAGGCCTATTCCAATTCAGACGAATGCCGTTTGGCCTACACGGAGCGGCTGCCACTTGTCAACGGCTTGTCGACCTGGTACTCCGGCCTCATCAAGAATATGCTGTAGCGTATATGGATGATGTCATCATTCATAGAGTTCGATGGGACCAACATCTATCCAGGATAAGAGCAGTGTTACAGGCAATGAGGGATGCAGGCCTGACCCTAAATCCGGCAAAATGTATGTTCGGTGGTCAAGAGGTGAAGTACCTGGGCCATTTGGTTGGACACGGCACGGTGAAACCTTTGCTGAACAAGGTTGAAAGTGTGAAGGTTTTCCCCCGGCCCACTAACAAGAAACAAATACGTAGTTTCCTAGGATTGGTGGGGTACTACTGGCGGTTTATTTCACACTTTGCTGAGAAGAGTGCACTTTTGTCGGACATGTTAAAGAAAAATCTGCCCAATCAGCTAAAGTGGACCCTAGAAGCAAGCACGGCTTTTGAGCGTTTAAAGGAGGAGCTGTGTGCGGCCCCGGTATTGCGAGGGGTTGAGTTTGGTCTACCATTTATTCTGCAGACGGATGCCTCCGCGACCGGATTGGGAGCAGTACTCTCCCAGAAATATGAGGGTATCGAGCATCCGGTGCTTTTCCTTAGTCGGAAGCTGTCCCCGGCTGAGAAAAATTATTCAACTATCGAGAGAGAATGCCTGGCGATAAAGTGGGCTGTGGAATCTCTGAAATTTTAACTTGCGGGCAGAAAATTTCTTCTGGTGACAGATCATGCCCCACTGAAATGGCTTGGTCAAATGAAAGATCATAACGCTAGACTGATGCGTTGCTATATGGCGCTTCAAGCGTTTGATTTCCGCCTCCCACCCAACCAATTTCTAACCCAAGCAGTAACTTTAGTGTCCACCTCTAGGGTGCTCAGTTTGTTTATAAGTTGCCTGTGAGGAACAGTGTCAAAGGCTTTACTGAAATCTAAATACACCACATCTAGGGCTTTCCCTAGGTCCAACTCCCTGGTCACCTAGTCAAAGAAATCAATCAGATTTGTCTGACAAGACCTATCTCTGGTGAATTCATGCTGCCTCAGATCCTGTAATCCGCTGGACTCCAGAAACCTCACTATTCTCTCTTTCAGCAGTGTTTCCAATAATTTACTCACCACCAAAGTTAAACTAACTGGCCTGTAGTTTTCAGCCACATCCTTACTTCCGCTTTTGTGTAAAGGCACCACATGAGCTTCTCTCCAGTCTTTTGGCACCACTCCCGACTCCAACGAGGCATTGAAAAGGTCAGTGAGCGGAGCTGCTAGAACGTCCCCAAGTTCCCCAAGTATTCTAGGGTGTATCCCATCCGGTCACATCGCTTTGTCTACTTTAAGTTGAGCTAGTTTCTCACAAATACAATCTTCTGAAAATTGTTCAAGATGTCCCTCGCTTCTGTTCCTATATGTGGGTGTTTTCTGAGGTCCTGCTCCTGGTTCTTCACCTGTGAACACAGTACAGAAATATTTGTTAAGCAATTCCGCTTTATCCTTATCAGCTTCTACATATTCCTCCCCGCACCCTTTAGTCTGACAATATAGTTCCACTCCTCTTCCCCTTCTTCCTACCCTGTCTTTTCTGAATAAAGTATAGCCAGGTATAGTTACATCCCAATCATGGTTTTCTGTGAACCATATTTCTGTAACTGCCACTAAATCCAAGTCAGCCACTCCCTCCAAAGCTTCAACATCAGGGATCTTATTTCCCATGCTACGGGCATTTATACACACTGTTTTTCCATGTTACCCCTGTTACCCATTTCCATAAAGGTATTTAATGTATCACCTACCAGGGGGCGTTCACCTACCTGGGGGCTTTTCTCACCCATCCCCAAAGAATCTAGTTTAAAGCCATCTTCAGTAGATTAGCCAGTCTACTACTGAAGACGCGTTGACCTTTCTTGGACAGATGGATGCCATCTCTGTTCTGCAACCCTTGGAACAGCATCCTATGGTCTAAGAAACCAAAGCACTCTCGATGACACCATCCACACAGCCATGCATTCATCTCCAGGATGCGAGCCTCATTGCCTTGGCCTTTACCTGTTCTACCACCTGAACACCACCACCCTAACTGCTTCACCCTCTGTTCCAGAGCCATGAAGTCACTTTTGATACGTTCCGAGGTACACTGTGATAAGGTGAATTGTGAGGATGAGATGGAATGGGAGAGAAATGAGGAATGTACCTTTAAAGACAGATGTAAACAGGGTTCCCATAGAAACCGGAGCATGCAGTAGCTAGAGCTAAGCCCTGCCCAAGCAGTGATGTAAGAGCTAGGTTGAGCCCTAACAGCTCTCACATGTGCAGAGAGGAGGGTGTGGCTGAAAAGAAGCACCATTTTAAAACTGCTTCAGAGTTTGGTAAAAGTAGTAAGGAGGAAAGGAGTCAGGAGGAAAGGAACCAGGAGGAAAGAGGCCACGAGAAAAGGGAGCTCAAGGAGCAAAGGAGAGGAGGAGGAAAGACAGCTGATTCTTACTCTCAGAAAGCAGTGGAACCAAGGTGGGAACATGTCCTAAAACACCCCAGAGAAGAGAAGCTGGAGAGGTTTGTTTCCACGTGGGGAAACAGCTCAGAGAGCCAGCCAAGTAATAGAGGTGGGGAAGACAAGTTTGCTACAGTTCCTAACAGAGGCTTTTCTGAAGAAGTGGTCAGATAGCTGAGGAAAAGCTCTGAATGCTGTGCTAGCCAAAAGACAAGGAGAGCAGCTCCAGGCAGGAACAGGAACAGTTCAAGTAAGTGCCGTGAGTCAGCTCTAGGGGCTGTTGAAAAGCTATTCTATGAGAGAGAAACTCCTTCTTTAAGCTATGCTGGTACAGAGCAGAAAGAACACTTTTTAGGGAAACTGAAAGAGTTTCTGCAGAGTGTAAAGTTTAAACCTTCTGATATAAGCTCCCCAGAAGATGATTCAAATGAAGCTGTGGAAGATATGCAGATAGAAATGTATGGAACTCCTTGTGATAATGACGCAGTAGAAATGGAATGCTCATTCTGTAAGTCAAACAAACTAAACATGTGCTAGGCTTAGGCCAGGAGAAGAAGTGTATTTATCCTGGTTTTGTCAAGCTGAGTGAGAAATAAAACTCTGACTAAGAAGTTTTAATGTCTGCCTGATGTGATTAGCAGCCATAGCAGTGAAAGGCATTTGTCTGAAGGAAGCTGAGTGCCGCTGCTGTGGAAAGAATATTCCTGACTTTGATGTTAAGCCTGTTTTGTTCCTCTTCATTCATTTAATTTGGAGAACTTATCCTTGCCTTGTTTTTGGCACTATGAATTTTGATGTGAGGGAGAAACCCCGGAATAAATTTCTTTGTTTTGCCTGAGAAACTGTGTGGTCACACTACTTTGCTTGGAGAGTATATGAAACTACAAGTCCCAGCATTCAGTGCTGGCAGCCAAAGCCTGGGACAGTACTCAAAGGGCAAATAAGGCAGCCCTTTTGCCTACCGGCCATTGACCAAGGCAGGGGGTCATGACAATACCTGGTAGTATCATTTGTTCGAACATGGATTAGCAACATTGGGTAATAGTCATTAGGCTTGATGAGTCTCGGAAAACTCTCTGTAACATCTTGGATTTTGGCACCAGGCAGATAGCATACCTCTCTGGATATTAAGTCTGGCCGGCAGATGGACACCTCAGTACCCCTCAGAAGAGAGACTGCAACTACCACTACCCTTTGTTTCCTTGTGGTCACTGATTCTGCAACTTTGGGGTACTTGAGCTCTGGTTCTTCCCTTTCCAGGGATGCTTTCACCTCCTCCACTTCCAGGGCTGCATAATGGTTCTTCATTTCAAGGGCTGGAGAAGTTGGATTGGTGATTTTGCAGGTCCTGGTGACTTGTGTCCAACCATCGACATTCTGTTGGCACCCATCTTCTCTTCTGCTGGAGAGCTTGGTTGCTGCAAGAAGCATCTCATCAATATACTTCTCACTGTCTTGAATGCTCCTCAGCCTCGCCACCTCCTCTCTAAGTTCCTCCACTTGTTTCCTCAGACCTTCAGCATGCAGGCACCCTGCACATGGAACTGGTCCTTCAACTGGCATTAGGACCTCTGTCTGGACCGAGGCAGAAGCTGTAATGGGGGCAACAGATTTAGTGATATGATTTTTCCCAGCCATTGTTCTGTTCGTGGAGCTTAGGTATCTGTTAAAGCAAAAGAGAGAGATCTACCAAGTACCAGCCGGTTTCCCAGCTGTCCTTTCAGAGAAAAAGCAGTTAAAGCTCTTTAATTATATTCAAAATGTGCTGGTCCAATTCTCTGTGCTTTGTTAAATGGGAAGGTGCCCTGTAAAGCAAGACTGCTCATTAGGAGTGTGTGGGAGTCGGGGTGGGTAGGGAGGGAACTAACACCTGATTAGGTGTTAGCAGTTCCCAAAGCTAAGGAGGTTACTAGAGTTCAACAACCTACTCTGCTCAAGGAAAGTTCCACTAAAGCACCAAAAATAAAGTAACCTTGCTTTAAAAATATGCAAAAACCCTTTTAAGACCTCCCAGTCAGAGAGCTAGCAATTTAATAAAATAAACCCTCAAATCCTTACTGTTGGTTGATCTGTAGAGCCCCTTTTGGGAAAGCCTCAACAGGGCAGGGCACTGGAGCCTTTTATGCAGGCCTCAGCTGTTCTCAGGTAATCAGGCCCACTAACTCCTGATTAGGGGTTAGCAGTTTCCAAAGCTGAGGAGGTTACCAGAGTTCAACAACCTACTCTGCTCAAGGAAAGTTCCACTAAAGCACCAAAAAGAAAGTAACCTTGCTTTAAAAATATACAAAAACCCTTCTAAGAGCTCCCAGTCAGAGAGCTAGCAATTTAATAAAATAAACCCTCAAATCCTTACTGTTGGTTGATCTGTAGAGCCCCTGTTAGGAAAACCTGAACAGAGCAGGGCACTGGAGCCTTTTATGCAGGCCTCAGCTGCTCTCAGGTAATCAGGCCCACTAACTCCTGATTAGGTGTTAGCAGTTTCCAAAGCTGAGGAGGTTACCAGAGTTCAACAACCTACTCTGCTCAAGGAAAGTTCCAATAAAGCACCAAAAAAAAAAGTAACCTTGCCTGAAAAATATACAAAAACCCTTTTAAGAGCTCCCAGTCATAGAGCTAGCAATTTAATTTAAATAAAACCTCAAATACTTACTGCTGATTGATCTGTAGAGCCCCTGTTAGGAAAGCCTAAAAGGGCAGGGCACTGGAGCCTTTTATGCATATGCTAGCTGTTGATTTTATTTATTTATTTATTTAACTGTATTTATATCCCGCTTTAGGTGTTAGCAGTTCCCAAAGCTGAGGAGGTTACTAGAGTTCAACAACCTACTCTGCTCAAGGAAAGTTCCACTAAAGCACCAAGAAGAAAGTAACCTTGCTTTAAAAATATACAAAAACCCTTTTAAGACCTCCCAGTCAGAGAGCTAGCAATTTAATAAAATAAACCCTCAAATCCTTACTGTTGGTTGATCTGTAGAGCTCCTGTTGGGAAAGCCTGGAGCCTGGAGCCTGGAGCCTTTTATGCAGGCCTCAGCTGCTCTCAGGTAATCAGGCCCACTAACTCCTGATTAGGTGTTAGCAGTTCCCAAAGCTGAGGAGGTTACCAGAGTTCAACAACCTACTCTGCTCAAGGAAAGTTCCACTAAAGCACCAAAAAAAAAGTAACCTTGCCTGAAAAATATACAAAAACCCTTTTAAGAGCTCCCAGTCATAGAGCTAGCAATTTAATAAAATAAACCTCAAATCCTTACTGTTGGTTGATCTGTAGAGCCCCTGTTAGGAAAGCCTAAAAGGGCAGGGCACTGGAGCCTTTTATGCATATGCTAGCTGTTGATTTTATTTATTTAGCTGTATTTATATCCTGCTTTTCACCAGGTCAAAGCGGTCAATTGGGGGATACATTTAACATGAGGGGATATGAGACACATTCACTAATACTTACAGGGAACCTGGGCAATGGAGGGTTAAGTGGCTTGCCCAAGACCACAAGTAGTGCCTACAGGACTAGAAATCCCAGTCCCTCTGGCCTGAGATTGCTGACCCCAGGTGGGACTTGAACCCCTGGCCCTCTGGCCTGAAGTACCTTGTCCTAACCACTAGACCACTCCTCCCTCTTGACTGAAGCTCCTAAAATGTGGCATATAATACTTCCACCACAATGATCGGCTGTGTGCATGCTTCAGCCGTGCTGTGAAGGAAGTTTGGGCTGATTGAGTTTTCAGGTCTCATGGCCTCAATCATCCCAGACTTTCTCCACAGCACAGTTGAAGCATTCATGTAGCAGATCACTGTTGTGGAAGTATTAAATGGCATATATCAAGAGTGCAAGCAAGTGATTAAATGAGAGAATGGATAAGGGGGGAGGGGAGCATGAAAGAGACAGAGAGAGAGATTGAGTGAAGCCAGGTGGAGGGTCATGACAGAGAAAGAGAGAGAGAGAAAGATAGAGTGTCTTTGGGTGGAGTGGGGTGTCATATGCAAAAGAGAGATATTGTTATCTGGGGAGGTCATATGAGAAAGAGAGAAAGACACTGGTTGAAGGCTAGGTGGCAGTATGTGGAGGTTGTGAGAGAGAGACTAGGAAGGCTGGTAGAGTGGTGGGGTTATAAGTGAGGCTGGGAAGGCTGGAGGTTAAGAGAGAGAGACACACACATACATGCATGCAGCCCCTATTATTCTTCATGATACACACAGGCACCCACCGACATGACCCATGACACAAGCATATGCCCACACATTCCCTGACATCCCACCTGACACACACACATGCATGGAGCCCTTGACTTTCCCCATGATACACACATACATACGCAGCCCCTAATACTGTCCATGATAGACACATATTCACACATTCCCAACACACACATATGCACACACACATCCTCTGATATACATGTATGCAGCCCTCAGTACACACACACATGAACATGTATGCACCCCTGACACATGCACACCTACACGTAGCCTTCTACACACACACACACACTCACACACACACACACACATTGGACACTTCTATGAGACAAACATATCACCCCACACATGCCTGATTCTGCAATTGAGCAAACACACCATTGTGTGACACTGAACGTGTGCACTTTTTGACTTGTTACTTTTTTGTGATCTTTGCAAGTCCCTTCACCATCCATTGCCTCAGGTACAACTAGATTGTGAGACCATTTGGGAAGGTAAATAACTCATGTACCTGAATGCATAAGACCCCCGGAACTTGGACTTAGAAGAGGTAAATAATAAATCCCGAATTAAAAATACCTCTAGAGATGTTGTTAGCTTTCCATAAATAACCTTGGCTCGTGAGGTAAAAGGCAAGCCATGTTATTCATTTTGCATAATAATGAGCTTCTTTGCTTGCATCTGCTGCTTTTAGCTCATTATTATTTTACATATGTTGCAGAAAAAACTTTCACATTATGCTGCATTATACTGTAGGTAAATAATGCACATTATTATGCATTCACAGTCATTAGCTGGCAAATTCAATTAATCAAAACCCCCAAGAACAAACAAACTGGACCACAGTACTAGTCCTCAAAAAGGTCCAATCATAGATGAAAAAGAGAGAAAGAAGAGAAAAAGAAAAAGAAAAAGTGAAGGAATATGAAATTAAATGTCGGAATGTCTGTTCTGCAGGGAGTTCCCTCCGAATAACAAACCACTCCTTTTTATTTTGTTTTATACCAATTATGGTGCCCAAAAGCCAACAAGCCAAGTGTTTAATGGAACTATTTATGAATAAAGATAAAGATAAAAGTATATAAGAAAATATTTAGCTGGCAATTGAGGCTCAAACCACAGCAGTCCTTGGAAACTAGGAGCAAAACTAAAATGCACTGCAGGGGTTATGATAAACCACAACAGATATAACAGATGGAATAGCAGTGGCAGCCACTGCATGTGACGGTTAACAAAAGCAACACAGTCCTATGTTTTGGGTTGAGTCAAAGACTCTGCCTTAAGCTTTCATTGTCGCTCAAATATACCCCTGTCTTCTCCAAAAGATTAAAGAGGGTGCAAAGATGTCAGATTCAAATTTTCTTCAAAAGGGCTTATGTCAGAACAAAGTCAAAATGCTAAACTTGTCTATGCAGTCTTCCACATCATGATACTCTCTTCAAACAGACCAGCATCTGATGTCAATAGGAACAGCAGCCAATCAAAAATTGAAGGTGAAAACTGCCCAATCCTAATTGAAAATCTGGGAATTTACCTTTATTGAAGCTCTCGATTGGGATGCTCTAACTTTCCTCTTTTGCTAACATCTTTCAAAGATACATCATTCTGAACAATGCACTCTTGGGTGACTGTCGACTTTCCCCCATTATATGGTTTAAAGCCACTCTATCTCCTTTATAAAGGTTAATGCCAGCAACCTGGTTCTACCCTGGTTGAGATGAGCCCATCTTTTCAGAGAAGCGCCCCCTTCCCCAGAATGTTGCCCAGTTCCTAACAAATCTAAATCTGTCTTCTCTGTACCATTGTCTCATCTACGCATTGAAACTGGAGCTCTGATTGCCTCTTGGGTCCTACATATGGAACAGGAATAATTTTTGAGAATGCTATTCTGAATGTTCTGGATTTCAACTATCTACCTAAAAGTCTAAATTTGGCTTCCAGAACCTCCCTCCTACACTTTCCTATGTCATTGGTGCCAAAGTGTACCATGACTGAATCCTCCCCGGCACTCATGTATATACCTCACTGTCTGCTTCATCTCCTCCAAGTCTTCTACTATAGCCTGCAAAGATCATTCATTCCCTGAAAGCAAGGATCTCTTTGCACCTATTTTTATTTATTTATATTCTCTTATATACCGCACTATTCTGCAACAGTGTGGTTTACATTGAACAAACTGAAATTACATTGAACAGGGGATAACTTGGAGATAACTATTTTACAGGGAATATGGGCTATGGAGGGTTAAGTGGCTTGCCCAAGACCACAAGGAACACCTGTGGGACTAGAAACCCCAGTCCTTCCAGCCCAAGGTTGCTGTCCTCTAGTGGGATTTGAACCCCCAACCTTCTGGCCTGACATACCTTGCCCCAACCACTAGGCCACTCCTCCACTCACCTAGTACATACATACGATTTCTCACCAAATGTGAGATATTCATACATGCAATACTCAGTGCAAAAAGAGTGGATAGCCCCCATCTCATTGCTCATAGGCATTGGAACGGGGGCCATAGGGGCCCTGGCCTGACCAAAACTTTGCTGCTGCGATTGGAGCTTCCCCTATGTTGGCCTGCGGGGACCCGATCTCCTGCAGGCAGAAGTAGGAGATGGCCAGTGATCGCAGCTGCATGGAGTTACCAGTATGGTCCATCTAGTCTGCCCAGCAAGGTGGCATGCTTTTGTTTAGGGGTGTACCCACTTCTCCATGTAGGGCACCTCTCTTTGTTGAGATATAAGAGATAGTTATGCTTATTTTTATTGTATCCTGTTACTATGAAGGGATCCACTGTGTCAGCCCCATGCCATTTTGAATTCTGTCACTGTATTTGCCCCCACCACTTCCATCAGGAGGGCATTCCAAGCATCAACCACCCTTTCAGTGAAAAAGTATTTCCTAATATTGCCTTTCAATTTACCCCCTTGCAGCTTCATGTTATTCCCTCTAGTTTTACAGCTTCCACGTCTTTGGAAGAGGTTTGTTTGTTCACTAATACTCTTTAAGTATTTAAAGTTCTGAATCATATCTCTCCAGTCCCTCCTCTCCTCCAGAGTGTACATATTTAGGTCTTCAAGTCTCTTCTCATAAGTCTTCTGATGCAGGCTCCAAATCATTTTGGTTGCCTTCCTATGAACCGTTTCCAGTCTTTTTATCGGGAGGTTTTGGTTTTTTTAAACTTATTTATTTATATTTTCCAACAAAATACAAAAGAAAAGAAAACCAAATTACAATAAATCAAAAAACATAATACTTCTCTGTAACAAGAAACAAGAAAAGAAAAAGGCTATTCACAGCCCACCCCACCCTGTCCCTCCCATCATAATGCAATCATCAAGTGCTATAGAAAAAACAACAACAAAAAACAGCTGAAGGCCTGCAAGGGCTATGGAACATCAAACACTCCACTACATAAGAAACGAGAAGATTTGACTAATAACCCCTTATTATATCTCATATCGTGCTTTAGAGATGTAATCTGTAGGGGTTTCCACTTGAGAAAAGTGGAGGGTGTAAGGGTTTACCACACCATGGCATTTGCTCATATTTGCAGCATAAGCACAAGCGGTTCCACCATTCATGCCAACTAAGCTCTGCTGTATGTTTCCAGTTAGAAATAATGAGATGTAGGGCCACTCCCAACATGAAGTCAAATAAAAACTGACAATCCCTCTGTAACGGCGAGATGCTAATTGCTGATCGAAAAACGACCACAGACCAGGAGAGAGTGGCCCTGAATCCAAGCACCTCTTGAATGTGATTCCATATTGAAACCCAATTAGACTGAATGTTAGTACACCACATGTCTCAAAGTACTGACATCTACCCGACAGGACCAACACTCATTCCCAGCTGCCTTATCCCATTTAGCAACCTTTACCAGAGTAAAGTGTGCTCTATGCGCAAAGTACAAAGCTTGTGAGACAGAGGCAGACTGAGAAACCCTGTTTATCTTACTCCAGAAGTTTGTCCAAGTTTCCGGAGAAAGAACTTCCCCAGTATCATGTTCCCATATTCGTTGAACACCAATGGCCTAAGAACTGTTGTTCTGAACCACTAGTTTATAAAAGTGAGAAGCCAACCCAGAGGTCCTATGTACTGAGCCTATCTTACTCATCAACCCCCACTCATCTGACAACAATGTAATATCCAACTGGGATTTCTCTATAAAATGCCTTAGCTGAATCCACTGAAAATATAGGGATATAGGCAAATTGAATTCACTTTATAAAGAGGAAAAAGGTTTCCACTTACCATCCATTATCAGTTGGCCAATGCTCCAAATGCCCCTGATAAACCATTGTTGCCATGCAAATGAACTTTGATTGATTTTAAAAAAAGAACTATGCCATATGGGAATTAGTTTCGATAGGCAATCCTCTAGGAATTGTGCTTGCTAACTGTTGAAAAGCCTTCTGAGTGTCCGATATAACCCTGTGAGACTTCAACCTCTTAATAGACACCATGCCAGGAAGGAGATTTAAGGGGAAAGAGGTACTTAATCTCTCTTTTAGTTCAAGCCACACTGGACGTATACCTACGGCCCCCTCCACCCATCATGAACCTTGTTTTAACAAAAAAGCACAGTGATAGGCCTGAAAATCAGGAATATTCACCCTCCCCCTTCTTCTTTTTTAGATTTAAGTTTCCTAAGAGCAATTCTAAGCGGTTTATTTTTCCATAGAAATTGAACCAGAATCCTTTCAATTTGACGATAAACTTTACTTGTAAGAAAGACTGGTAGCATTTCTAATATATCATTCACTTTAGGAGTGATAGTCATTTTTATAGCTTCAAGACGACCCCACCAAGAAAGATAGACCGGTGACCAATTTGCTGTTATATTACGAACTGTAGATAGGATCTCTTCTTCCTTGTACTGTAGGGTTACACTAAGTAGGTAGCAATAGTGAACTCCCCAATACTTCACCATCTTAGGCTCCAATACAAAAGGAAAATCCTCCATATCCGTCCTACATACTCTTGAGTTCAAGGGGAAAATGACAAACTTTGACCAATAAATTTTATAGCCAGACGATCCTGAATATTTATCTATCAATTCTAAAATGACCAGTATTGAGTTAGGTGTGGTGAAAAGCAGCAAATCTTCCACATATGCAGATAGTTTAATTTCATGCCAGCAATAGAAACGCCCTTAACTGCGAAGCTTTGCATTATCAGTAGGGCCAAAGGTTCCAAGGCCAGATTGAAGAGAATGGGAGAAAGAGGACAACCCTGATGGGTACCCCACCCTAGAAGAAATTCTCTAGACTGAGTCGCATTCACAGAAATTTTCGCACTCGGTTTCGCATACATAAGTTTAATTAGATTGCAGAACCCCTCACCAAATCCAAACCACTTCAGAACAGCAAACAGGAAAGGCCACTCCAGCCAATCAAACACTTTCTCTGTGTCTAGTGAGAGTCCCACAAGAAGGTCCTCTGTTTCCTCCGCGCCTTCCAAAACATGACAAAGCACTCTGGCATTATCGGCTGTGGAACGTCCCTCAGTAAAGCCACATTGGTCTGGGTGAATCAAAGAAGGGATCAATTTGGAGAGATGACCAGCTAAAATGGTCACAAAGATTTTATAATCTGTGTTTAACAACAAAATTGGCTGGTAGTTACTAATTAACTGAGGGTCCCTCCCAGGTTTTTCAAGAACAACAATGTTTGCAGAGGTGAACACTCCGGTCTGTGCTGCATTGTCCAGAAGAAGTCTACAATACTGTTGAAGGTATGGCCCTAAGGTTTTGGAAAATGTTTTATAGAATTCAGCCGGAAGGCGTCTGGTCCAGTAGCCTTGCCCACTTAAGTAGAGTCAATAGCCTGAATAATTTCCATAACTGTGATCTGCTTATCCAGTTCCGCAGCAGTTTCTTGATCTAACACCGGCCTTTGAATATTATTTAGCAAACTATCAAGCTCCTTATCAGAGAAATTTATCTCTGGGGAGTATAACTGAACGTAAAATTGGTAAAAGGTCTCTGCATTGTCAGGGTCCTTGACAATCAATTGTTGCACCTGAGGATCCCTTAAGGCTGTAGCATGCGAAGCTTCCTTACGACCCTTTAACAAGTTAGCTAGCAGCCGTCTAGCTCTGTTACCTTCCAAGTAATATTGTCCTTTCTGCCCTTGAATATTTTGTGAAGCCTGCCACCCACCCACTCCCTGGACCTTGAGGGTTAAGGGAGGGGCTGGCCTTGAATGCCCTTGAGGGTTAAGGTTGTAGTTGTGTTGGTGCTCAAGTGATAAGGCAAGGCAAAGAATATTTCTTTTTTTGTGAGGTTTATTTCCCGCTTACGCAGTTCAAATGCAGCAGACGTAAATGAAATAATATGGTACAAAACAAGGTTGAGAAACTGAACTTAAACAAGGCTTTTTTCACTGCTTAACTGAGGGTCCATTACTGATCACATTCACCTGTCATGTGATCTCCTTTTCATTAAGGTAACTGAAAACTCTGATGCCAGCACTGCTCCTGAATTGCACAGAATATGCTTCCACATAAGCTCTTTTATCATAGCAAACAGTGAGGTAACTTTGCTATTTTCTTACATACAACACTGGCAAGCAAAACACGTAAATGTCCTTTGGAATCATACACGTAGAGCAATCCATCGGGACTTCCTTTTCCGTAGATGGCAAAGAAATTAAAGGCATTTCTTCTTGCCAGCTGGTCAATGGCTTTGCTACGTTCTGAGTAGAAACTGCTCTGCTCTTAAGGAACTCTCTGAATTCAGTGAGAAGTAATTCAGCCTGTGTATTTTCTGAGCTAGGCTGAGCAAATCCTCCTTCAGGTAAATGCTTGTTTGTATTTCTTATCTCTAGGCAATTATCAGTGCTTTTACTTGGACAACATTTCAGCGTGTAAGCATTTCCCTTCCCCCACCTATCTCCACATGGCAGTGCAGGGTAAAACGCTTCAGCTGTGGTTAGAGAGTCTCTCAGAGTGTTAAAAGGAAAACAGTCAGGCTTTTCTTGACTTAACCAGTTAGTATCAAACTTTCTGCCTTTCTTCTGTCTTTCACAATTAAAATTCATTCTTTCTGGCTTTCCACTGTTAAGCTTGCTAGCCGTGCCACTCCCACCAGATACCTTGTGCTTGGGCTTCTTCCAGGGTAATTCCTTATCCCATTGCCTCCTATTCCAAGGTTCTTCTTGGTCCTTTAAACTCCTGAGCTGCAGCCTTTGGTCTCTCAGTGCCTTAGAATTCTTCTGCTTCCAGAAACCTTTCTTTGCCCCTGAGTCTCCCAGCTCCTTCTTGGATCACAGCTGCTTAGTGGTTCTCTCTCCCATGGTTCCTGCTCCTGGTCATCTGACCTGTCCTCGTCCAGGTGCATGTGTCCTTCTTCCCAATCCTGGTGGTCCTCTCGTTGCTTCCCTGGCTGGTCTAACTGTTTCTGTTTTAACAAGCTGGCTGAGTGCTGCACTGCCCGCCTCCTGCTTGGGCGTGCCCAATCAGGGACTTGGCTTCTCACCTGCCTTGAAGTGAGGAGTGGTTCCTGATTAGCTCTGCATTCTTTTTTCCTCTCAACAGAGAAAATCCTGCATTCCCCTGCAGTACCAGCTCTATCCACCGGATCACTATCAGTTTCCATTGCTTCATAAGAGTCTGCTACATCACAGATCCCCCCCCCCCCTTAAGATATCACGGGCTGGCGCAGGCTCGCCCGCACAGCACGTGATTCTACTTAAGGCATCAGCATTTTGATGGAGCTTTCCAGCCCCGTGCTCCACCTGGAACTCGAAAGCCTGTAGGGCCATAAACCAACGGGTTAGCCGGGAGTTATGGTTGTGCATCTGGTTCAACCATTTCAATGGTGCGTGGTCCATGATCAGAATGAATCTTCTCCCTACTAGATAGAAGCGCAGCACATCAATAGCCCACTTGATGGCCAAACACTCGCGCTCAGTGGTGGAGTAATTCTTCTCCGCGGGTACCAATTTCCTACTCAGGAATAGGACTGGGTGTTCCGTACCCTCATATCGCTGGGACAAAACAGCGCCCAGGCCTGTATCTGAGGCGTCTGTCTGTAGTATAAATGGTTTCGAGAAGTCCACCCCTCTCAAAACCGGTGCTTCACAAAGTTGACGTTTCAAAAGTTCAAACACTCCTTCGGCTTCTTCACTCCACTTGAGTGCATTAGGAGCATTCTTTTGCAGCATGTCGGTTAGCAAGGCGGTCTTTTCCGAAAAGTGTGGAATAAATCTTCGGTAGTACCCTACCAATCCCAAAAAGCTGCGCAATTGTTTTTTATTGGCAGGTTTTGGGAAGGCCTGTACACTTGCGACTTTGCTGAGCAAGGGTTTTACTACCCCATGGCCCACGACATGACCCAAATATTTAACTTCCTGTCCCCCAAAGAGACACTGGCAGGGTTCAACGTGAGGCCCGCATCCCGGATTGCTCGTAGAACAGCTTCCACTCTTTGTACATGCTGTGTCCATGTCTCACTGTGGATGACGACGTCATCCATGTAGGCGACTACGTAAGACTGATGTGGACGAAGGACTATGTCCATAAGGCGTTGACAAGTGGCCGCAGCGCCATGCAGGCCAAAGGGCATCCTCTTGAATTGGTAGAGGCCAATAGGTGTACTAAACGCCGTCTTTGGTCTGGCATCTCTAGTAAGGGGCACTTGCCAATATCCTTTTGACATGTCAAGCGTCGTCAGATATTTTGCTTGTCCCAGTCGATCGAGCAATTCCTCAATCCGCGGCATCGGATATGAATCAAACCGGGATATTGAGTTAATCTTCCGAAAATCAATACAAAACCGGATCGATCCATCCGGTTTGGGTACCATGACGATGGGACTATTCCATGGGCTCCGGGATTCTTCGATTATCCCCATGGCTAGCATCTCTCCCACCTGCCGTATTACCTCATTCTTTTTCACCTCCGGTAGTCGGTAAGGGCGCTGCCTTATCACTTCGCCCGGGGGTGTTATTATCTCGTGCGCTATCAATCTCGTTTCTCCCGGTACAGGCGTAAGAACATCTTTGTACCTTGACAGCACTTGGGTAAGTTCCTGTTTCTGTGCCCACGAGAGTCCCTCATCAAGTTGAGGTTCAGGATTTTCCTTGCAGTCAGTCAGCTGGGGTCCAAGGTCCTCCTCTTCGGCCTCCTCCCTCTCCACTGAAGCTGACAACCCTTGCAAGCTGTTGGTCCCTGTAGACCCGAAACCCTGCGTGCCACGCACCATTGTGGACAAAACAGGTACCTCTTCTAAAGGGGGAAAACCGACGCGTTCACAAATTAATTGTGTGATGCGGTCTCCCGTCTTCACTCTGAAGTCGCTTTTCCCAAAGTTAAAAAGGAGTACTTTTACCGAGCCATGGTAGTCTGGGTCTATTACGCCCGCATCAATGTCTATAAAATGTTTCAGGGCTAGGCCCAACCGTGGAGCTAGTCGCCCATAACATCCAGCCGGTAATTCTATTTGCAGCGCCGTATCCACCAGTGCTTTTCCGCCAGCTGGGACTACCATATCTTCGGCGCTGGTAAGATCAAATTCAGCTGCACTAGGCGTGGCTCTCTGGGGTGGCTGAGCATTCGGGGTCATCTTGCAAAACCTTAGGACAAACTTAGGTTTTCCTGCACTGTCTGCCCTCGGAACTTCCTTCCTCTGGCTACCTTTGCTGGCCTGGGCCAGTAAGGGTCGAGGAACTGACCTCACTTTCTCTGTGGCCAGAGCTTGTGCTTCCTCAGAGACTTTTCCTGCGCGGGACCCCTCTCTCTCCTGCAAGCCTTGTACTAGCCCTCTGTGGAATTGTGGCCAGTCCTTGCCTAAAATTACTGCATGGGGAAGACTCGGGACCACTGCTAAGGGGATAGTCCTTCGTGTACCTAACCCAGTTATGTGTAATTTATATACCGGATAAGTGAAAGTTCCTCCGTGAACACATCTTATTGGAGCAGAACTCACAGGCTGAATTACTTCCTGGCCCTGCATGGCTTTTATTCTCTGCCACAACTCTGCAGAGAGCATGCTTACCTCAGCTCCTGAATCCAGAAAAGCTTGAGTGGTAATTCCCTGTATTTCAATAGACAGAAGAAATCCCTTGTCTATCTTCCACATGACTATCCGCTATCAAAGCAGTTTTTACAACACAGTGTTTTTGCGAATGTCCCTCTTGCCCACATCTGTAACATTTTAGCCTATTCTTAGAGCTTTTCCATAAAGGCATGCACATCTTTATAGGGTCGTCCTGCACCCTTCCGTCCCTTTCTAATCTGCGGCTGCGTGACTCCTGGGAAGTAGTGCCAGCTCTCTGGGCAGTTAGCTCTGCCTCTATATATCTCTCAGAGAGTGCAACAGCTTCTTGGGGAGTTTTGAAATTCTGCAAGATTAGGAAGGTGTGGATTCCCTGTGGTAGAGCGTTCATGTACTGCTATAATGTTAAAGCATCTAGTATTGACTCCACAGACCTCCCTTCTGGAGTTAACCATTTATCCAGCAAGCTTTGAATCCTATGACATAATGACTTAGGCATCTCACTCGGCCTCAGTCTCACACTCCTCAAACGTAGACTAAAGGAGTGAGCCCTAATCTCTCCCTGATCACCTTTTTTACTTCATCATAATTGCCAGCCATGGCAGCAGGCATGGCGCGGTAAGCGGCCATCGCTTCCCCAGTAAGGGATGCTGCCACTCTTAGAGCCCAGTGCTCCTTAGGCCACGAGCTAAGGCGAGCTACCCTTTCAAAGCTCTCAAGATAGTCATCAACGTCATCTTGATTGGTAAGCTGTCCAAAATTAAACAAAGTTCCCGCCTGTAAACCCACAGATTGTACAGGGCCTGTTATATTGGAACCTGTTGTAGACAATTGTCCAGCGGCTTGCTTCCTCTCTTTCATCCATTCCTCCATGAGAGTGAGTAGAGGTTGCTGCTGTTCACGCATACTTGCGTTGGCTTTTGCCTGGGCCTCTAACGCAAGGTCTGTCTGGCGCTCCATCTGCGTCGCCATGCATTGAAAATTTCTTTGGCGTCAATCGCCATCTTGGGAAACCTGAAACAAATCAAAAAAAAGAGACCCAAGTGCGGAAAACACAGTACACTTTGGCTATCTGCTCTTTTTTTTTTTTTCCTTTCTCCCTAGTCACCACTAGGCTTCACCCTTGCCCTGGTATCCTGGTTACCCGGGGTGGATACCCTTTACCTGGCTCAGGTGGTATACAAGCACCTCAGGAACAGAAGATCCTGTAGTCCTGCAGTCTCCTTCCTTGTCTGGGTTGGTCAGCTCTTCGGCTGGGCACCTCCTGGAAGTCAGCTTCTGCAATTCTTGCTGTAGTTATTTCTTGCGCCTGTGCAGTATCCTCAATACTACGCCACTTTGCCACCCACCCACTCCCTGGACCTTGAGGGTTAAGGGAGGGGCTGGCCTTGAATGCCCTTGAGGGTTAAGGTTGTAGTTGTGTTGGTGCTCAAGTGATAAGGCAAGGCAAAGAATATTTCTTTTTTTGTGAGGTTTATTTCCCGCTTACGCAGTTCAAATGCAGCAGACGTAAATGAAATAATATTGTAACAAGGTTGAGAAACTGAACTTAAACAAGGCTTTTTTCACTGCTTAACTGAGTGTCCATTACTGATCACATTCACCTGTCATGTGATCTCCTTTTCATTAAGGTAACTGAAAACTCTGATACCAGCACTGCTCCTGAATTGCACAGAATATGCTTCCACATAAGCTCTTTTATCACAGCAAACAGTGAGGTAACTTTGCTATTTTCTTACATACAACACTGGCAAGCAAAACACTTAAACGTCCTTTGGAATCATACACGTAGAGCAATCCATCGGGACTTCCTGTTCCATAGATGGCAAAGAAATTAAAGGTATTTCTTCTTGCCAGCTGGTCAATGGCTTTGCTACGTTCTGAGTAGAAAATGCTCTGCTCTTAAGGAACTCTCTGAATTCAGTGAGAAGTAATTCAGCCTGTGTATTTTCTGAGCTAGGCTGAGCAAATCCTCCTTCAGGTAAATGCTTGTTTGTATTTCTTATCTCTAGGCAATTATCAGTGCTTTTACTTGGACAACATTTCAGCGTGTAAGCATTTCCCTTCCTCCCACCTATCTCCACATGGCAGTGCAGGGTAAAACGCTTCAGCTGTGGTTAGAGAGTCTCTCAGAGTGTTAAAAGGAAAACAGTCAGGCTTTTCTTGACTTAACCAGTTAGTATCAAACTTTCTGCCTTTCTCCTGTCTTTCACAATTAAAATTCACTCTTTCTGGCTTTCCACTGTTAAGCTTGCTAGCCATGCCACTCCCACCAGATACCTTGTGCTTGGGCTTCTTCCAGGGTAATTCCTTATCCCATTGCCTCCTATTCCAAGGTTCTTCTGGGTCCTTTAAACTCCCGAGCTGCAGCCTTGGGTCTCTCAGTGCCTTAGAATTCTTCTGCTTCCAGAAACCTTTCTTTGCCCCTGAGTCTCCCAGCTCCTGTTTGCTCCTTCTTGGATCACAGCTGCTTAGTGGTTCTCTCTCCCATGGTTCCTGCTCCTGGTCATCTGACCTGTCCTCGTCCAGGTGCTTGTGTCCTTCTTCCCAATCCTGGTGGTCCTCTCGTTGCTTCCCTGGCTGGTCTAACTGTTTCTGTTTTAACAAGCTGGCTGAGTGCTACACTGCCCGCCTCCTGCTTGGGCATGCCCAATCAGGGACTTGGCTTCTCACCTGCCTTGAAGTGAGGAGTGGTTCCTGATTAACTCTGCATTCTTTTTTCCTCTCAACAGAGAAAATCCTGCATTCCCCTGCAGTACCGGCTCTCTCCACCGGATCACTATCAGTTTCCATTGCTTCATAAGAGTCTGCTACATCACAAGCCTCAGTGGTCAAAATCAAATTATATCTAAATCTGAGGCGCTGCAATCTTATCAAAATATTAGGATCAGTTTTCTGGCATAAAATACGTTCTCCCACTTTAATTTGCTTGTCTAGTGCACCAAGTTCTGCTTTACGCTGCTTGGCCTGCTTTATAGCAAAACAGGTAATGGTGGCTCGCATACTAGCCTTAAAGCCTTCCCACCACGCTCATCCTGAGGAGTTTTGAGGTAGATTGAATTGAAAATACTCCTCTATAGCCACCAGGATGGTCTCGCAAAATTCCTGACTGGCCAGAAGAGTCCTATCAAATTGCCAACCTGAGTGAGATCGACAGCTCGTTGAGTCAAATAGGCAGAATGAGATTGTAGAATGATCAGAGATGTGAGCCGCATGAATATTAGACTCACTGATTCTAGAACAAAGTCCCTTGAGGAATAAAGAAAATGAATTCTTTGTCTGTAGGGTGTTGCAACCGCCATATGTCTGTCAGGCCCAATTCCAGCATTAGAGATACAAGAACTGGGTGAGCCTTGGGGACCCTAATGGTTCTCACTGGACTCCTATCCAGAAATGGGTCTAGCATGAGGTTGAAGTCTCCCCTCACAATAATCAGATATCTGGACACCTGCGCCAAGGCCGCAATAGAGCAAAAAAAAGTAGGGCAATCAATGTTAGGAGCATAAATATTAATTAAGGCCAGTTCAGTGGATCCAATTTTAATGACAGCCATTGTCCACCGCCCATCAGTATCACACCTAGTTTGAATAACCATGGGGGATAAAGCTTTCCTCACTAAAATGATTACCCCATTTTTCTTATGATGGGCAGCTGAAAAAGCCACTAGAGAAAAGGGTTTTATATCTAGTTTTAACGACTCCTTTACATTCTAGAGTGTCTCTTGTAACAGTAAGATGTCAGCACTTCCTTTCCTACCGTACAGAAGAATCTTTTTACTCTTAATGGGATTGTTAATGCCCTTAACATTTAATGAAACTATCTTAAAGGAAGACATACTGACAATATAGCACAGATTGACAGTCAAATGTTGCAAAAACATACCAAATTGTAGCATATAGTTTTACATTTTAGAACAATACGAGTTAAGCACCCTCAGAGTGTTAGCTGCACTTATAGCCCAGAAAAGAAAACCCAACAAAAAGAGACACAATTTAGCCCTGGCCCCTGCACATGATTGCTCACAATAAGAAGACATAATTCTGAAAAACAAAACACCAAATCCACCAAACCCAGGGGGGCTATAAAACACACAAAATTTAGTGGGTAAGCCCACCAGGACAAGACAGACATGGAGGGCAAAATGGTCTAGTACATTCCCACTTCTTTGTCACTTAAAATATCGCACCTTGCCTACCTCCCACAATAAGAGTAAAAACAGTGTACTCAAAAACCCAAAACACCAGAGCTGCATGGCAGGGCAGCCCCCATTGAATCTGTTTATGACCTAGAAGACCCCAACCTAATGAGTAAGGGCCATCCCACTCTTCCAAGCCCCAATACTCTCTCAATCACCATAGACATCACAGACAACATAGAATATAAAAGATGAAATAGGGAGACAACAGGAGAAACATCTTGACCAGGATAGTACCCTGGAGCTCCTTCAAAAGAGACAGAATGGATGTCCCAGTGTATAGCAATACTGCATGATTAAATGTCACTTCTGCATTGATAAGTCACCTTTACATGACCTCAGACCAGTCAAAAATGAGTCAAATGCCCATGATAGCAAGCGCCGTAGAACTTTAGCAAATAAGAGCTGCAAAGTGAATTTCACTGCATTACCGCCAACTCCTTGTCTTCCAGAACTGCATATATCATCAAAAGTCTCGGTCTGGTTATGCAGCATGACTCTCATGTGGGCAGGATAGAGCAGCCCGAAATGGGCCTGCAGGTGTAGCAAGCATGGACGCACCGCCAGAAAACTCTTTCTCCGATCCACCATTGCTTTCGCGAAGTCCGGGAAGAACAGGAGTTTTTGTCCCTGATATTCCAAAGTTGAATGGGCGTGGATGCTTGCCCACGGCCACGGACTAAGTAGGCACTCGATGGACATGCTCGATCTCGAATGGCAACTTTAACACACCCAGAATCATGGCCTGCAAAAAGGACACCATATCAGGGCCCTCTGCTCCCTCAGGAACTCCTAGTATTCTTATGTTGTTCCTCCGAGAGCGATTGTTGCCATCTTCCACCTCTGTTTGCAATGAACGTATCAGCTTGAACTGCTTCTCAACGGCCTTGAGCCTTTCCCCTTGTGATGCACCACATTCTCTACCTTCTCCAAATGAGCCGTAATTGACTCCAAAGAAGTTCTCAAAGTGTTGATATCTTCCTGCATTGCACACAGCAATTCTCCGTTAGATTTGACCAAGTCTTTGACTGCCTGAATCTCAGCCAGGAGTTCCTGCAAGGTCTCAGAACAATCTCAGATGACTGCCATCTTGTGAGGAGAGAGAGGTTCTGTTTTAGTTCTCTTTGCACTGGTGTTTTGAGATACTTGGTAATCCAGCCGCGTTGGCTTGGGGCCTGACATATCTGGGATCGAATGATATCAAAGTAGGTAGGAACTATTTGATTAAAGACTGCATAAGTCAGGATTCTTGCCTATTGCACTCCAGAGCACAGCTATTACATGTCCATCTTGACCAAAAACCAGGCTCCGCCCCTCCAGTCTTTTTATATCCTTTGCAAGATACGGTCTCCAAAACTGAACACAGTATTCCAAGTGAGGCCTCGCCAGTGACTTGCACAGCAGCATTAGTACCTCTTCCTTTCTGCTGTAATTCCTCTTTGTATGCAACCCAGCATCCTCCTGGCTTTTGGCACTGCTTTTTTGCACTGTTTCTCTACCTTGAGATTCTCAGAAATAATCACACCAAGGTCCTTCTCCTGGTCTGTGCACACCAACCTCTTGCCCCCTATCGCATACATTTCCTTTGGATTTCTGCTTCCCAAGTGCATGACACTGCACTTCTTTGCATTAAATCCAACCCCTCCTGCTGCCTCAATCTGACTCCTTTCTCTCTTTCGAAATCCACTCCATCCGCCTCTTCACTCCACTTCCTCTCTGGGCAGCTGCTATTTATCGACCTCCTGACAAGTCTGTTTCTACCTTTCTCACTGACTTTGACTCATGGCTTTCCTTCTTTCTGGACTCCTCTTCCCCCACTCTTATTCTTGGGGATTTTAACATTCATGTCGATAGCCCCTCTGATCCTCATGCTTTAAAGCGCCTCTCCCTCACCTCCTCGTTTGGCCTCCAACTTTGTTCCACTGCCCCCACTCACCAGCATGGCCACTCCCTGGACCTGATATTTTTCTCTAGTAAATTGCCCTCGAACCTCTGTAACTCAGTTCTTCCCTTATCTGACCATCACCTTTTAAGCTTTAATCTTCATCTCCTGCCGCCCCAGCCTCGTCCTGTCTCCTCCAACCTATTTAGAAACCTTCAAGCTATTGATCCCTTGACACTCTCTTCCACCATTACTCCATCTCTTTCTTCCACTATGTCATCCAAGTCTGTCGATGAGGCAGTAACTTCCTATAATACTGCACTCTCCTCAGCTATGGATGCTCTCGCTCCACCCACCCCACGTCCTGTGAGACATTCTGCACCCCAGCCCTGGCTTTCATCCACTACCTGCTATCTACGTTCCTGTGCCCATTTGGCTGAGTATGCTTGGCTCAAATCCCACTCCCCTGAAGATTTTCTACACTTCAAATCCATGCTTATATCTTTCCAGTCGGTCATAGCTCTTGCCAAACAAGACTACTATGTCCATCTGACGAGCTCTCTTGCCTCCGATCTTCGCCATCTCTTTGCTACTCTCAACTCTCCTCAAAGTGCCTCCACCTCTGATCCCTCCCTCCCTTTCTGCCCAAACTCTGGCTGACTACTTCCATGACAAAATCCACAAGATCACCCTCCAATTCCTCACAAACTCAGTTATTTCCCCTCCTCCCCCTCTCCATTCCCAACTCTCCACCCCCTTCCCTTCCTACCCTCTCTTCCTTTCCTGTCATCTCTGAAGAGGAAACTGCACATCTTTCTTCCTCCAAACTCACCACCTGCTCCTCTGACCCTATCCCCACCCATCTCCTTAGCCCCATCTCCTCCACCATTGTCCCTTCCATCTCTCATATTCTTAACCTTTTGCTCTCCACTGCAACTGTCCCTGCAGACTTCAAGCATGCTGCGGCGTGGTCGGATCATCCAGAGGATTGGAGGGTGAACGCCAATTTGCTATGAAACACATTTGTGATTTTGTCCCTTGAGAAACCCTGAATGGAGAAACGCACGGGCGCCTCATAAAGAGTTGGCGTTGGGACACGCTTTATTTTAAGAAGAAAAATAAGGAGAAAAAGTTTTTAAAAAAATCGCTAAAAGATCCATGCAATATCATGTTTTCAAGCAAGTTAAGTATTTTCCTATAATTGGATTTTGTTCGGAATAATAGTGATATGAGACATGGTCTATCCAACATAAGCCATTGATGTTATACCGGCACATGTCTGGAAATATCAAACAATATCCAGAATTATTAGTGCCAATGGTTGATTCTGAGGCTATGTTGTGACAACTATAAAATACTGAATAAGATTGTATTAGTGGACAGTTGAATGAGGTATTTTTCCATTTGTGATATAGCAGTCATTCACACAGATTGACCTAGTTTTGATTAGATTGTAATCTCTGATGAGCAGGGATTGTCTCTTACATGTCTGTGCAGTGCTGCATATGACTGGTAGCATAATACAAATGTTCAATAGTAGTAGTAATAGTAGTAGTAGTAACTGCCCAGCATTAGACCTTCTTCCAGCTTTTGTAGATCTTTCCTCATGTTCTCCACTCCATCAGGGGAGAACATGCTGCTGGACGTTTGTCTACTTCTTCATTTTTATGATTTGTTTAGCTATTTAAAATTATTCAGTTATTTAAATTTGCTAAAGGAATAGGGATACTTGAACCAATAAAAATATACCAAATGAGGAGAATTTTAGAAGACCTGTCCAAGTGCAATCTAGGGGGCTAAGCCAGAACATCTGAAAAAAATGCAGGCACATCCAGGTGCCATGATTTCACAAACCTGGAGGTGCCCTATAGGGATGTCTTCAGAACCATACTTTAGAACTTAGACATCCAGGATAGCATAGTAATTAGAGTAGTATGTTAGCAGCAAGGCAGTCATGGTTCATATCCTGCTGCTGCTGTTGTTGAACTTGTGCTGGGGATAATAGAATGCTTTCCTCTCTACACACTCTGGATGCTTTTCAGCCTAAACAAGCACTTTTCAGATACTAGTTCATTGCTATGTGTGCCTTGGAGCTGGTTTAAAATTAGGCATGATGCCAGAAGTCCATAACGTTTCTATAATACAACAAAATAAATACCATATTTTCATGCAAATAATGCACCCACATAAATAACATGCACACATGTATGCCGGGAATGAAACACAAGTCCTACATCGCCGACTTCAAACTGAAAGTCATTGTGAGAGCGAAAGAAACAAGCAACAGAGCAGCAGCGAAAGAGTTTGAGTTTGGAGAGACGTCCATTCGCAAATGGAGAAAGGAGAAAAAGAAGCTTGAGAATATGAACCCCCACAAACGTGCACGTCGTGGGTCCAAAGCAAAATGACCTTAAACTGGAGAATGACTTGGGAGACTGGGTTCTTTCTCAGAGAGAACAAAATCAAGCTCTCTCTACTGTCGCAATTCATATCAAAATGAAGCTTCTGGCAAATGAAAGCGGAATCACTAATTTCAAAGTGGGTTGCACCTGGATTTCTACATTCATGTAAAGAAATGGACTTTCAGTGAGAATGAGAACCACTGTAGGCAAGTGACTTCCAGATGACTGGGAGCAAAAGATGAATAACTCCTGTGAATTTGTCTCCAAAGAAATCTCTGAACATGGTATCTCTGGATGTTATAAGGGTCCAATATCTTTCAACATCCCTGCCACAAGGACTGTAGCTGCTTCAGGTATGAAAACTATAACCATTGCAACTACTGAGCATGAGATGGCCTGCTTCACTAGTCCTTGGATGCACTGTGCCTAGGGTGAAATTAAAGCCAATGGTAGTTTTCAAGAGAATTACCATGCCCCATGACAAACTGCCTACCAGTGTGATTGTCCATTTCAATATGAAGGGATGCTGCCTTCGAATCTTGACTCACCTGATTTCCCTTGTGTTTCCTTACCATTCCCCCTAGAAGCACTCTATGTCTTAGCTATTGTGCTGCCTATCTTGATTAGACTGTAAGCTCTGATGAGCAGGGACTGTCTTTTACATGTATCTGTGCAGCATTGCGTATGTCTTGTAGCACTATACAAATGTTCAGTACTAGTAGTAGCGGTAGTAGGATGGATGGACTGTGACCTTTTGAAAGTATGGGTTGATAAATGTCATAGGGCCAGGCAGGGGTGATTCTTCTTCACAAAGTACTTACTAATTTTTGATGCCATGGCTGACCACAAAGAAAAAAATGTACAAAATTATATAAACTCTGCTGGTTCCTACATAGCTGTAATACCTGGCGGTCTTCTTGCAAGCTACAGCCGATAGATATAGTGCTTAACCATCCATTCAAGACGTTCGTGAGAAGAGAGTGGGATGAATGGATGCAGTCTGAGATTCACAAATTCACACAATCAGGAAGATTGAAGCAGGTGCGTTTTTGAAAGTCTGCAAGTGGGTGTCTTCTACTCGGGGTAAAATAACACCACAAACCATTCACAATGCCTTCAGAAAGACTGGGATTGTCTACCAGCAGAATGAGACACAGATACCGACAACGAAGGTGAAGATGCCAAAATAGCAGTGATGACAACATCACTTCAGAAATCACAGAAGAGTGTCTGCAATTGGCTCTTAGGGTATTATGTTTACTAAAGGGCGCTATTTGCGCTGCTGTCACGTTATCACACGATAAGGTGCCTTATCGCGTGATAATGGTGCTTTACCGGGCGATAAGGCGCCTTATCGCGCGTTAATGCACGCAGCGGCGCAAACGAGTCCTGAAGGTGGAGAAAGGCTCCCGGAGGGCGGAGGAAGGCTCCCCAGGGGTGGAGAGAGAGGGTCAATGGGCGGAGAGTGGGAGGGGAGAGGCTCCCTGCACACTAACGCTGTGAAATCCGAGGCTGAAAACTAACGCCAGTGAAACCCTGGCGTTAGAGCTGATTTAAAGGGAAAAGAAACGATTTACGTCAGCAATGTACAGCAAAACCAGGGAAACCTACAAAAAAGTGATGTGTGATACATGTGCACGGAACAAAAGGGCAAATAAACAGTGAAAATGAACAAAAGAAAATGTAAAAAACAAATAACCAAGCTGGGCAATAGTGATATCAGTGGGAAACATAAAAAAACACTTCCAAGAACGCTCCAAAAAAAAGATATGAATTTTGGAAGGGTCTATGCTCCATCCCCATACAAGGTGAATGAGCCCATAGTGAAATTGCGCTGAGCAGGGTTTTCCTCTCCATTGGACAGGTTTCCTATGGCATGCACATGTTCTGCAACCACAGGGCGGGCATGTCGGAACAGGCAACTGGACAGATGCTGGAAAAGGGGAACAGAGGGCTGCAGGCGGCACATGCTGTGGTGCAGCTGGGCCACAGTGCGGACTAGGGTGATGCCTAGCTGGCCCATAGGAATGCTGAAACAGTAGAGCAGCCAGACAGCAACTGCTGAGGGCCCAACATGGGCATGAGTGTGCTTCCCACAGTGTCACAGGGGATAGTACCCAGCAGGTACCCCCAATGGCACGGAACATTGGCAGGCAGTGCTGGGGGGAAGCATAGACAGCTATGCAGGCACCCCTACCCCAGAACACGTACCATAGGCAGCTGCCTACCTGCACATTGGATGGCCTGAGACTGCGCACCACCAGCACCACCAGCAGCAGGGCATGGTGGTGGAGGGGGCAGTGGCAGCTGCCCAGAGCAGACCATGGCCTAGCCCTGTTTAGGTGGATACCGTGCGCTGCAACAGACAGGCTCTGTCTGACAAACAGTCATGGTATCTCCAGGGAATGCACAGTCTCTGTGGCAGCACAGTGGTGCAGTGAACACAGCCAGTGTGTTCAGAAACAGAAGATCACAGGTTCAAGTCCCAGCTTTGGTTCCTGCCAACCCAGTCCCCATATTTTACCCACTACTAAAACATGGTAATACAGACAGAACCTTTATTGCAGATAATAGAAACATGCCCAATATGATTACTTTTTACCCTAAAGAGCACAGACATCATAAACATGTGCATTACCTAGAGCAGAGTCTCCCAAATGCAGTCCTGCAGGGCCAAACACCATTCAGGTTCCATGCTGCCTCTAATAAACCCGGCTGTGCTGCATGTCTATGCACCGCCCCCATGGTATGCAGTTGTATCTCATGCATATTCATTAGGGACAGCTTGAAAACCCGAACAGTGTTGGCCCACCAGGACTGGAGTTGTGAACCTCTACCCTAGAGCAGCGGCCAACAGGGGCAGACACACCCTCACCCACAGGCTCCATTATCCAAAGCCTCCTGGAGAGGCAGGATGTTGGGCCCTGCGTGCATCCCCCAATACTAACACTTGCATACCTTAGCAATGCCACCCTAAACCTGGGAATACGGTACACACCTATCAAAAGGTTGCTATGATTACTGGCAGATAGCAATTCCTAAGTTAAGCACAATTTGCTGATTGAGCTGCATCATAGTAACCTTTCTGATGTCTGTGGAGTGTACTTCAGGTCTGGTGTCTGACAGTGTTTACCACCTTGGGGAGTGACTCCAACAGTATTGCGTACCATAGCCATGCCTGTACTGTGCCCAGGACTGGTGCAGTGGCCAGGGCTGCCAAGAGCCTCTATATTTGCACAATGCTGGCATAGGTGTGGGAGCATGGGTCTGTCTATCCCAGGGGTTCTCATCCCTATCCTCGGGACCCACCTAGCCAGTCGGGTTTTCAGGATAACCACAATGAATATGTCTGAGAGAGATTTGCATACACTGCCTCCATTATATGCAAATCTCTCCCATGCATATTCATTGTGATTATCCTGAAAACCCGACTGGCTAGGTGGGTCCCGAGGACAGGGTTGAGAACCCCTGGTCTATCCAGTGTGTGGTGTCTGCCAACACCTTCATCAGCCCACACTGTTGCCAGTGTAAGCCTGCCAATGTGCTTAATGAGGAGCAAGGTACCATGGGTATAGCCTGGACAGGGTGGCCTGGCCAGGATGCATCTGCACAGAGCATAGGGCAATGGCTCGGACATTGTAGTGCCCGACAACCACCTGCATGAACAGGGTGGCCACAGCATGTCCTGCTGGGAGGTCACTCTCACCCTGACTGAGCAGTGACCATGGCATGGCTAGGTTCCCCCATAGTGCTATATAGTGTTTTTTTCATATTATATTTATGGGTTCCCTTTTGGGGCCCAATCACTGACTTATCTGCTTGGTGTGTATGCTGACATCCCAGTTCTGGGTACACACATCTCCTCCAGGAACATGCACTATGGACTAGCTAGCAGATGGTCTGCAGTTAGTATGTGTCTGGCTGGAACACCTTGTAGGGTGCAGTGGCTGGAGGCTTGCTGCTGGAGAATGTCAGATAGTGGTGGGGGTCAGCTGAGCATTTCCCGGCCTACTGTCTGTTTGCCTTGCCTTATGGATGTGTACAGATCTGCACTGACTGCCCTGTAGGGTGTCTGTTCCCCAGCAGGACTGGGCTGATGGTCCCCTCTACTGCCACCATTGCAGGGAGGTAGAATGTGGATCTGTTGGTGGGAGATCCTGTTTCCCACCCTGAGCATCTGAGGGTGGGTTGGGTTGGGTGGTGGTACATAATCCGCCAATGGGTCCAAACACCCCCCCTTCACCTACATCATGTGACCATGGCACCAACACAGGATATGCACTATTCTGGGGACCTGCAGCATTGCCTATTTCAGCCATGAAAGGTGCTTTGGACCTGGTGCTGGGCGCCCCACCTCACCCTCAGGGTGAGCACAGTACCCGCACAATGTGACGGTCTGTAGCTACTCTGTGCCAGTAACACACACGGTTAGTACCCCCTACCAGGCTGAGGTGCTGTGGGGGTGCATACCCCATCTTGTGATCATCTGTAGACTGCTGATTTGCATGTGCAGTGCATCATGGGTACAGGTGGGTTAACCCCATACTTGTAACCACAGCAGATAGTTTGTGTGGTGACGTGCAGTCCTTCTGTAGCCAGCCACTGGTTTGTTAGTTGCTGTAGCCCATTGGTAACCTCACTGCTTGTGGAGCCAAAGGTCATGGGTTTGATCCCACAGTGGGATTATTTGATAGGGCTATCTGAGGCATTTTCTTTTTTAATTTAAATTAGTGCTGTCAGCAAAACCACCCTCACAGTGCTGTAGCCTTCAGGTGCCTCATAAGGCACCCTATAAAGCGCCCTATAAGGTGCCTTATAAAGCGCCATATAAGGAACATTATAAGGTGCCTTGGCGGACAGTGCACTTTATAATAGCCCATGTTCCCTGTAAAATAGTTATCTCCAAGTTATAATGCCCTGTTCAATGTAATTTCAGTTTGTTCAATGTAAGCCGCATGGATGCAGAATAGCGCAGTATATAAGAGAATGTAAATAAATAAATTATGTGCCCTCTGGAGTGCCTTATAGGGCACCTTATGTGGCACCTTAGGTTACGGCACTGTGAGGGTGTGTTTGCTGGCAGCACTAATTTAAATTAAAAAAGAAAATGCCTCAGACTTCCCTATCAAATAACCCCACTGTAGGATGAAACCCATGACCGCTGGCTCCAGAGGCAGTGAAGTTACCAGTGAGCTACAGCTACTAACAAACCCCTGTCTGGCTACAGAAGGACTGCAGGTCACCACACTAACTAATTTAAAGTAAAGGGTAATGCCTCAGACAGCCTTACTTATCGGGCCCACTGGGGGATTGAACTCATGACCCCTGTTTTATCAGTCAATGTATTAACCATTGTGCTATACCTCTATTGTTATGTTTGTAGGTCAGCGCACCTAATTAAGGCTAACACACATTAATGTGCCACGGCTCCCTCTATCGCATGAAAACGTATCTTATCGCACACTAACCCTAAATGCTACCTTAAGATAGGAACGCCCACTACCTTAAATGGCATCCTGCACACTAATGCCGGCTGCACGTTAAGACTGCTTAGTAAACATACCCCTTAGTTATTTAAAAAAAAATGACAGTGAGGAGGGAATGGACTTTGAAGGGTATGAGGAGTCAGATGATGACAGTGATTGAACTGGAATTGGCCTGGTCTAACTTAGTCTCATTTGCTCGCATTTAATCTCATTGAAGTTCAGTCTGCATGATAATGTGGTAACTAATACTGTACTGTTCCCTTGGATTTTTGTAGCCCAAATGCATGACTCTGCATTTTTTTAGCATTAAATCTCAAATGCCAAATTCTCAACCATTCTTAAAGCTTTGCTAGATCCCTCTTCATATTATCTACACCTTCCTGGATGTCTACTTAATTGAAGATTTTTGTATCATCCACAAAGATGCAAAACATACACAATGCTGACCAAGGACAGATTCCTGTGGCACACCACTGGTAACATCCTTCTCCTCAGAGTGATTTCCATGTACCTGTACCCTTTGTCACCTCCCACTCAACTAGTTTCTAACTCAGTCACCCAGATTTTCACCCTGACCAATATGGGTTGAAACCTAGGTCAGCTGGTTTCAGGCTGGGAAAACAGGTTAATGAATATTCTTTATATTTTCCTGCCTGATTCTTGGCCTTGCGAGTGAGAAAATAAAGATTTCACCAAGTGGGAAAAAACATACTGAAACCCTTGAGTACAGTTAGAATAAAATGGGAAGTTGAATCACTAAGAATTACTGAGCTATAGATCTAGTAGGATTGCAACTCTGATTAAGGAAACTCCTCCCAATTAGGAAAGCACTCCAAGAGTTTGAGGTGGCAGAAAGAGATAATAGCCCCAGAGTGGAATCCAGTGGCTAAGAGGAAGTGGGGTGATAGCCCCAAGCATTATGGGGCCCAACAGCTGTGAAGCAGAACCAGAGGCTGAGAGGCAATGGAATGACAGCCCAAGATGGCTTGCAGTTCAGTGGCTGAGACAGAGTGGAGCAATGGCCCAGGCAGAATGGGGTCCAGTGGTTAAGAGGTAGCAGAATGACTACCCCAGCAAAGCAGGGCCAGTGACTGTGAGGAAATTACTCCAGGCAGAGTGATGTCTAGTGCCTGAGAAGCAGCAGAGTGATAGACCCCAGGAGTCGTAGAACTAGCTACAGAGATAAAGCTTTGGGACTTGACAGTAGAGTAGCAGAGGCAGGTCAAGCACAACAGATGTCCCCATGACTCACAGCATCTGCCAGTCTAATTGCACTCCTGAATTTGGGTGATCTGGGGTACAGTAGGAAGAAGAACAGGAGGAAGATAACTGTTAATAGAACTTGGGGGTGATAAGAAGGCTTTCGCATTTAACTGGTGGTATTTTGTGGGGATTAGTACCCCAAATGATCTAAATGGATTTCTTATACTCTGTAGGAATGTATAAGAGACTCCATCTATGAAAAGAGTTATGCAGAATAATACCTCAACAGTGTAAATACACTGTTGGTGCTATGAACGTATAGTTAATAAAACTGGTAACTAATGAGAGACAGCCTTGTTCACAATCACACTTGTTTTTATAGTTTTTCTTGTGGGAAAGGAGGAAAATGCCACTCACTAACGCCCTTCTTCAGGTGAAAGTATCAAGCACAAAGAACACAGGGACCAATGGAACTGGCCTGAGTGGTATTCCTGCCAGTTTGGTACCAGGGACACCCACACAAAGTGAATGGACATATGAACACTACAAATGAGGATTTTGACTCAAACCCCTCACACATTCAATTAATTTAAAGGTATATGAACTGATAATTCCGTTATTTATTACATTTTACCATTCGTTCAAAAATGAATGCAGCTTCATATATGAAAACTGAAGACCTCCATACCTCTAGAGACATAAACTTCATTCCACCAAGGTCCTTAAAACTTTCACAAGCAGAACTAGAGGTCAAATCTCAAGTATGTTATCTAGCAATAGCCCTTGAACAGTATTTAACCTTACAACTGCATATTAACAGCATTATAAAGCTTGTTTATCATAAAATGAAAACAATACAGCGCCTACTACCATTACTTGACTTTCATGACTTTTGAACAGTATTTCAGGGCTTGATGTTCTCACATTTTGACTACTGTAATATAATCCTCCAAGACAAACCAAAATATGCAATTCACCCTTTACAAATGGCACACAACACTGTCGCCTGTATCCTATACAGTGTACCCAGAGCCCAGCACATCACATCATTGTTGAAGCAGCTACACTGGCTTCCCATATTAGGCTGAGCACGACAAAAAGCCATAATGACCATCCTCAAAGTTTCCCACAACCTATCCTCAGTCTACCTTCAATTTTATTACACAGAACACCAGACATCAGAACCAGAAGTATCAATGCATGAGATGCACTCGCCATCCCCAAACAAAAAGTGAAAAGCAGCCAGGCCACCTCATATTGAGCCTTTTCTTTCTATTCACCAAGGGAGTCATTCCAGAACATGAAAAAAGGATTTGTATGTGCAGCGGGGACGTTTATGTGCTGAAAACATCCCTGACCATATTATGAAACACTGCTGAAATGCACGCCCACAGCGCTAGCAAGGAGATCTCAGAATATGCCCAGAAGGGGTGGGATGGGGGCGTGGTCAGCCAAGGAGATGTAGAAAACATATTCAGGAAAGGCCCGTGTATTGTGGTGATGAAAGGGCATCAGAGCCCATGGAAATAGCTGGAAAACAAACTTTTACCTGCAAGCAGAGGCATAGTTCAGAGAGCAGGGGGTTTGAAACTGCAGTCAAAGAAAAAAAACACACACACACAGAGCTGCTGAGTCCAGGCCACGCCCAAGCTCCATGGCAACCCAGGAAGGTAATAGGAAGCACCTGTGGGAGGAGTTGGAACGGGGAGAGCAGCTACATACATTTAAGCTCCAGGGAAGAGAAAGAAGGGAGCCTACCAAGAGAAAGGAGGGAGAAGAACTCCTGAGGCAAACTGAAGGGAAAGGATCCTTCAGGGGAAAGGAAAGAGAGAGGTTTTCCAGAGACAGCCGCAGAAGGGAGTCCCAAGACAGCCAGCACACTGGGGACTACAGTCCAGGGAGAAGCCCATGCTGTAAAGGCATTGCAGCACGGTCTGGAGACTGGAGAGTCTATCCTGAGAGAGCTGCTGACTATAGTCCAGGTACGGGAGCAGCCCTGCATAAGTCTGTGGCAGAAGTTTTACCTCTCGAAAGATCTGTGAAGAGAAGGGTCACGAAAGACAAGGTGAGCCAGTTAGAAGCCTTGTCCAGCTTGTTGAGAGATAAGGGTCTCTACAGCCATTCTAAAAGCCCTGAGCACAGAGAGAAGTCCCAATGGGAAAAGGTATTAAAACTCTTAGAGGAGATTAAGCCTATGTCCCCTCAGCCCGAGTTAAGCCAGGAGACAGCAGAGTTTGATTATGAAGACATGCAGACAAAGCCTTGTGATATGGAACAAGACTTCTTATTTATTTTATTTATTTAGCTGTATTTAGACTTCTTAGACTCCTTGATGGATTGTTCTTTTTGTATGAAGACAGAAGGAAGAGGCTGTAGGTTTTTTTTAAAAGCTGAAAAAAAAGCCAGAAGCCATTTACCTGAATGTCTTATGTTTTGAATGCTGGAAATGTTTAAAAGGAGAATTGCTGGTGTTTAGAGCTGAGAGGAAATGATTCAAGTTTGATTTGAATGATTAAGAAAACAGCTAGAAGCAAAAGAAGCTTTATTTAAAGTTTTACTCAGTTTGGAAAGGCTGATACCTTTGCTGGAAGTTAGCTGAAGCCAGCTAAGCGGTATTTCTGACTGTTGGACTTTGGGAAGAAACACTTTTGGTGTAACAAGCTGCATGAAGCAATTGTAACATTTATCACTGCCAGAATCCTGTTTGACTGGAACTTCCTTTGTTGGAGAGTACATCCTATTTTTGTTAACATGTGTTGAGCTTCTAAGGAGGTTCTTTGCAAAGGAAAAAACACAAATAAATTTCCTGTGTTTGCCTTCAACCCTCGGATTCTTTGTTATTTCACACAACTACAATACCCAGAAGGGACATTATATGGCACGCCCCTGCCTATAGGCAACCGCCTAGACAGTAGGGAGCGCCACAGTATATATTAAGTGTTTCCTGGAAACCTCCAAGTTATTCCTGCTGAAATGTATTTATTTATTTGGTTTTATATACCGCAGTATTTAAAATCTGTGCGGTTTACATATGAACAAACAAGACAGTCCCTGCTATTATGAGCTCACAATCTAAATTAGGACAACCCTGGCGGGTACAGACATGGGTAGAACAGGGCAGACATGGGTAGAACAGGGGGGAGACAGGGTGGAACAGGGTGGTAAGGGGTTACATTCTTATTTGATGGCACCTGCCTACGGTCGTGTGCCGTCGGCAGTTTTCATTTGTATGACTGATCTAGGGTGGGTGATCATACGTAAGTTGGAAGAGGTGAGTCTTCAAAGCCTTCCTAAAAGTTGTGAGATCTGGGATCGCACATATCATTGCAGGTAGGGCATTCCACTGTGTTGGTGCATATAGGGAGAAAGCTCGGTTCTTGGTTGATTGCGTACAGGTCCTTACTGTTGAAGGGGTTGCGAGGGAGTTTACCGATCATGTTCTCCTGGACCTGGTCTCAGGCGTTCTTTGTATCAGTTCTGAAAGTGAGGTCACTGACATTGCATTCCTGGCCTTGAAAGTGAGTAACATTGCTTTGTAGGTCAGGCAACTTGCTATGGGGAGCCAGTGGAGCTGAATTAGGATGGGAGTAATGTGGTTGCATCTGGATGCAGCTAAGATTGTATGGGCAGCTGTGTTAATGGCAAGTTGTAGTGGCTTCAGGGTGTGCTTTGGCATACCATGAAGGATGATGTTGGAATAGTCTAGATGAGGGAGGATGAGAGCTTGGGCCAACGAGCGGAAGTCCGAGCTTTCGAGTAGAGGACGTAGGTGTCGGAGGGTTCTTAGTTTATGGTATACAGATTTAGTGATATTTTGAGTGTGGGTCTCTCATGATAGGCATTGGTCAATTGTTACTCCCAGATAGCGGATCTCTTGCTTGGTTATAAGGTCAAAATCTTTCACTTTGAGGGAAGGTGGTGGTGTAAATGTGGGGTCCATTGATATGAATAAGACCTCTCTCTTATTGGTGTTGACCTTCAGGTTGCATGTCATGAGCCAGTCTGAGACTGTGTTGAAGCACTCAACTGTGGGCGCGTAGTCTGGGTTGTCAGTGATGAACGGAGTGTATAGTAAGACGTTGTCCGCGTAGATGTGGTATAGAATGCTGAATGATTGGATGATGTTACAGATTGGCTGTATGTAGATGTTGAAGAGTAGGGATGAGAGGGATGATCCTTGGGGGACCCCTTGCGTCTGTTGGAAGGGTCTGGATGCCTGGTCGTCTATTCAAACTTCTTGTTGTCGATTGGATAAGTAGGATTTGAACCAGTCTAAGGCTATGCTTCTCACGCCTTTTTGATAGAGTTGGGTGAGTAAAACGTTGTGGTTGACAGTGTCAAATGCTGAGGCGATGTCCATGAATATGAGGATGAAGCCTTGTTTTTTTCTTGTCGAGGCCTATATGTAGTCTGTCAAGAAGGGTTGTGAGGAGGGTTTCAACACCATGCTGCTGTCAAAATCCATGTTGTTGCTGGTCTAGCGGTGTGTGGGAGTCGATGTGGTCCTTGGTCTGTTGGTATACGATCTTTTCTATGATTTTGGTTAGGAAGGGGAGGCTAGAGATGGATCTGTAGGATTTGATATCTGATGGGTCCAGTTTGTTATTCTTGATCAGAGGTCTGATAGCTGCTGTTTTCAAAGGGGGCGGAAGGGTGCCTTCAGCTAGTGATGTGTAGAAATGTGGAATAAGACCAGGACTTAGAAAAATTCTGTTCTTCTCTGAAATGCGGCCCATATTGAAGAATAGTTCTGGCATGTATGTTTTGAACTGATGTGACTGCAGTCTGGAAAAACACAAGATGCAGTTTTAAGGTACAGAAAGCAGAGGTGAGGGAATATTGTAAGGTCTAGACACATTAATAAACACCAGTACGGAAATATTAAGAAGGGCAATAATGTTTATTTATACTATGTACTAATGTGCTGTTTGTGCTAAAGGAGCCAATCTAGGGGAACCTAGCAATTCCCATGTTCTGAAAAATGGGACTGCTTATGCAGGGATAGTATGGCCCTGAGCAGGGAAAGGATTCTTTTTTTGGATGAGAAATGGAGATCATATTTGCTGTCATGGTATCCCAGCTGTATATAGGTTCAGGTCATCTTTTTTGGCAGAATCATATTGTGACAGAAAGTGAGTGTGTGCATGTGTGTGTGGTTTGAGGGTTGCGGGGGGGGGGGGGAGGGGATCCGGTGTGCTCATCTGAAATTCAAGGGAGACATAAAAGCCTGGCCAGTATCTCGACCATATGGATGACCACAGCATCACCAGGTGCCAGTGTGATTGGGTAGTCAAACTCAAAAAGTGTTCACTATAGCTAAATGTCAAAACATCCCAGTCAATAATAAGGGGCCTTCAGAATAAGGATATGCAACAGTACTAATGCATGCCCATAACGCACATTTTGTGGGGTCAATGGTGTTGCTGTTGAGCATGTATTAGTGCTGTCTGCACTGCTGCATGCCCTTATTACTACTGCTACTGAGCATTTGTATAGTGCTATAAGATATATATAACACTGCATAGACCCATGTAAGAGATGGCCCCTGCACATCAGAGCTTACAATCTAGTCAAGACAGACAACAAAGTAGCTGTAGACACTGGATACATCTAGGGGGAATGGTAAGGAAACAAAAGGAGACCAGGTAAGTCAAGATCTGAAAGCCACAGCGAAGAGGTGTTTTCAACCTGGATTTGAAAAGGGCCAGAGAAGGTGCCTGATGTACAGAGGGTCCCTTATTATTGACATGGATATGTTTGACAGTTCACCATAGGGAACCTATGCTGACTCCTGGATTTTGTTTTTTTTTGTGCTGTCAAGTTAATGCTAACTTCTGGTGACCCAGGAGTCCCTGGGTTTTCTTGGCAAAGTATGACCAGAAGTAAACTGCCAGGCCTTTTCTTCCAAGGCAATGGAGAGTAAAGTGACTTAAATGATTAGTGGGCTTCATTATAAAGCATATGAGGATAGACTTAAGGATCTTAATATGTACACCTTAGAGGAAAGGCGGGATAGAGGTGATATGATTGAGATGTTTAAATACCTCCATGGCATAAATGTTCAGGGAGAGAGCCTCTTTCAATTGAAAGCAAGTTCTGCTATGAGGGGACATGGGATGAGGGTGAAGGGAGATAGATTCAGGAGTGATATGAGGAAATATTTCTTTACCGAAAGAGTAGTGGATCCATGGAATAATCTCCCAGTGGAGGTGGTAGAGATGAGGACAGTAACTGAATTCAAAAAAGCATGGGACCAACACAGAGGATCTCTAAAGGTAAAAAGTGGACTGTTGTAGTTGTTGTTATGGAAGGACAGACTAGATAGGCCATGTGGTCTTTTTCTGTCATCATGTTTCTATGTTTCTATGTTTATCCAAGGTCACAAAGAGTGCCAGTGGGATTTGAACCCAGATCTGCTTGGATGTTAGGCTGTTGCTTTAGGCTACTCCCTCACTGAGCTATTGTTCATAGGGTACTCTAATAAGATCAGATATTGTTGTCAGTGTGATAGGTACTGGGAGACATGACTGATGTGCCAACATTCCCTGGATTGTCCCATGTGGCCTACATCCCTACTCAGGCCAGGATCAATGTTTGCTGCAAGAGTGGTGATATATCTGGAGTCCAACTACTCGGTGTGATGACACAGGGATCTCTCCTCCCATGCCCACACAGCCCTGACTAGGAGAGCAGTGCCACAAAGCTGGCTGTGGAAAGGCAGACAGGATTACCCCACAGAGAACGGATGTATTCAGACTGGCATATGCCACGATGGGACAAGTGTAGCTACCGTGAGAAATGCTGGTACCCAGAAATCCTCCTCCTAATACTACATTTGTATAGCGTTACAAGGCATATTGTGATAAGGAAGCTTATCATAGCTCAGGAAGGAGCTATAGGAAAGGTGAAGTGACTCTGAACAAGCAACCTGTCAGTTCTGGTAGAAATAAGAAAACAGAATTTTCCCATAAAAGACTACCAGTCCCAGAATGCACCAGGTTTCCAACAGCCATTAGAGGAGCTGAAGTGGGGAAACGTGTGTTCAATCAGGAGGGCTATGAGGTAATCCCTAAGCACTCATCTCAAAGGGCAGGGCCTGATTCAGCACTGCTGCGCTGTGTTAGGGAGGAGCACTCATCTAAGCAGAATAAGAGTAGAGTTTATTCTACAGATGACCATCTTCATGATCACCTTGGATATCCAGAGAAGGATCATCAGTTTCATCTGAAGGATCATCAGAAGCAAAAGCCAAACCGGACGGACAGAGAGGGAAAGAAACCCTCTGGAAGAAAGAGGAGAAAAGCCTTTGAGAGGTCTAGAAGAGTCCAAAGCAGTACGTATACTGGGAGGTATTCCAAGGGCCAGCATACACCATTGGACTGGGGAAAGCCAGAGGAATGGTGCTGCAGAGCTAGGAATCTCCAGACGCTACCTGTGAGGGAGACGGCTGCACGTGGAAGGTACCCTAAGACCTGTGCCAGAAGGTATGTGAAGAGAGATCCAGTGTCCAGGGATCTGGATTGGAAGGCTGGACATAAGAACTGGACTACATACTGGCCAGGCTATATAGAGAGGAACTCTAACAGCAATTGAAGCTCAGGTATGAACACTGATCTATGCCCTAGCTATAACCTTGAAAGACAGCAGGGAAACAAGTATTCTCCTGAAAGTGCTCCATTGAGAGATTCATCTGTGCCAATCCATGATATTGAACCCATGCTTGTTGAACAAGGGGGAATAATAGCAGATGAAGATCCTGTTTATATGGACTGTTCTCTATCTAAACTCCGTTGGTAACTTTCTGTTATAAAGTACAGCAACCATCACAAAGAAATACAAATTTGTTCTTTAATCTACTCAGAAAAGCTCCTGAAGCAGGATTTGACCCACACAGTAGAAAGCAAGCCAGCTAAGGGGTTTCAGCTGGATAACTGCTAGCAATTAAGCCTTACCTAATTGCTTGTGAGCTAGGAGAGAATCACTTCGGTATCTATGTGGGAAGTAATCAGAAGTTAACCTGAAAAGAACAGTTTGTTTCTTGCTTTGTGGCTTTTCATTTGTTGTTTTCCTGATTTTGACTTTGTTTTTCCAAGTTAACACTGAAAGCAAGTAACCTAATTTATGTGCTACCAAGCATATCTGTGTTGGGAGAAATAACCCCATAAATAAATATCTTATTGGCTTTACCCAAGAGCACAACTAAATTATTGTCAGCAGCTGTGTCTGGTGTGAATGAACTACATTGCCCACAATACCTTGCAAATCATATAGAAATATGCACTTGCCAAGAGTGTGAAGATTCTCACCCAGGCAGCCGTCTGACAAATGGCGTAGTTTTTCGGATTGCTTTTGCACAAAAGGGATTTACTTGCTGAGGATTACAACTACAGTTCAAGTTTAAAGCTGGAAAAAAAGATTTTCCCTCAACTGCACTTTGGAGGAGAAGTGGATGTCCCAGGTGGAAAAGACCCTGTGCAGAGCTGGATTCATCACTAGCACAAGGTAATAAGTACCTGGGCATGTCTAGTGGTGGATGGGAGTAAGGCACAGGGGTAATTGAAAAAAAAAAAAAGTAAAAAAAAAAACCACACCTGTTTGGAAGGTGGTGCACTTTGGTTTTTTTTTCTTTGTTTCTTGCAGGGATCAAGATGGATCCAAAGGAACTACCTCAGTGGATGGCAGCCCAATTTAGCAGGCAACAGGAGCTAGCACAGCAGGCTCAGGACACTGCTATGAGAGCCTTAATGGACCAGCAGAGGCCAGTGCTTGATCTGGTGCAAGCCCTAGTTGAGCTGAAGAACCAAAGTGGAACAGATGCAAGACCAGCAGTAAATACTGGTACACCACATGTGGACAGTGTGGGACTCAATCAAGGAATTGGGGCATTTAGTTTTGGGAAGCTAACTCCAGATGATAATGTTGATGATTTTCTAGAGTCTTTTGAAAGAGTGGCACAAGCAGTAGCATGGCCAGAGACCCAGTGGGCAGTAAGGCTGGCAGCCTCATTAACTGGAGAGGCGCTTGCAGCTTACAGAGCAATGCCAGCAGCCCAGGCTTTGAATTATAAGGATGTAAAGGCTGCTATTAGAGATCGCCTAGGGTTGTCTATTTCAGAGTATAGGCGAATGTTTAGAGCTACTACATTGAGAGTGGGTGAAACACCCAGGGCTCTGAGTCAGAGAATCAGAGGTTTAGCTGTAAAATGGTTGGAGCCTGAGCAAAAGACGGTAGAAATGTTATTAGACATTATAATGCTTGAGCAATTTATGTCTGGGGTGTCTAAAGATTTGCACATTTTCCTTATACAGCAAAATTGCCAAAATCTTGGAGAGGCAACCATGCTAGCAGAGAGATTCTTGGAAGCCACGCAGGCTTGCCATAGAATGGGTGGCCCTCTAAAGATAGGTGCTGAGGCAAGATGTGCTGTATCAGAAAAGAAAATAATTAAAAATGTTTCTGAAAATGAATGTACTGTATCAAACCAGATGACACAGTGGAATAGAAAGAAATGTTTCAAGTGTGGAAAATGGGGACATTTAGAAAAGAGATGCCAGACACACACTAGCTTAGTGGGTGTGGATTTAAAACAGCCCAAAGAAGGATTTCTTTTGATGGTTGATGTGCAAGGAATTACCACAAATGCTTTGTTAGACTCTGGGGCAGACCAGAGTATGATGTCAAAAAGGCTTTGGAAGAGGATAGAGGCCCAAGAAGGATTTGTGCCTAGAACCCCTGAAAGCCAAGTTCACATCAGATGCATTCATGGTGCTGCAACATCATATCCCACCTATAGGCTAAAGGTTATGTGCCTGGGGGAACAAGAGGAAGTCCTGTTAGCAGTGATGCCTAGGCTACCCTTTGATTTGGTTCTAGGAAGAGACTGTCCAAGATTTAAGCAGGGTCTAGTGGAAGGACTAGGAAAGAAGGAGGGAGAAGGTTTAATGGTAATAGCTCCCGGGCCTTTATTTGGAAGTCCTCAGACCCCAGCTAAAAAGATGGTTAAGCATCCAGAAGACCAAGCTACCCCAAAGTAGACATTCGTCCTAAAGTACCATAGGGTCACAGAGAAGGCCCAAGCTCCTAAGCGGGCAACCCCTCAAGCTGCTGGGTTTGACCTGTGCAGCATAGAAAATGTGACTGTACCTAGCCAAGGGAGAGCCCTGGTGGACACTGGTCTCCAAGTGGAAATACCTATTGGATGCTATGGGAGAGTAGCCCCAAGGTCCGGATTAGCCCTTAAATATTTCATCGATGTTGGTGCGGGAGTAATTGATCCCGATTACAGGGGCAATATTAAAGTTCTGTTATTTAATTTTGGACAGAATGATTATCACGTGAAGACAGGAGACAGAATTGCCCAATTGATCTGTGAGAGGCTGGGTTTTCCACCTGTGGAGGAGGTCACATCCCTGGAGAATTCTGAACGTGGAACCAAAGGCTTTGGTTCTACTGATGTCAAAGGGGTTAAAAGCCTAGCTGCCACCTGTGCCCGAGAGAGGGAGGTGAATGAAGAGGAAGATTTGGGACCCCAGGTATCTGATTGTAAAGAAAAATCAGAGCCCCAAATAGGTGAGGACCTGACAGTGGTACAACAGGAAGAAATTAGGAAATTGCTTAAAGAATTCCCAGATGTGTTGACACCCATACCTGGGGAGACACATTTGGTTGCCCATGAAATAATAACTCCACCTGGGAAATTAGTTTGTCAAAGGCCATATCGCTTGCCTGAAGCCAAGAGACAGGAAGTAGTGGCACAAGTCCAGGAGATGTTGGACATGGGAGTAATAGAGGAGTCAAAGAGTCCCTGGAATAGCCCCATAGTCCTGGTGCCGAAGCCTGATGGATCTTTAAGATTTTGTATTGACTTTCGGCAGGTAAACGCCATATCAGTTTTTGATGCATATCCAATGCCAAGAATTGAAGAGCTGTTGGACCAGCTGGGACAGGCTCAATACTTAACCACCCTTGATATGACAAAAGGATATTGGCAAATCCCTCTAACCAGGGAGTCGAAGCCGAAGACTGCGTTCAGCACCCCCGTTGGCCTTTTCCAGTTCAAGAGGATGCTTTTCGGACTGCATGGAACAGCGGCTACCTGCCAAAGGTTAGTGGATCAGGTACTTCGACCCCACCAAAATTATGCTTTTGCATATATGGATGATGTCATAATCCATAGTAACACCTGGGCGAAGCATCTAAAGAGGATCAGGGCAGTCTTGTGCTCCATGAAGCAAGCGGGAATCACTTTAAACCCGAAGAAGTGTGCCTTTGCAAATAGGGAGGTAAAATACCTGGGCCACCTAGTGGGAAGAGGAAAAATTAAACCTCTAATGAGTAAAGTAGATAGCATCAGGAATTTTCCTCCTCCAACAACAAAGAAACAACTAAGAAGTTTCTTAGGACTTATTGGATACTACCGCAGGTTTATACCGCAATTCGCAGAGAAAAGTGCAATTTTCACGGATATGCTGCGGAAGAATTGTCCAAACCAGCTAAAGTGGACACCTGAAGCTGAAAAAGCGTTTTCATTCTTAAAAGGAAAATTGTGTACAGGACCGGTACTGAAAGGGGTGGACTTCAAGAAACCCTTTCTGGTTCAAACGGATGCATCGGATGTAGGGCTAGGAGCAGTTGTATCCCAGTGTCATGATGGGGAGGAGCATCCTGTGATGTACCTGAGCAGGAAGTTGTCACCGGCTGAACAAAAGTATTCCACAATAGAAAAAGAATGTTTAGCTATCAAGTGGTCAGTGGAGGCGTTAAGGTTTTACCTTACAGGGAGAAAGTTCCAGTTGGTCACGGACCATGCCCCACTTAAGTGGTTGCAGCAAATGAAGAACCACAATGCCAGGTTGACACGCTGGTACATGGCCTTACAGGCATTTGATTTTCAAGTTGAACATCGTGCTGGGAAGTTACAAGAATGCGGATGCCCTTTCCCGGATTACGGACTGTAGAGAAGAAGTTTCACCAGTTACACCAGTCCGTAATAACTTAAGCAGGGGGGTATGTGATAAGGAAGCTTATCATAGCTCAGGAAGGAGCTATAGGAAAGGTGAAGTGACTCTGAACAAGCAACCTGTCAGTTCTGGTAGAAATAAGAAAACAGAATTTTCCCATAAAAGACTACCAGTCCCAGAATGCACAAGGTTTCCAACAGCCATTAGAGGAGCTGAACTGGGGAAACGTGTGTTCAATCAGGAGGGCTATGAGGTAATCCCTAAGCACTCATCTCAAAGGGCAGGGCCTGATTCAGCACAGCTGTGCTGTGTTAGGGAGGAGCACTCATCTAAGCAGAATAAGAGTAGAGTTTATTCTACAGATGACCATCTTCATGATCACCTTGGATATCCAGAGAAGGATCATCAGTTTCATCTGAAGGATCATCAGAAGCAAAAGCCAAACCGGATGGACAGAGAGGGAAAGAAACCCTCTGGAAGAAAGAGGAGAAAAGCCTTTGAGAGGTCTAGAAGAGTCCAAAGTAGTACGTATACTGGGAGGTATTCCAAGGGCCAGCATACACCATTGGACTGGGGAAAGCCAGAGGAATGGTGCTGCAGAGCTAGGAATCTCCAGACGCTACCTGTGAGGGAGACGGCTGCACGTGGAAGGTACCCTAAGACCTGTGCCAGAAGGTATGTGAAGAGAGATCCAGTGTCCAGGGATCTGGATTGGAAGGCTGGACATAAGAACTGGACTACATACTGGCCAGGCTATATAGAGAGGAACTCTAACAGCAATTGAAGCTCAGGTATGAACACTGATCTATGCCCTAGCTATAACCTTGAAAGACAGCAGGGAAACAAGTATTCTCCTGAAAGTGCTCCATTGAGAGATTCATCTGTGCCAATCCATGATATTGAACCCATGCTTGTTGAACAAGGGGGAATAATAGCAGATGAAGATCCTGTTTATATGGACTGTTCTCTATCTAAACTCCGTTGGTAACTTTCTGTTATAAAGTACAGCAACCATCACAAAGAAATACAGATTTGTTCTTTAATCTACTCAGAAAAGCTCCTGAAGCAGGATTTGACCCACACAGTAGAAAGCAAGCCAGCTAAGGGGTTTCAGCTGGATAACTGCTAGCAATTAAGCCTTACCTAATTGCTTGTGAGCTAGGAGAGAATCACTTCGGTATCTATGTGGGAAGTAATCAGAAGTTAACCTGAAAAGAACAGTTTGTTTCTTGCTTTGTGGCTTTTCATTTGTTGTTTTCCTGATTTTGACTTTGTTTTTCCAAGTTAACACTGAAAGCAAGTAACCTAATTTATGTGCTACCAAGCATATCTGTGTTGGGAGAAATAACCCCATAAATAAATATCTTATTGGCTTTACCCAAGAGCACAACTAAATTATTGTCAGCAGCTGTGTCTGGTGTGAATGAACTACATTGCCCACAATACCTTGCAAATCATATAGAAATATGCACTTGCCAAGAGTGTGAAGATTCTCACCCAGGCAGCCGTCTGACAATATGCAGTGCTGCACAGACACAGGTAAAGGGTGGTCCCTGCTCAAGACAGACAACACAGCAGCTGTGGACATGATACATCCAGGGAAAATGGTCAGGAAACAGAAGGGAGCTAAGGAATATCAGATCCAACAACAGCAACGATAAGGTGAGCACTCAGCCTGGATCTGAGTGGGGCCAAAGACGTAGCTGGACATAAAGACTCAGGTAGTTTGTTCCAGGCATAAGGAGCAGCAAGGTGAAAGGAGGGATGTCTGGATTTGGCAGTAGAAAAGAAGTGCACAGATAGAAGTGGTGTTTCCAGTTTCGGATGCAGGGTGACATAAGAGGGGAATGGTAGTGCGCAGCAGCAGAATAAGTGCACTTATAGGCCATAGGCACAAGAAAGGGCATACATTTGTTGCTCAGCAATACTATGCATCCTTTGTAGAACTGCAAGGTTAGTTCAGGGTTTTGTGCACTTGATGAGGGTCCATCCCAAGCAGTTTAAGGCGTGTTTATAGAGATGGCCAGGATAGGAATCACTGGGGTTGGTTCCTAATGCTACGTACCATTTGATGCAAGGCATATTCTGACCTGCATGTTCAAAATTACATTATCATATACCTTATTGGAGTGCACTGGGCTTACCTAGCACTTTCAGGGCATGAGAGGGACTGGTATATGATCTAGGTTGCAGCAACTGTCATTTCTTGATGATATTTATGTCTAGTGTGCATCAGTAAACCACAATCTGTGATGAGCATCTGAAACGTTTAACTTTTCAGAATACGGTGGGTGCAGGGGTGTTCAAGATGTTTACCTTCATCTGAGGTACAGGCCGGCTGAATAAGATTTGCGCATGCCTCACCCCTGATTCCAGACCTGCAGGCATGCCCAGACCCGCGGATGAGGAATTAGGTTCAAAGGGGCCCATTTTTGATTTAGACGTGTCTTGCGGGCAGTATGTGCACGTTATAGGAATTGTGCTCCAAGCATATAGAATTCACTCCCTGAAGACATATGATTCGCTGATCTAACAGAATTCTGAAAGACGCTCAAGACCCACCTCTTCCTTGAGCACTTCAGTAGCGTAGGCTAAAATGTCCTTCTTCAATACCCATATACAGCCTCTTACAGCAAAGTTCCTTATAGCTGTTGAATTGTTTCCTTAATATTAATCCTGTTGTTACAAGTGCTATGTATGAGTTTAAAGTTCCCTGTATTTTGCATTTGATGTAAAAGTATTCAGTTGAGGTAATCTGTAAAGCGCTTTGACTTTAAGATAAAGCAGTATACAAAAATAACAAAACAAAATAATACGCTTATAGTCTTCCAAAGGTTTTTGAGGGATAATTTCTATTCTGGAAATGTTCATTACTGGCTTCCTCTTCAATTTTGTAGTTGAGTGGTAAATTAATATGATTCATTTTTTTTATTTTCTCTACTATCGAAATGTTTTAATGGTTAAATAGTTTTCTACAGCAGTGTTATATGTCTCCTTTAACCTATTCTCCAGATGCAAGAAAGGAATTAAGATGTGTGTGATCAAGGGATATCCATTATTCCCAGCAAATACACATTAAGTGTTTGACATATTTTTCCCCATTCTCTGTCTAAAGGAGAAAGCCTAGTAAATTAGGCACTAAGATGCAGGTATCAAGCAAGACACACCACTTAAAGATAACTGGATGACTTATCTGATTATTTTCAAGCAGATTTTCAGCAAGATACTGCACTTTTTTGTCTCAGCACTAAATATAGTGGCTATCTTTATCTGTTTTTCTTAGGCCTGCTGTATCTTTAGTTGAGATAAATGGATCACAATAACTGGGTAGTGGTTGTAAACTACATCCTACAAATATTTGGATAAATAGAAATGTCAAGAGATACAGCCATTTTTGGATGGACAATCAGATGATAACATTTGATGTTAACTGACAGCGGAACTAGAAGCTGAGGCTGTTGGTGCTGTCAGTTCATATAAATCACTCTTGGGCTTGGTTGATGGAATTTGGCAGATTAGAGACCATCCTCTCTGTTCTTCCCTACTAGTGCTGCTTCAATCCCACAGGCAACAGACGACTCGCAAAACTGATTTCACAGTTGGGTTTCAATACCACAACAAGAGTAATTCACTGTCGCACCTTAAAAAAATATGCACTCATACAACGAGTTTCATCTTATTATTCAGCACACCAAGCTAGATCACTCCCTAGAACCAGGCCAAGCCATTAAAGGAGAAATTTAAATAAAAATTATGGGGACATTAACAGAGCTGCCAAATTACCCAGTTCTAGGAGGGAGACATGTTGGCCAATTTCCATACAGGAACTGGATAACTTGAAAGCTCTGCAATATTCATGTTGAATCCACATAAGAATATCCGGATCTTCATTAAAAATCATCATAAAAATATCTATATCTGAATCCCTGAATTTCATAGCTGAAAAAAATATAGGAATATTCTATATGAATATGCTTCAGCTTGCTATAACTGTGGCAGAGATAGCTAGATAAAGTTAGCCATATAGAGGCCAATTTTATTATAGGACACCTAGGGGTATGTTTACTAAAATCCGGTAATGTGCGGGCCGCGGTAGTGCGCGGGTGCCATATAAGGAGTGGGCGTTCCAGGCTGAAGAAGAAAAACTGGAATTTACATATGCGCAAAGGTGCGCGGCGCCCATGTGCGCCCCGCACATTGGCGCATGGGAAAGCTGCATGTGAGGCATAAGTGGCACGTTGATATACAAGCAGGAGAGCAGAGCCATGGCACAATGGCAAAAACACTGACCAATGGTGCAGGGATCAGGGGTTCAATCCCTGCCCAGTGAAGACAGCAAGCTGGGATGTTTTTTAGGAGGCATGTAAATAATGGGCGGCAGAAGGCGGCGCGCTGATGACCATAAAGCGGTGCGCCAATGTTTTTGGGGGCAGTTTAATTTTGTGCGTCTTAAGGCGGCGCGCTGTTAATTTTGGGCGGCAAAAGGCGGCATGTTAACTCCGGGCGGCAGAAGGCGGCACGCTGATGGCCAAAAGGCAGCTTGCTAATATGTTAGGAGGCATATTAATATGGGGAGGCATAAGTGGCGCACTGTTAGACAAGCAGGGGAGCTGAGCCATGGCACAATGGTTAAGACCCTGACCAATGGTGCAGGGATTAGGAGTTCAAACTCCCACAGTGTCCATTGAAGGCAGCTGGCAGAGGTGTTATTTTAGGAGCCAAATAAATAATGGGCGGCATAAGGCATTGCGCTGATGTCCACAAGGCAGTGTGCTAATGTTTTTGGGGGCATTCCAAGGTTGGCAGGCATATGGCGGCTCGCTGATGTACAAGCACAGGAACAGGACCACAGCACAATGGTTAAGACACTGCCCAATGGTGCAGGGATCATGGGTTCAATCCCCCACAGTGGCCAATGAACAAGGCTGGCTGAGGTGTTATTTTAGAAGGCATATAAATAATGGGCAGCATAAGGCGGCACGCTGATGGCCATAAAGCGGTGCGCCAATGTTTTTGGGGGCAGTTTAATTTTGTGCGTCTTAAGGCGGTACGCTGTTAATTTTGGGCAGCATAAGGCGGCATGTTAACTCCGGGCGGCAGAAGGCGGCACGCTGATGGCCAAAAGGCAGCTTGCTAATATATTAGGAGGCATATTAATATGGAGAGGCATAAGCAGCGTGCTGTTAAACAAGCAGGGGAGCTGAGCCATGGCACAATGGTTAAGACCCTGACCAATGGTGCAGGGATCAGGAGATCAAACCCCCACAGTGCCAATTGAAGGCAGCTGGCAGAGGTGTTATTTTAGGAGCCAAATAAATATTGGGCGGCATAAGGCGTTGCGCTGATGTCCACAAGGCAGTGTGCTAATGTTTTGGGGGGCATTCCAAGGTTGGCAGGCATATGGCGGCTCGCTGATGTGCAAGCACAGGAACAGGACCACAGCACAATGGTTAAGACACTGCCCAATGGTGCAGGGATCATGGGCTCAATCCCCCACAGTGGCCAATGAACAAGGCTGGCTGAGGTGTTATTTTAGGAGGCATATAAATAATGGGCGGCATAAGGCGGCGAGCTGATATGCAAGCACACCAGCAGAGCCACAGCACAATGGTGAAGGCACCTGCCAATGGTGCAGGGATCAGGTGTTCAATGCCCAATGATGACAGCAGGCTGAGGCATTATTTTAGGAGGCATATAAATAATGGGCGGCATAAGGCGGCGCGGTGATGGGCATGAGGCTGCGCGCCAATGGTTTAGGAGGCAATCTAATATTGGGTGGCATAAGTGGCGCATTGATGTGCAAGCAGAAGAGCAGAGTCACAGCACAATGGGGAAGACACTGTCCAATGGTGCCGGGATCATGGGTTCAATCCCCCACTGTGCCCAATCCACAAGGTTGGCTGAGGCATTACCTGTTATGAGGAAGATTGCTCTAGGAGGCATTTCACCTTTTACAGTAATTACTACTGCTAGCAAATGCACGCGCCAAGCACTGTAATATAAGGTGCTGCATAAGGTACCCTAGAGGGCCCATTGTAAGGTACACTGAGCACCCAGGCACCCTACACTGTTGCCTATAGGGCAGTTTACACAGTGCTGTATGAGGCAGGGCAAGGTCAGAGCACTGTGTCTGCTGGCAGCACTCTGTAGTGTAATGCATGGAACCCTCAGTAGGTGTGCTGACATACAAGAAGGAACAGCAGTGTAGTACAATGTCCAAGACACTGACTGACGGTGCAGGGGTCATGGTTTCAAATACCCTGTGAATAAGGGAGGCTGAGGTATGTCCATTTTCTGTGTGCAACTGTACACCAATCTGTGCTGCCACCTTAAAAGAACCCCACCCTAGTCCCATATATTTATGCACCTTTCAGGGTGCCCCAGAAGGCACATCCCAAACAACCATGTCGGCAAAGGTGAGTTATAATGTTCCCCATAGGCCATGTTGAAAGATTGCCAATGCATAAGGCACCATAGTAGGCACCTCACATGTTGCCTGAATTGAAGGTGTGCCAAAACATGCCCAAAGGATGTATAGGTGAAGCCTAAAACATTTGCCATGATCAGTAACATCCCCGAATTAGAATGGAAAGAGAGGTATGTGCCAAACACACAGGTAACCCAAACACTGCACAGAGCAGAAGGGAAATACAATACAAATGTCAAAGAAGGCTGTAGAGCACAGCTGATGGACCACACAAATCAGATACAGCCCATGTTGCAGCTATAGAAATGGATAAACATATTGGGGCCAGCTTGAGCCATGCACAGAGTGATGGCAATGTACGATGCTATAATGACAGTGTGTGACAGAGGATGGGGAGATGTGTGCAGCAGAGGAGGCTGAAATGGCAGGATAGGTGAAATATCAGGATGAATGTGGAGTAGCAGTGCCATGCTGAGAGCACACAGGTGAGGCAGCCAAGGAGAGGTGCAATGCAGGAATGTGTAGGGGTGCAGGACATGGGTCCACAGCATGCACAGCAGGGTAGGATGGCACACAGCTGGCAGACAGAAGATGGACGGAAGGATGGTTCACAACTCTGATGGTACAATGTGGTCAAAGCACAGATCTGACTGTCCCACAAATGAAAACCACCTCTGCAGGACAAGCATACAAACCAAAGAGAACAGAGAGAAAGCACACCAATGAACACTATCACAAATGGCAATGCACAAAACGGTAGCCCACGCCACCAATGTGAGCGCATCAGCAAAGGCTCCATAAACAAAGTGTGCAGGCCAATCACCAAAACGGCTACTGGCTGCCAGGACAGCCAAACCACCAACAGTAATCATGGCCAAATGCACATGCAGATCTGCTGTGTACAGACCAGATCCCAATCTGCAATTGGGACCAGCGACACATGCCAACACACAATGTGATGTTCTGCAGTGGACACAGCATGCAAAAGAGGAGAAAAAAAGCCCCAAGGGCAGCGGAGAACGCTCTGTGGAGCTGTTTAACAAACTGGATCAGGACAGGAGAGACCTCAACATGCAAACAGGTGTACCACACACCGGCTGAACCACAGCAATACCAAACCCCCATGTGCACTGCCATGTAAACACCATAAAGTAAGAGACCTATGTAACAGATAATACCTGATGGCTAGGCAGCACAGAGGGCGCACCGTGGTGAACAATGAGGGGAGGGAAGGGTGTGTGTAGAGGTGATGGACCTGCTGGTATCTAATGGCGCAGTTAGCAGTACCAAAAATAAATACATAATCCACATGTGTGGATCAAACCTGCAAAAAACAGAGCGATAACACATGCCTCTCACCACTCCCAGAAACAGCACACTGAGCACAATGCTAACAAAATACCCCAAAGGGAGGGTGTGTATGGGAACCTGTAATACCCAGTGATGTGGCATATGGCTGGCAGATACACAGCTGCCACCGGACAAGGATGTGAACACAGGTGGCCCATGTGCATGACCAGCAATTCCCCAGATACAAGTGTTAATGTGCTGAAAGAGTGGAGGAGTAACCCAGTGGATAGATAACAGGCTTGGTCACCAAGCAACCAGGGCTCAATTCACACTAGCCCTCCATGTGGCCATGGCCAAGTCACGGAACCCAACAATACCTTGAAAGAAAAACCTGACAATCCACATCCACTAACAGTGACAGGGAAAACATGGAGTGTCTGGGTCACAAAGAGTCAGGACTGATTCAAATGCACACATTGCATTGCATGTTTGTCACCATGATCAAGCAGCAAAAGAGACAAATGTCAGTCAAATACATAGCTTTATTCGGGTTGTCCATCAAAGATAGTGTAGACAGTGCCATCATAATATCAAGGTGAGTGCATCCCTGGGGAAAGACCAAGACACCCTTAGCAGGGCAGCAAAAAAACCCCTACAGAAAGGCCACCTGCTAGATGACAAATGAAGGAGAGGAGATATGATGTGCATCAAGTGCATGCTATGCAATGGGCAGCATGCCCCCACCCCACACCTGCTACTGCATGCCTCAAATGTTTTACGAACATATGACTGCATGTAGACATTAGGCGCTTCATGGCGAGGACACAACACACAGCATATGTCCCTCAACACATAGCCATCTGAAAAGACAGGAGGCAGACTAATTGAAAAAGCATATGCCTTCACAATGTTTTAATGTGAAAAACACAGTCAGAAAGCAATGTGTCGGCTCTCACCTAATGCCTTCTCTAGGAATCAAAGCTACAACAATGTAGAATCAAACAATATTCAAAAGCACAATGAGCATATGTTAACACGTATCACAGGCACATGAACCAAGACTGAATACCAACTAAACAACCTGCACAGATATCACCATGAAGGAGGTCCCCCTGCACTGTATGTTGGGTAGACAGTGTGTGGCCACATAAAGCACGGTACATGGACAGCACAATTGAAGGTGAACGACGGCCACCCACACAGCCACACACCAAATAAAATGTGCCAATGTGGGTGTCGTTAACGCAGGCCATAAACAGCATCGTGCAGACGTCCAATGCAAGGTGCGTACATAGTCCCAGACTGTCACATCCGCACAGTAAGCTAACACAGGAAACAGCATGTGAACCAAGCAACCAGGGCTCAATTCACTTGTCACTTAATCAACAAAAACACGTACCCACCCTGTTCAACCCTGATAAGAAATTGTATAACGACACAGGATATATCTTACGCCCTAATTGTATAGAACCCTGTATTATAGCCCATGCTGTACCATAGCGCACTATGTACATAGCTCAACCGAAATCTAACACACTTACCCCCCCCCACGCAAATCATAACATTTCATTCACTGCATGAATTACACCTACACTACTTTTGATTGTATTGTTGTGACACCGCCTTGATTGTAGGATAAGGCGGTATAGAAATACTGTTAAATAAATAAATAAATAAATATGCAAATGATGGGCAAACATCCGACTGTGCACTACACAGAAGACATAGGTCCACATGCTGTGCTTCACAAACAGAGTCAATCATATGCAGAAGCAGCATCCACATTCCAACATGATACAGTGATGTCACACATGCACGTAAACACCCTTGGCCCATTGCAAACATATATCCAGGATGGTGGTGTGCATGAAAGCAGTGTTGTGGCAAAACCTGTATCATGTCCAGGTGAAGAGCAGGTGGACATACACAATAGGACTGCTCCATCGTTGGCCGTATGTCACAAATATGGCTGTATGGCTGTGTAGAAACAAACAGATGAGCGTATCCTGTGTGCCATGTCACACCCATGTCCAAGAATCAACAAAAACCAAACTGTGTTGGAATTTAACACATGCTGCACATGTGGGGATCAGTAAACAGTGTCCAAAGTGCAAGGTGTATCTGCAATCCAATAGGTCACGGTTAAAACTGTTCTTGTAACTCTGGCCATGCATAGTCAAGGGTCAGATTCCAAAATGACACAGTCCCTGATCGTTCATGTGTGTCCCCTACAATGAGCAGGAGTACCAGCAATAGGATCACAGCAACACTGTGTTGGACAGCACTGTCATGGGGAAAGCAGCATTCCAGGAGTAATACTGTCCACTCGAGTCAGGTGTCCCACTCTCAAAGGTCAAAGATCCAATGGCTCAATTTCCCCCCAAACCCCATGGTGCTGTGTCCATCAAGAGGTGGGTGATGGCGATGCAAGATGCACTGTAAGAGATGTGTCCCATATGTCCTCTGCCCTGTGTCTGGAGAGAAGAATTAATGTATTGTTAGACACCTTGCAAAGGCAGCACGAATTACAGAGAGTCACACCTTAGCAAATACTGAGGAAAGGGATGCAAAGGCAAACCTGACATGATATCAACACAAAATAATCCACGTGTTGGTGATATAATGATTCGTAAATGCAGACACGGGTGTCACATGGATATGGTCAGGTCCATGCTTATGTCACACAGGTGTCTCACAAGTACACACCATATGCATCTGATTTTGAGACCAGAAATGCAACAGGACATGCACATGAGACAAACAGTAAATCACCAACAGGCACAGCCAGATGTAATCCCCCAAATAGCAAAGGTGCAATGTACCTTGTGTGTGCATCAGGTGTATGTCATCAATCCCTTGAGTGAATAAACAGCCATATCAGGTCTCAGTGAAGGGAGACAATGTCAGCAACACGTGTAGAATCACCATGTCAAGCTACTGTTGATGCATGTCCACATTCTGTTGATATCAGAGAAAAAACAAAGGTGCTCAACAGTGGACCCTCAGACCACAAGATACAGCTCTGGTCATAGCACACAACCCATGTAGAAAATGGTTCCAAGGTAAAGGCCACCACCGTAGAAGTAGCACAGTCACAACCGCTCCCCCGGTGCACTGACACCTCACAACACATGATAATGTACTGTGCCCCAAAACAGCCTCATCAGACAGCCGACCCATAGACAAGCACCCACACAGTATGCAAAGTTCAGCATGCCAGCTGCAAAACATGGCCTGTATGTCCACAAGTGGAGATTTGTAGACATAAAGGCCTAGTGAACATGCAGTGATACCCTGTTGTTGGCAGCTGGTACAATGTTGGGATACGGAGCAAGTGTAGCCGACCAACAAAAGGAAACCCAAACCCCCCCAAACATGCAGGTCTGTTGTACATGTCACAGAAACAGTGTTGCTGAGGACATACTGAACACAAACACATGGGGATATGTATGGCAAAAGCAAGATATGGGTTAGGGAGACATACGGAAAAAAGGTGAACGACCACATCTGCCCAATATGACACATCATGGATGACATGTTTTCCACCAGACCACAGGCACAGACAATGTAACTGTAGATCCACCTACCCCAGTCCACAGCAGCTTGGCTGATGTACAGTCACATGCCATTGCAACACAGCAACAGCATCATCACAAAGTATGTTCTGTGCAGTGGGAAACACAAGAGAAACAAACATATGTCATGTTCGAGCTGTCCAACACACACTGCATCTACCTGTCCACACCTGTCAAATCCCACAACGTCACATAATTACTGACTGTTCTATATCACAATGTACAGATCTCGCACATGTGAGAGGCATCACAGCGGCGTGGGAGGCTATCTACATCTGTGTGTAATCTCTCTGCCCCCCTTACCTGGCTGCTGTTGTACACCCAGGTAAATATACTTTTCTGCCTCCTCCATGTTTCTGGCTCACCCCAAAGTGACAATATCAGCCTGGGTACACCATACTGCCAACTATGTCCTCTCTCCGTGTATACTGTTTTCCCACTGTTGTCAGGTAACCCACTGTCAATTGCTGAGACACATGAACATATGCAGGTGCATCTCCTGTATACAATGGTCACATACATATCCTGGTGTGTACATCTCATACAGTAAATAATATTGACAGCTGTGTGCTGATGATGAGCACAAGTAGGTGGCAATGTCAGATTCCGATCATTAACACCCCACCCCCCAGGTGTGCCTGTGACATGACCATGATGGTTGCATGTCACCCCACTGTGTGTCTGTGAGGTTGTCAAAGCATGGATAGACTATATATATGCACCTATGACCAAGATCTATCACGTATGTCTGTGTATGTATGCGGACGTAACCCTCCAGTGCTAGGGTATGCAAGGTAGTTGATGATGTGCACAGTACTCTCTTGCCCCACACACAAACACAGCCTGTAGCTGAGGCATGATGGCATATGTTGAGATAGCACCAGCTAGATATGCCATGTTCTCCCTGGACAAACTGGTAAACCGCAAACCACACACACATTCTGTGCTACAAATGTCTACTTCCGCGCACACCTTGATGATCCGTCCAGGATCACCTCTGTATGTGTGTACATATGCAACACAGCACTGAGGGGCTATTCTCCACCAAAAAATATGTAGCAATGATACACCCCCAGACTGGACACTGCACAGGTCCCCATCCTTCACCATATCAATGTCAGGGTTAGGTGATGACCCATACATTCCTGTCAACTGTGGGATTGCAGTAACCTCCCTCACGAATAGTACATACCATCAGGAAAATATAGTGCTATGCATGTGTATTGTGTTATGTCTGACATGTGGCGGCTCCCATAAGGAACATAGCCAGTGGAAAGGAGCGTAACACCCATACCAGCAGCCCAAACGTGTACATCATAACCACAACCCATCCTGACAACTGTCCCCAAACATGTTCTGCCCCCCAAATGTGAAAATACCACCATATGCCTGCCACTGTACCCCACCAAAAGCATCGAAACAATCAAATGTGTTTGTACAGCATCTACTATCACGACCAGCCACTAACTGGGGATGTGTGCCCCAAAAGCTTACGCAGCTCCATGAACACCCACCCACATCATCCGTTACCACCCGCTGTTGTGCCCTTCCCACATTGCTTGTCGCACACGCATGCCTATCGGTGATGTTGGGACTGTAGGTGACATGTCAATGCAGTGTGTCATTCAAATGATGGTATTCCAGATACACCACCCTTTAGAACCATGACACACATAGACATACACATGTAGGTGGGAAGATAGGCAATAAGTACATGAGAAGATCTCAGCAATCACCCTCCGCCTGACCGCTGTGCCTTCCCGTGTGTCACCAATGGCATGTACAGGGGGGCACATTGGATCATGCTCCAGATCCTCATTAATCTCTGCAGGGATATTGTGCCTGAGAGCAATGTTGTGCAGGATGCTACAGGCTATGATTATCTCTGCCACAGTCACTGGCCTATATTGTAAGGCCCCGCCAGTCCTATCCAGACACCTGAAGCGGCTTTTCAACACGCCAAAGGTGTGCTCTATGACAGAGCGGCTGGAGGCATGGGCCTCATTGTACCTCCGCTCTGCACGTGTTCGTGGCTGACGCACAGGGGTCAGCAGACAGGGGCGACACCCATATCCTGCATCACCTGCAGAAAGAAACGTTGCATGTGAATGCAGGGGTTAATGTTTCCAAAACCAACACATGTTAAGATGTGAGAAAAAAATGCACAAAACATCCAGACAAACACATATGACAGCACAACTATTCAGCCTGGATAAAATGGCCTATGATGAGAAAACACTACTACAAGGCCTATTGAGTCTGTACAGCCATGGCAAACACTACAGCAGGCCCATCTACACCTGCAGAGATCCTCTGTGTGTGCAACATGCAAATAGTAATGCAGTTTGTGTCCACATCTGCACCACCTCCACTGTGTGACAATAACACCGATCAAAGGATCACAGATTCAAAGTACATGTCTGAAAACCAACCAAGGAAATACATGCTCTCATCTGAGGTAGGCCCACACCCAGAACAGGTATGCCATTGGAGGTCGTGCAAAGTGCAAACCATATCTCCTCTATACACCCTGTCCACTTAGGGCAACATATCAGGATGTAGTAGTCTGTCACCATATGCTGTGGACTGCTGACCACCAATTCGTGTAAAGGCCATCCACTGCACTGTTCACATCCTGTCTACCTCGTCCTGAAGGTTTGGTCCACATAGCTGAACACTGTACCACACATGAGCTTGCATGAAGGACATATATAGAGGTACACTACCTACCGTGTATCTACTACCAATACCTCCCATTATGCACACATGTAGCCCCCCTGCCTTTGCCGTCAGCTTCCTAGAATGGTCAGCTACATGAGGATCGGCATATCCCACGACGATATCACCCGCTTGTCCACAGTGTGCAAAGGTACTGCACCCCCAATACTGTGTGCCAGCACTGTTGTGACGCAGCCAAGAAGCGTGACACCACAGATTCCAAAAAGCCCTCCCAGATGGCCCCCTCCTCTAAATACATCACAGACTTCCAGACACCACCTCCTGTGATATAGTGCCTCCCGGGTGACAAGCCAGTACTGAGGGAGTGTGTGAACCAAAGACACACATGACAAGGGTTCGTTGTCCGGAATGGCAATACAATAAACGTTACATGACATACAGGCCGATAGGAAAAAAAAATAGCAGCACATGGGTATGTGAAGGGCATCCAAACCCCCCCCCCCCTAATCACATGTGGGCAGTTGACACATGCACACATACACCAGGAGTGAAACAGCACCAAGAGAGCCATATGCACATGGGCACAGTCAGATGAACACCATTTGCATGTTAGGATCATCAAATGTTTCAATCCTGATGGCCCCATGTACATCAGTTTCCCTGATACTGTACGTCTCTAAACCTGTAGCAATGTTAACCCAAAACAGTCCTGTGTCTGGCTAACTTGTCCTAATTGTAAAGGGCACAGCCAAAACAATAGGTGGCCACATATGACATGTTACATTTCAAACTGTGGAAAAACATACGTTGACAACAGAGTTTGAAATACTCACCCAGCAATATACAGTCCGCAAACTGGCCCTCCTCAAATTGGGTGAATAGTGCCGAGTGATGCAGGATATAGGAGTCATGGGTGGACCCTGGCAACCTAGGGACCACATTCAGAATATGCAGATTAGCATCACATACAACCTGAACATTCAGGGAATGGTAGTGTTTGCGGTTGCGGAACGCTACCTCCCTGTCTCTAGGCGGGACCAGGGCAACATGTGTGCAATCAATAGCTCCCATCACGTGTGGTATCCTGGCTAAAGCCTCAAAGGCCTGGTTCAGGGTCCCCCACTGTTGCCTAGTGTGGGGAAGGGCTATGTAATTCCCCACCCGGCTGACCATGGCACACAGTACTTGGTGGAGACATCGGGAGAAGGAGGGGCGGCTCATGCCACCCACTGCGCCCACAGATGACTGGAAACAGCCAGAGGCAAAGAAATGTAAGGCAGCAAGGAGCTTGACTAAACCTGGTATGGCATGGGACCGATCAGTCAGGGGCTCGAGGTCAGGTCTTAGATCCTCATATAGCTCCCTAATAGCCCTTGTGCTCAGTCTGTAAAGGGAGATGACCTGGTCCTCACGCATGCCATGGAGTTGGGCCCTGGGCCTGTAGAGGCGAGGCTGCCGAGCCTGCACCTCGGCACGCCTCCTGTGCTGTGCACGAACAGCACCTGCTTGGACCGCCCCCACAGCTGCAGGTCTGATTTGCTGCGGGACTACACCCATGCCCTGTGCCTCAACCCCATGGACACCATCTCCCCTGTCCTGCAACCGCAGCATCTGCCCACTGCTCAGAGCACATGCAGCAACATATATCCTTGCCATCACCTCCTCCCGCCCGGCTATACAAACACACTCCAACACACACACAAACCTCCTTCAACAGTGACCAACTCACAGAAAACAACAGACACGTGAAACAAAAGGATACAAAACACACACACACTACAATCCACAACAACCCTTGACTCCGTCACCCTCTCCAGACACACACCTCGCCTACAAAACAACCCTCAACGTGGACCATTTCTGCATGAAGATATACAGATGTCTGTTAGTTGGCGTGTGCTGCGCATGCGCAGTTGTTCGTGTGCGCTGCATGTGCGCTGGGTGCATGTGCAATTGTTTGTGCATGCGCTGGCGTCTGTGCGCATCACACAGGGGTGTGTGTCTGTGCGCGGCACGTAGGGCCGTGTATGTGGGCAGCGCGCATGTGCGACTGTATGCATCGCCCACATACACACGCCCATGCACAGCACAGACGCACCTGCGCAGAGCGCAGAGCGCACAGACACCAGCCCATGCGCATTTGCAGTGTGACAAAACCATGCCGTCGCCCAACAGCGCATGCGCAAACGCAACAAACGAAACACAAACTATAAAACAACCTGTACCCCTGGTACACGTCGAGGGTTGTGTGAGGAGTACTGAGGAGTAGTTGAGATAGCTCGTGGATTGGTGTGGTGAGGAGGTAGGAGGTAGGGGGGAGGTAGGGCAGGAGGTGAGGAGGCTGTGTGTTTGTGTTGTGTGGTTTGTGTACTGTGTACTGTGGTTTGTGTACTGTGGTTTGTGGTGTTGTCCTGATTGTGTGTTTGTTGTGTGTTCATCGTTGTGTAGTGTGTAGGGTAGGGTGGGTTGTGTGGTGTGGGGCGGGGTGGGCTGTTCTGTGTAGGGTGGGGTGGGGTGTTTTGTGTTGGGTGGGGAGTGGTGAGGGGAGAAGGTGATGGAGAGGGAGAGGGAGGGTGATGCTGAGGGGGTTGGGGAAGCGGAACCACCTGTTGCTGGGGAGGCTGGTGGTGCGGGGACACTGGAGCCTGAGCCCGCGCCAGGACCATCGGGGAGGCCACAGGCTCAAATGTGCAGCCACACGGGTAAGCGGAAACGCATACCAGTGCCGGAGGATCAGAGGAGGAGGGCCCTCCGTTTCTCTGACGTGGAGAATTACAACCTCCTAGCCATGGGGCTGGAGCACTACGACGTCCTCTTTGGGCACCTCAGTAGCCGCACATCCGTGGCTACACATAATACTATGTGGGAGGAGGTCAGGGTGTCCGTGGCTGGGGCGGGTGGCCCACCCAGAGACATAGATTGTCTTAAGAAACGATATTCTGACATTGAAAGAGGGGTGCGGCAGACCATGAATGCAGAGCAACAGCATGCACAGGGGACAGGTGGCGGGGGCCCCCTCATCTCCCCACTCTCGCCCCTGGAGCGGGAGCTTGCAGCCCGGCTAGGCCCCATCTATACGTGTGGTCTGCCGGAGTTCCTGGACACTGCCCACCCGTTGGCAGGTATGTATGATACGTAGTGGTGCAACAAAGTCTAGACAAACGCCTACAAGGCGCAGTGTGCACTAATTCCATTGTTAAACCTGTCTTCATCCAGAGCATGTGCAGCTGGGACCTCTTTGCAGGTTGTGGTTAATAGGTAGTCCGCATAGTGTAGGCATTCCATCTTGAATATTTGTTATATCTCCCTACGTCATGAAATGTTCTAAAGTAAACAGCTGTTTGTAACATTACCCAGGTGTCACAGAGCCAGTAAGGTGTAACTAACATAGCTCCCTGCTGCAAACCAGGAAGCTATGCGTTACACAGTGGTTGGAAAGTCAAACCTGCAACCTCTGTCCCCAGGATTCACAGACACCAAGCCCATTTCGGCACACCACCCCTCTCCCACCTTTCAAACGTAACCTCTGCTTACCCTCCCATGAAACATAAGCTGTTGAGCAATCAATGAGAGAATCAGATACAGGGTATAATCCTGATGAATCTGATCCCATATCTAACATTTCATCCAACAAAACCCCTGGTGTGTTACCAGCCCATTCTGGCTTTAGTTGTTGCAGTGATCGAATCACATTATCCCAGGGGTTTATTGTTCCCCCACGGCCATTCCAGATGCATGCCAAGGGCTCTGTCTCCCCATTCAAAACTCTGACAGGACCCTGCTGGTATCTATGCACAGGCTTCCGCCCCGTCCTCACTGAGGACCACATCCCCACCTCAGAGACCTCAACACACTCATTACTGAGTGAGCAGGCCTCTACAATGCTCTCAGAGCTTGACCTCCCACCTTCATAACGCCCTGTAAACCCTGGGAAGCAGTACCTAGTGGGATAACTGCTGTTAGGAGGCTTCCCTGACCAAGGGCCCCACCTGTTCTGCCCTCCCCTTGGCTCTAGCCTCTGAACCCCCTGCTGTGATTCCAGTGCTTGCTCTGTCTAACATGTCTGTATGGGCACTGGTTATACCTTTCCGTCTGCCAATCCTTTCTGTCCCTTTGCTCCCTGTTCCACCTGTGTGTGTCTTCCCTGTACTCATCATGCTACACACCTATCAAACTCCCCTAGTTCCCGAGTGATGAGACCTTTGTTTGCGAGAGGCTTTACCCAAAACTTTGGCTACACGTCTATCTCATATGCATCGTGGGTCGGCATAGAGCCAGGGTGAGTTCTATACACAGCCCTCACAACCATGTGGCCCTCCCCTCCGTGTTGTGCTGTGAATGATTGCTTGCCCGGGTCATGTTGTGACTCATGAGATGGCATTTTCGGAACAAAACCGTTACTATGACTGTCATTGCCCTAACTCCAACAACCTATACCTATTAGCTCTCAGGACATGGCTGGGATCAGAAGTGTGTAACCAGCAGCCGCCTGCAAACACCCACCCAGACCTGTAGCACATACCCCATCATGTACCTATCCCGGTTGCACATGTGTGTGCTGTTCCCCCACAACCCCTGATGTGTTGCCATGTTACAGGCCATAGTCAACATGTGTCCCCCATCCCATCCCCCCCACCTGCCCCAAAGCTGTCAGCGCACAGCAGCCACAACCCTACCCCCACAACAGTGTTTGCCATCCCCTGTATGAATGGGAGGGCTGTGGATCAAGGCATGTATATGTGACATAATATCTGCACAGTGCTGCATGTGTTCAGCAGTAGCCCAGAGGTGATGAAGAGGTCCAGCGCACAGCATAGTGGGTCACAGCCTGGCACATCCAGCACCCAGACAATAGTTTCCCCTAACAAAGCATGCCCTGATAAAAGGCCTGCATAGTCTGAACGTGGGTGGCAGTAACAGATGCGAGCACAGGGTACCAGCAGGTGAACATTGACATAGGTATTGCAGATGGCAAGAGGCATGGGATGGGGGCAAGATGGGGGCCGGGACCAACAGAATGGCAACCAGACAAGGCGTGCAGGGGTACTGCACACACATGTACCCCAGGTGTAGATATATGATGGTGACATATAGGTACGGGAGGGTGTAGGGGAGTGTGTAAGCAGCACACATGCAGGCCTCCCCCCTCATGTATGTGTTATCTGCAGCACACACATATATATAGGTGGTGCTCCAAACATATTTGTGATGTCTCTGATTGTTCATATCACAGGTGACTACAGCAGCATGGGGGCGCAGGAAGCGTAGGAGGAGGAGGAGGAGGTGGAGGAGGAGCCTGAGGAGTATGTGCTTCAGCTCAGTGAAGACCCTGAGGCTGCGTTAACAGGGGGGAGCACATGTGCATCAGCGGAGCCCCTAGAGCACCCTAGCACCAGCGGGACATCACCAGGGCCTGCAGCCAGCAGCACACAGCCTGGTGGGAGACCACCTATGGGACCCCCCCCAAATAAGGCTGGACCATGGCACCAATCCAATGGATGTCATTCTGGCAGAGTTGCGTGCCCACGCCGCAGCAGGAGCACGTGATGCTGAAGGTGGGTGCCAACAAGCTGTCACAAACACTACGTTTGGAACACTAGTCTCTGTTTGTTGTGTGTGTGTTGGATGTGGCAGTGTACCTTCACAGCTGCTACCTGTATGGGTTCTGTAGACGGCATGTAGCGGAGAAAACACAGGGGTATGGCGTTGGGTGGAGGATGGTCATGTGACACACACCAGAACATTATAGGGTCAGTGTACACATTCAGATGCAGACATAACAGCAGTGTTGTTTAACCCCCCACATGATGACAGCAAATAACCAGATAGATGCATTGTGCTTGCAACAGTCTGCCTCATCGTACATAGCCAGCTGACCCGCAGACAACAGAATGTCACCTGTCACAGCATCCACGGGCAATCGGGACAGACACACCCAACCCTATGCAGCTCAGGTTATGTCATGTCATACGGCCCCCAGTCACCCCAGGCTGCAGCTGCTGGTTTACAACAAACATGGGATAGGGTAACGGCCGACAAAGACTGTCAAGACACCCATATACTAGGAATCCCCCAGATGACCGGGACATGGATCAGGTAGAGGTGGGTTGGGAGAGGGACAGGTCCCTCAGGGCTGCCTGGACACAGAAAACTACGATGCCCTGCCTGAGATACAGAACAGGACATCAAGATGTCCCTGTCGTGTTGATATAACAATGCGTCCCCTGATTGCATAGCTTTGGGGGTCACCCACACTAACACACAGGTCAGGTCATGACCTCTGTTGTGTATTGCGTGACTCGCCACCTCCCATCATGCAAACCCATCTGCAAGCCAGAGTCACGGAAAACCTCCCCCCCCACCCCCTATCTCTGGGGATCACAGCCCCCCCCCCATGGTGCACCACGTACTGTGGCAGATTAAGCATGATACTGTTTGTTTGTCACTGGGGTTTGTCCACCTCTGCTGTTCCATCTGTTGCCCTAACCTCTCTGACCGAGCCCACCACATGTTTATCAAGGAAACCATGCACTGGTATCAGGCCCCTCCCCTCCTGAAACATGGTGTATGTTACCCACACCGTCATCAGACACATGACACAGCCGTGCACATGTGGACGTAAGGGTTGGTATCCCGATGCAACCACCCCACCCGTGTGAGTCGAGCACCCTCCAACTGTCACCTGTCCAAGGTGCGTTGGTCCGTCCAACTGTTCCCCCACCTGGGCTGCCTGTCCCCGACCTTTTTCTGAGCACCAGTGATGGTATGCCTCTGTTGTTGCTGTCCTTGTTTCACGATCCAGCTCCCATGCACGATGGACATGTGGTTGGTCTCAGGCTGCAAGCCTGTTGCAAACCCTGCAGTACGTGTGTGTCTCATCACAGCCACGTTACACCTGTGCGTGGCCTCCATTTCAGATGACTGGACCATGTCCTGTGTGTGGCTGTGACGGACACTACTGTGGCAATGATGCCTTGTAACACCACACATGTGTCCATAGGGGTATGCCCTATCACAGTCGCAATCCTGGGGAATATGTGTGACATGTTTGTGTGTGTGTGTGTTGTCTAACAGAACGCTATCTCTCATACCACTCTGTGTCTCACCCACAGGCCAGCGACAGGCGCTTCAGGACATCAGAACATCTCTCGATGTGACAAACATGAAGCTGGACCAGCTCACGGGGCAGCTCCAAATCCTCACGGAGGTGTTGAGGGCCATCCCATTTGCATGCATGTGTGAGTCCCTGGAGGGCATGTCGGCGGTTATGCGCCAGGCAGCAGCACCACCACCACCACCATCACTGGTGCCACAGCCATCACTGCCACCACCCGCACAGGAGGAGGGGGTAACACCCCGGGGGGGGGGGAGGTATGATACGGGGCAGGCGTGGGCATCCACGCCGTCGCCAATGATATCATCAATAAATATGTGTCATACAGTACATGCAACGTGTGTACCTGTGGTCCCCTATGTAGTGTACACATGCAGGGTTTGTCCCGGACCATATGATCAGCACCTCGTCCCGCTGATGATGTGTTGTTCAGACAGCCAGGTATGTCTGCACCAATGCCACCACAAGCCATGTGTGACCCTCACAGTGTGTGCTTGCTGCCCCTGGGCAGGATCAGGATGTTGTACACACACAACCATGTTCTGAAAGGGAGAATGTTCAGAGACTGCAGGTTCAGTGTTCTGAGCCATCATCATGTCGTCCCCTTCAGACCCCCGACAATGGGTGTATATGTGTGACAATTGTCCCTGCCTGCAACACAGATTGCATGCCATGCCCCCCCCAAGGAATGTTTGTGGCATGGGCAGACACTGGTGTCATGCGTGTGGCATCTCATGCATTCAGCAACACATGTGGTTACACTACGCCCATCCCTGTGTCACGGGTTGTCTCTGGCCCCCTTACACTGCAACATCCCATGGGGCCACCCTAGTTCCACGCCCCTACACACATGTTTAGTCCCCCTGACTGCATGTGGGGGCGGTCCACGTATGACACCCATGTCTATCTTCACTGTCCCTCCAGGTCCACACACATATCCCATGCATGCATCCATAGTGGGTGTGTAAGGATAACACGTGACCATTGTGTCCAAAAACAAATACACTCGTTTATTCACACAAAAACATAACACATGGCAAAATGCCCCACATACCCTGCCCCATGTTTGTTGGTGGAACACAGCACGGCACAGGGCACATGTGGACGTCACAGGTGCCATTAATTAAAATGGTAGCTTCAAACTCCTGGTTTGCCGTAACCTGATGAACTGGGAAGCATCATTTGTGGGAGCCATCAGGCCACCACGCAGGAGCTGTGGGATACCCCCATATGCTTCCCTATTGGCTGCTGGGGAGCGGTCACATGCAGGCTGCAACAGGGCAGGCAGTTCCAACATGTGACAACTGATGTCTGCTTGTTAATGTTAATTAACTGTCCCCAGTGCCACCTACTTGCATAGCCATGGGTCTGGGCATGTGTGCGGTGACACCTATGTGCATTGTGCGTGGCACCCTGACCGCACCAGTCCGTTTCCATGTGGCCCCCTTGACAGACATGGCACTCCCATACCACATTGGGTTTGGCAATGATGATGTCCACGCTAACCGCCCTAACCCTGTGTGTGGTATGTATCAGACATTTGTGGTGACAGTACCAACACATGTCATGCAATCCACACCCACTGGCAACATGATATCCCAGCACACATGGGTGATGTTACCATACATGTGACATTGGGTGGGTGGTCCTATGCACCTTACCGGGGGCCAGGTCCATGACATGTGGCTTTCTACAAGGCCATGGATAGCACTGTTTGCAACACTACAAGAGTTGTGTGACCTGTCTGTCGTGGGGCTATTGATAGGTACATCAGACCTAGTTTGAAAACTGTTGGACGCAGCATACTGGTCATGGTGTATACACATGTGTCCCATTCTGGTCTATCTGATGGTGTTATGTTCCTCTGACCTGGTCCCTGGATGGTTATGGGAGGTGTGCCTGCAAATACTACGGGGACAGGGGCCATTGCACGGATATGGTCTTTTGCCACCTCTGCTCATGTGTGTGTTGTCGGCTGTGGTGTGCAACCTGAACAGGTGCATGTGATCTTTCACCAGCATCTGTGATATACATCTTCAAACAGAGGTGTGATGCCTGGGGGCTGTGCAGATGTGCGACCTGACTCTGCATGCATAGCTGGGGACATGTCTCTGTTACAGGCCTTCAGAGTTGGATCTCCTAGCTAATGTGTGTGAGGTGTTGTTTACGCACATCCACATCTGCATCTAACGTATCTTCTGGGAACATGTACAGTGTGTGTGCTGAGCTGCGGACCCCATGGACTGTGGTAGCGTGCAACCTAACCACCATACCCTATGGTACATATCTGACAGACATACCCTCCGTTACAATCAGCTCTCAAGCCCCCTGGGTCTTGGGTGTCCTAGGGATCATCATCAGCAAAATACAGCATTGCACCAGGGTGACTCCCTGGACACCGTACGCAGGTATCAGGACTCCAGGAGATGGGGAGGATGGACTGAACAGCATTGGCACACTGCACCATATCCCTAGGGTGACTGGGGCCAACTCTGATGGGCTCTGAGGACACCTGGGGATAGGGGGGATGTATTAGACAGCATTGGCACACACAGCCATATCCCCAGGGTGACTGAGAGCCCACTTTGATGGGCTCTCTGGACTCCTGGGGATAGGGAGGATGTCTCCAACAACATTAGCACATACAACCATATCCCCAGGGTGACTGAGAGCCCACTTTGATGGCCTCTCTGGACTCCTGGGGATAGGGAGGATGTTTCCAACAACATTAGCACACACAACCATATCCACAGGGTGACTGAGAGGCCACTTTTATGGGCTCTCTGGACTCCTGGGGGTAGGGAGGCTGTCTCTAACAACATTAGCACACACAACCATATCCACAGGGTGACTGAGAGGCCACTTTGATGGCCTCTCTGGACTCCTGGGGGTAGGGAGGATGTATTGAACTGTTTATGCCCACACAACCATATCCCGAGGGTGACAGGGAACCCACTTTGATGGCCTCTCTGGACTCCTGGGGATAGGGAGGATGTCTCCAACAACATTAGCACACACAACCATATCCCCAGGGTGACTGAGAGCCCACTTTGATGGCCTCTCTGGACTCCTGGGGATAGGGAGGATGTCTCTAACAACATTAGCACACACAACCATATCCCCAGGGTGACTGAGAGCCCACTTTGATGGCCTCTATGGACTCCTGGGGGTAGGGAGGATGTATTGAGCTGTTTAGGCCCACACAACCATATCCCCAGGGTGACAGGGAGCCCACTTTGATGGCCTCTCTGGACTCCTGGGGATAGGGAGGATGTCTCCAACAACATTAGCACACACAACCATATCCCCAGGGTGACTGAGAGCCCACCTTTATGGCCTCTCTGGACTCCTGGGGATAGGGAGGATGTCTGCAAAAACATTAGCACACACAACCATATCCACAGGGTGACTGACAGGCAACTTTGATTGCCTCTCTGGACTCCTGGGGGTAGGGTGGATTTATTGAACTGTTTAGGCCCACACAACCATATCCCCAGGGTGACTGAGAGCCCACTTTTATGGCCTCTCTGAACTCCTGGGGATAGGGAGGATGTCTCTAACAACATTAGCACACACAACCATATCCCCAGGGTGACTGAGAGCCCACTTTGATTGCCTCTCTGGACTCCTGGGGGTAGGGTGGATGTATTGAACTGTTTAGGCCCACACAACCATATCCCCAGGGTGAAAGGGAGCCCACTTTGATGGCCTCTCTGGACTCCTGGGGATAGGGAGGATGTCTCCAACAACATTATCACACACAACCATATCCCCAGGGTGACTGAGAGCCCACTTTGATGGCCTCTCTGGACTCCTGGGGATAGGGAGGATGTCTCTAACAACATTAGCACACTGCACCATATCCCCAGGGTGACTGAGAGCCCATTTTGATGGCCTCTCTGGACTCCTGGGGATAGGGAGTATGTATTGAACTGTTTAGGCCCACACAACCATATCCCCAGGGTGACAGGGAGCCCACTTTGATGGCCTCTCTGGACTCCTGGGGATAGGGAGGATGTCTCTAACAACATTAGCACACACAACCATATCCACAGGGTGACTGAGAGGCCACTTTGATGGGCTCTCTGGAATCCTGGGGGTAGGGAGGCTGTCTCTAACAACATTAGCACACTGCACCATATCCCCAGGGTGACTGAGAGCCCACTTTGATGGCCTCTCTGGACTCCTGGGGGTAGGGAGGATGTATTGAACTGTTTAGGCCCACACAACCATATCCCCAGGGTGACAGGGAGCCCACTTTGATGGCCTCTCTGGACTCCTGGGGATAGGTAGGATTTCTCCAACAACATTGGCACATACAACCATATCCCCAGAGTGACTGAGAGCCCACTTTGATGGGCTCTATGGACTCCTGGGGGTAGGGAAGATGTCTCCAACAACATTTGCACACACATCCATATCCCCAGGGTGCCTGTGGGCCCACTCTGATAGGCTCTCAGGACTCCTGGGGATAGGGGGGTGTATTAAACAACATTGGCAAACCACCCCTTAGCATCTGGGTGGCTGAGGGACCATGTGCTGCACGTTTCACGACCCCTGAGGGTAGCCCCTATGTGTTATCCTGCAGATGCAGATACCACCATCAGCACATGATGTTTACGGACGCTCCTGAGGCAGATCTATGGCCTAGTTGTGTTACAGTGTGCTGTAGCACATCAACAGCAGCAGCTGCCATGACTCCAGGGTGGCATCATGCCCTCTGTGACCACATCCGTCACCACCTGGGTACATGGCAAACCACTCAGATGTGATACCTAAACAATATGGCATGTGGTTTCACCTGCTGCACTTTACTGATATAGACCTACACACAACATCATGGACAGCTACAATCAACCCTTGTCTGTGTATATGGTTATTATGACCTGTGGCCAGTCACTTACCTCCCGTGGGTGGTCAGCCTCACGGTTGAAACACCTGGTGATCCTATCCCAGGCCCTCCTGACCTTCCCCATGTCCCTTCGCCTGGAGGGCCCAGGGAACTGCCTGCGCTGCTTCTGCCCAATCAGGGATGCCAGGTAGCGCAGCTCCCGTCGACTAAATGCCGGCTTCCTTGTTCTGGGCACCATTTTCCTGTATGGCCATCTGGACGCGCGGACGCAACTTCCGCATTTGCGCATTGCGGCGCGGGAACGTGCGCGGCGCATGGCTGCGCGATTAAGCTAATCGCGCTGGTGTGCTCCGCATGGCTGCGCATCAGAACATTGCACATTGTAAATGCACGCCTCATTCAGACACACTGGTTATGGTGTCGCTAACAGGATGTCTACTGCTCTCTGCAGACACACATAGCACCGATGTGTCTCTCATGTCCCAAAACAATTCTCGTTTATTATGGATTAATTTTGTTTCCACAGTGTGGTCTTGAACCTCTGGACACATATCCACTGAGTCCTGGTGCATTGTCAGATGAGGTGTGCTATGTGTGTCACATAGCAGGTACTGCCATGACACTCATAACAATGGGTGCTGACAGACCATCAGCGTCTGGTATCATTCACCCTGGTGATATAGGGTTGTGTGTGCCCCTGGAGTATGTTCTGTGGGGCATCTCCATGTATGGCCAGCAATGATGTGGTGGTTGCCATAGGGGGTTTGGGGGGAGCTTCATATCCGAGCATTGGACATGCACAGTAGGTTGCATGGTGGCCATTACGAGGCGATGAAGTTCCGCATGCCATCTTACTGCACGTTATCCTTTAGTATGTGTAATGGCAGACAGTCCTAAGGCAGAGGTGTAGCACAATGGTTGATACATGGGCTGCTTAACCAGGCATCGTGAGTTCAATCCTCCAGTGGGGCTCTGGATTACATGTCTCAGGCAGCACACATTATTATCCAGCGGTGAAACATTAGGCATATTGCTTTTGATGTACATCATTGCTGCGCAAGGCATATGTCTTCATATTTTGCAACAGTGTTACCTGCACCAGACCCCTTTATACATTAAGACAGTGCTGCCAGTGGCAACACCCTTACAGTGTTATATACGTCATGTGCAGTACAGCATTCTCACTAATGGATCATGGCACCCCTGATAACCGCAGCACACAGTCTGCATGATTGCCTCTTTTGCCAGCCAGGCATATGTTCTCAGCTATTGAGCTGTGGCCCACAGCTTACCTCGCTGCCTGTGGAGCCAGAGGTTGTGTGTTTCCATCCACAGTGGGTTGTTTTGGTGCGTGCAGCCGATGGCAGGTTTCATAATGTAAAATGGTGGTGGCAGCTATGAGATCCTCACAGTGCTGTAAGCATCAGGTGCTCCATAGGCCACCTTATAGGGCAGCCTAGGGTTACTGCACTGTGATGTTTTCTGTGTTGGCAGTACTACAGGACATTACACACATTCAGGGCCAGAAAGACCCCATGTACCCTGAAAAATAGTTATCTCCATGTTACAATGCCCTGTTCATTGTATGTCCAGTTTGTGCAATGTAACCAGCACTGATGCTGACTGGCGCAGTATATGGGACAATGTAAATATCTAAAATACTTTCCTTGGATAAGCACACTGAGGATTTGAAACACCAACCTGTCGCTTCAGAGGCATTGCAGTCACCAGTGGACTACAGCTGTGATAAGAGGTCTGGCAGGCTGCAATATCACCTCTGCAGAGTGTGTGCTGCGGTTAACAGGGTATAGTCAGTCCCCTCGCACCCATGATGCACTGCACATGCAAAGCAGCGGACTACAGATGGTCCGACGATAGGGTGTGCAACCCCACAGCACACAGCCTAGTAGTGGGTACTGACCTTCTGTGTTGCTGGTACAGACCTTCTGTGTTGCTGGCTACAGACCGTCACAGTGTGTGTGGCCTGTGCTTACCCTGATGGTGAGGTGGGACGCACAGCACCTGTCCTGGCTGAGATGGCCTACACGTTAGGTCAACTTGTCTGCCGATGTCTGATAGGTTATCACATCAGACACACCTATGGTACACCTTTGACCATCTGTATCTCGCAGTCACATCTGGTCCTTGGGGGCTACAATGTGCATGGAAAAGTGTATATCCTATGTGGGTGCCCTGGCCACATGATATATGAGTGGTGGGTGTGTGAGGAAAGGAGATGTTTGGACACATAGGCAGAGACTGTCAGACCACCAAACCAGCCCTGTGGAACCCAGGTTCCCCCAACCACATATCCACATTCTGTATCCCAGCTCTGTTGGTAGCGGCTGCCAGCACCATCAAACTCTGTCCGGCTGGAGTATGGACAACCTACAGCGCACTCTCTGCAGATCTGTACCCATCCATATTTCAGGAGCAGACAGACAGTAGGGCCTGAGCCACCCAGCTCCCCCACCACCATCTGACATTTTCCATCAGCAGGCACGGTGAGTCCCCAGCTACTGAACCCTGCAAGGTGTTCCAGCCATACACATGCTAACTGCAGACAGGCCACTAGCCAGTCCATAGTGCATGCTACTGGAAGAAATGTGTGCACCCATAACTGGGATGGGAGCACACCCACCATGCAGTTAACTCAGTGATTGGGCCCCATATATACAGGACCCATATACATCACATGAGAGAACTACTATATGGCACTATGGTGGAACCTAGCCATGCCATGTTCACTGCTCAGTCAGGGTAAGAGTGACCTCCCAGCAGGGCATGCTATAGACACCATGTCTGTTGAGGTGATGGCCAGCCACTACATTGTCCCAGCCATTCACCTATGCCCTGTGCAGATGCATCCTGCTCTTGGCTCCCTGTCTGTTCTATACCCACAGTACTTTGCTCCTCATTATGCATAATGGCAAGCCAATACTGGCAACAGTGCTATCGGTGTGGGCTGCGGAGGGTGTTGGCAGCCACCACACACTGGATAAACAGACACACACTCCCCACACCTAGGGCAGCATTGAGCAGATGTGGTGGTATTTGGCAGCCCTGGCCACCGCACCAGTAATGGGCACAGTGCGGGCATGGCAATGTTAGGGTGTACTGTTGGGGTTATTCTCCACGGTGGTGGACTCTGTCAGACACATGACCTGACACACATTGCACATACATCAGAGACGTTGGTATGATACAGCTCAATAAGCTGATTGTGCTTAACGTAGGCATTTCTATCTGACAGTGATCATAACAAGCTTTTGATATCTTTGCACCGTATCCCCATGTCTAGTGTGGGATTGCTAATATGTGCACATGCTAATATTGGGAGATGCACACAGGGCCCAACATCCTGCCTCTGCATTAGTCTTTGGATGATGGAGCCTGCAGGTGCAGGTGTTTCTGTCCCTGTTGCCCGCTGCTCTAGGGCAGAGGTTCCAAACTCCAGTCCAGGTGGCCCAAACACTGGTCGGGTTTTCGTGATGTCCCTGATGAATATGCCTATGATACATCTGCATACCATGGGGGCGTTAACTTAAATTTCAGCACACGCATCCTTATTGGAGACATCATCCAACCTGAGTGATTTGTGACCCTCCATGACTGCATTTGGGGGACTCTGCTGTAGGTGATGCATATGTTTATGTGGTGTGTGCTGTTTAAGATAAGATATGAGCTTTTCACCGACGCTTATGTCCTCACCAGGAAAGGTTCAGTCTTTACTACCATGTTTCCTTCATGGGTAAAATGTGGTGACTGGGATGGCCGTTGCCGCTGCTGGGATTTGAACCTGTGGCCTTCTGGTCTTAAAGGCACTGGCTGTGTCTACTGCACCACTGTCTTAGCACTGCAACAATGCATTCCCTGCGGAGTCCATGGCTGTTTGTCACACAGGTCCTGTCTGTTGGAGTGCACTGCACCCACTTGAAGGGGGCTAGGCCAGCATCTGCTGTGGGCAGCAGACACTGCCCCCTCTGCCACCAGTAGGCGTACACCACCATGCTGACATGGGCTTATAGTGGTGACAGCATCACAGCTGAATGAAATGTGGCCCTCCAGGACTGCATTTTGTGGACTCTGCTGTGGGTGTTGCACCTTTTTCAGGTGTATGTGCTCTTTAGGGTAAAATATAGGTGTTTGGAACATGCTTTCGTTCTCTTCAATAGGGGTTTGTCTTTACTACCACGGTTTAGTGGTGGATAATATATGTGGACTGTGTTGGTGGGGGCCCCAGCTGGGACTGGAACTGGTGAGCATTGGATCCTGAACACACTGGCTGTGTTCACTGCACCACACTGCAGCCACAGAGACAATGTAGTCCCTGGAGATACCATGTCTGTTTGTCAGACAGAGCCTTTCTGTTGGAGTGCACTGCACCCACGTGAAGGGGGCTCTGCCTCCGTCTTCTCTGGGCAGCTGCCACTGCCCCCCTCCGAAACCAGTACCCTTCTGCCAACATGCTGCATGCCGTTCTGCTGATGGTGCTGGTGGTGCACAGTTTTCGGGCATTCAGTGTGCACGTCGGCGACTGCCTATGCTGCGCGTTCTGGGGTTGTGGTGCCTGCATAGTTGTCCACGCTTCCCCCCAACTCAACCATGCTGTTGTGGAACATGTGCATGCCATAGGGGGCCTGTCCATTGGAGAGGGTATCCCTGCTCTATCCTATTTCAATGTGGGATCATTCACCTTGTATGCTGCAGGAGCGTGGAGCCTTCCGAGATTCATATCGTGTTTTCAGGCCTTTATTGGGACTGTCTCTTGATGTTCCCCATTTCTGCCACCATTGCCCAGCTTGGTAATCTTTTGTGCTACATTCGAGGGATTTGTCAGCCCTGGCCAACACAACAGTCCTGGGAACAGTACAGGCATGGATATGGTACGCAAGACTGTTGGGAGTCCCTCCCCAGGGTGGTAAACACTGTCAGAGACCAGACCTACAGCACACACCACAGACATCACAATGATTGTTATGGTGGAGCTCAGTGAGCAAAATGTGCTTAGTGTAGGAATTGAGATCTGCCATTTTTCATAGCAAACGTTTGATAGCTGTGTACCATATACCCAGGTGTAGGGTGTCATTGCTAGGGTATGCAACTGCTACTATTGGGAGATGCAGGCAGGGCCCAATGTCCTGGCTCTCCAGGAAGCATTGGCCAATGGGGCCTGTGGGTGTGGGTTTGTCCCTGTTGGCTGCTGCTTTACAGCAGGGTTTCCCAACTCCAATCCTGGTGTTCCGAACACTGTTCTGGCTTTCATGCTGTCCCTCATGGATATGCATGGGCTACATCTGCATACCATGGGGGTGGTGCATAGATATGCAGCACAGGCATCTTTATTATAGGCTGCATGGAACCTGAATGGTGTAGGGCCCTCAAGGACTGAATTTTGGAGACGTAGCTCTAGGTGAGGCGCCTATTTATGGTGTCTCTGCTCGTTGGGGTAAAATATAGGCGTATTCACCATGCGTATGTTCTCAGCAATAAAGGTTGGTCCTTACTCTCACGGTTTAGTTCAGGGTAAAATATGTGCACTGGGTTTGGCAGGGGCCCCAGCTGGGATTTGAACTTGTGACCTTCTGTTCTTGCACACACTGTCTGTGTGCACTGCACCACCGTGTGGCCACAGCTAGGTTGCATTCCCTGGGGTGTCCATGACTGTACATCCGACAGGGCCTGCCTGTTGCAGTGGATGTGCGAGCCTGCACATGGTTAGGCCACTGTCTGCTTTGGCTAGCAGACAATGCCCCCTCCACCACCTGTACCCCTCCACCAACATGCTGGCATGTCCTTATCTTGGAAAAAGCATTTGCCTGATTGAGTGGTGGCACTCCAGGACTGCATTTGGGAGGCTCGGTTGTCGGTACTGCCCATTGTTATGGTATGTGTGCAGTGTGAGGTAAAATATGGGTGTTTGGATCCATGCTTCTGTTCTCTGCAATAAAGGAGTGTCTGTACTATCTCAGTTTAGTGGTGGTTTAAATATGGGGACTGGGTTATCATGAACCCCAGCTGGGATTTGAACCTGTGACTCTCTGGTCCTAGAGGTACTGGCTCTGTCTGCTGCACCACACTGTGGCCACAGAGACATTGCAGTCCCTGGAGATAGGAAACCTAAGCGAAGAGTCAGAAGCCCTGCTCTGAACATCTTTACTGTGGGCTCATTCACCTTGTCTGGAGACAAAAGTGAATATTGACCCCGCAAATGACCGCATAAAGAGGGGAGAAAAGATAACCAAGCTGGGAAACAGTGATATTAGTGGGCAACCATACAACACACTCCCAGGACAGCTCCACATACAGGGTATGATGTTTGGAAGGGTCTCCGCTCCATAGACCCTTCCAAAACACATTTCTTTTTTTTGGAGCTTTCCTGGACGTTTTTTTTTGGATGCCCATTAATATCACTGTTGCCCAGCTGTATTACGATTTATAGGATGTTTGTTGTGGTCATTTCCGCTTTTTATTTGCACTTTTGTTCTGTGCACATGTATCACACTGCTCACGTTTTGTTGGTTTCCCTGGTCTTGATGTACATTGCTGACGGAAATGGTTTCTCTTCCCTTTAAATGGCCTCTACCGCGAGTGTTTCACTCGTGGTATTTTTCACTTGTAAATTCGGCCCCGATAATGTGTGGGGAGCCTCTCCCCTCCCCTTCCCTGCCCATTAACCCCGTCTCTCCGCCCCTAGGGAGACTTCCTCCGCCCTCCGTGAGCCATTCCACGCCTCTATCGGACATTTGCGGGCCCCGTACTTGTGCGTGGCCCGTTAGTGTGACACGCACGGGTGCGGTGGCCCGTTAGTGGGACGCACATGTGTGCGGCACACTTAAGAGCACTTAAGTGCGTTATTGCCGTGCGCTATTGTGCGGTGCGCAAATGTGCGGTGTTTAGTAAACATACTCCCTAGGTTTAGAGGGCAAGAAGGTGGCTAGTTTGGCTCAGTTTTATAAAGACACATGCCATCACACATATTTTTACATCTGAGGTAATGCTATAAGATCCATTTTAGGTACTCATCTTGCCATATATGCACTAAAATTACTCTATAAAACGACTTAATTATCATTCTGAAACAGATACTAGCAGTTTGTAATCAATAGCCATAAAAAATCAATGTATATGTTAGAAGCCAGCCATTTTGTTAAAATCATATACAAAGAATATTTGTGAATAAAAAAGAAAAATGAAGGAAAAATCACTCAGAATGTGTCCCTTTATCTACTTTCATTTTTCCATTAAATATTAATCCTTGCCAGTCCATAATATAGAAAGTGTGAACTCCAATAAGTTAGTTTATTCTAATTCTTCACAATTGACATTAACCAATTATCTAAACATTTCATCCAATCCAAATGGTCTTGCAATAAATATTTTCACCATCTCCTTAAAACCCAACCAAGGCCATTGTTTCACAATCTTAACTTCTTCATGGGTGCATTTGTTATATTCTAGAAGTCATATAAGGAGTTTTATATGTGACAAGAGTTGTCACAATACACTAGACAGAGAGGACAAAAAAAAATATTAATCGTGTTCTCACACTTAGCAGTTTCTCTCATGACTTCTAAGCAAAATTGCATTTTCCTTTATTTTATATATAAAACATTAGTAGTGTTCCCTCATTTCCAAACACACTGGTTCAAAAATACTTATGTGCAAAAGAGATCAAATGCTTGCAGCACTTTTATAGATGGAGTCTTTTACTAGAAATGATATTTCTCCAGTATAAAATGTGATATTAATAATGCAAAAATAATTTAATTACATCTCTCTTGTAGCCTAAGACCAAGTTTCTCCTATGGCACTGGGCCAAAATGATGCCGCACTTTAAAAAGGCACTAATGACCATGACCTTCTTCTGAGTTATGTATGATGTAGCCTAATCACTCTGTCTTCTTCAAAGTATGTGATTGTCTGAACTCTACTGTGACATGATGGGGCCCATCTGGTCCAGTAGGGAGGTATTGTTCAGGCTGGTTGGCCAGGCACAGCAGGGAGGTCCCAGCCTGCCATTCTGCCATCTCTTCCCCACCTGCTCCTAATCCTCCTTTTCACAAACAATATGGAGGGCAAGATTCTCCCCCTCCACAATCCTGGCTTGTTGATTCTCCTCTTTCTTTCCTCTATCTTGTTCTACCTGGTCCCCTTGACCTCTCCTTTTCTCTCTTTCAGTTGTTGAGCCCCCTTCCCCCTCAATCAGACTTCTCCTCTTTTCCTCTTCATCCTCTTCTACCCCTTCCTCTTCTTTTTCATCCTCCTGGTGCTGGGAGGAGGGCCTGGAAGACCTTGCAGGTGTTAGAAAGAAACATACGGGTAGGGTAAGACTACAGTGCAATAGTAGGGTTATGTACAGTAGGAATGACACATGGCTGGGATCACTAGAGAGGAGATATGGCACTACTTGACTGGTGTTTTTGCAATGCCTTCCCATTATTCAGATGGAAACCAATGGCCAGTGTAATGGTGATGCTTGCCTATTTCATGGAAATAATATAGTGGTTAGAATGTAGTACTGGTATGACACTTATGAGACTGATGCACATGGGGAGCAGGGTGAGATGGAAATGATGAGTGACTCAGTAGTACAGTGGCTACTTTTGTTATATGGCTTAATGATGGTATGGCTGGAAGTTATGCTATAGCTAGTGCAGCAATTAAATTAGCTCTATAGCAGTGGCATAACTGTATATCACCAGCAAGGTGTCACTATCTTAGCATCTGCAATGAGTCTGATGACAAACACTTTCTATAGCTCCCTTAGAAGTCATGCTTATGAGTTAAGGGATTTCTTGCAGCTGCTCAATGTAAAAGCAAATTCTTGTTCACTGGCTACCATAAGCATCCATTTTAGTGTGGCATCTTCATGGGTGTTTGGGACAATGGCAGAGTATATGCTGTCTGTGACTTGGGGGGGGGGGGGAGGATGATTCAGTTCAGCATATGTTGCTATATTCATGTAAATGGATTAATTCATTTATTTAATAGGTCTTTTCTACCACTTTATCATTTCAATCAAAGCATTTTCCATTGTAACTTAAACTTTGTAATGTAGAGGGACATTGATAACTTGGAACTTTCTGAGGCAATGGAGGGTTAAGCGACTTGCACAAGGCTACAAGGAGTACTAGTGGGAATCAAACCCTGGTGCCTTGATTCTCAAGTCAGTGTTCTAACCATTAGGCTATTCCTCCACATGAACAATGCTTCCTAGCCAGCTTGCTTCTCCCATCATGTCTATACACGAAGGTGGTGGCTGTTTTCACACTTTCCAAGGGGTCAGTACTTCTTGTCTCAAGGAGAAGTACTATAATGATGACTTAAAGGAAATAGAATCGGAAACTATTAGAGGAAGAACAAGATCAGCTTTCCTATAGCTGCGAGAGTTAAAGAGAAAATTACAACCTCAAATTGGAATGCTAAAAGATGCTCAAGGATCCATGTTGGATGATGCCGAGAAGATTAAAAAAAGGTGTAAAGAATACACAGAGTCATAATACCATAAATATCAAGTGGACCAACAGCCTTTTCAGTCTGTACCTTATGATCAGGGACCACTGCTGATAAAAGAAGAAGTTGAACTGGCATTGGAAATATTATCAAAGAGCAAAGCACTAGGCATTGATGACATTCCCATTGAATTTTACAGCAATCAGAAGCAGCTGTTACCAGTTACAAGACTCTGCCAGGAAATTTTGAAGGCAACATCATGGACAACTGACTGGAAAAAATCAGTGGGCTCGATATTCAAAAGGCATTAACACAGTGTACAGCCCAATAAACCATGTAAATGCATTAAACTGGTACACTCAATGGCACTTACACAGTTAGTGCCATTGAATATCCCATTCTAACCCCACTACACTTCCCAATGCTATGCGGTTAGCATCGGGGCATGTTGGAGGTATTCTAAGTGGAGCACAGGCAGAGACTGTCACCAACCAGGTAGTGGTGATATTGCAACGCTACCCAGTTAGCGGTTGGCGGGTAAAACTATGTGTAGCAAAAGCTGGCCTAGCTTTACCTGAAGCTAACTGGGTAGCGGTGCAATATCGCTGCTACCCTTTTTGCTTCGGCAGATCAGGGGCATGTGTGCCAACCCCGGATATTCAATGCTGTTGCCGCAGCATTGAACATCTGGGGTTAAGGGTTGGTGGGCAGGGCTATGTGCCCAATTCAATATCAAGCCCTCTGTTCATACTAAGACTGAAGAAACTTGATCCAACTGACTGTTTATTAAACATTTGATATACCGCTCCCCATTACATCGGGGCGGTCTACAATTCATTAAAAAAAAATCAAAGAAGAAAGGAAATTACAGTCAATATAAACAAGGAAAGAAGAAGAGAATGAAAGAGAAAATAGTAATAATCAGAAATAAAAAGGAGGGGAGAATCAAGAGATTAGGGGGAAGGCTGAAGGTGGAGGAGAAAAGGTGAGTTTTTAGGAGGGAGCAGAATTTGGAGTAAGACTCTTCCAGTTGAAGGGCAGTAGTTAGGGAGTTCCACAGGGAGGGACCGACATAAAAGAAAGCTGACTGTCTAGTTGACTGAAAATGTGCTTGTGAAGGAGAAGGGAGGTGTAAACGGTTGATATGGATAGAGCGGAGGCTTCGGGTGGGTGTATGAAAGGTTAATAAGTCGGCTAGGTACTGGGGTCTTGTTGGAGTAAATAGCTTGATGGACCAATGTGAGGATCTTAAATTGTATCCGGAAGTTCAGCGGAAGCCAATGAAGGTGTTGCAAAATTGGAGTAATATGGTCGTGAGGGGAGGCATGGGTAACCATCCGGGCTGCAGTGTTTTGTAGGAGTTGTAGTCATCGACGCTGATATTGAGGGATACCGGTAAATATGGAGTTACAAAAATCTAATCTAGTGATGACCAGTGAAAGAAGGAGAGTGATCAAAGCTTGAGGGGATAAGAACAGCCTGATGGCATGAATGTGCCAAATGCGAATAAAAAGAACGTCGGGAGACCTGGGAGATGTGATCGTTAAATGTAAGAGCACTGTCGAGAAAGACACCTAGATAACGGAGCTTAGGAACTAAGGAAATTGGAGTACCTGAGAAAGAAGGAGTAAGTGACGGACAGACAGAGCTGTGAGGAAACCAGATAGCAGCAGTTTTAGAAATGTTGAGAACAAGACAGTTTGAGGAAAACCAGGTAGAAACTAGAGATAAGCACTCATTTAGAGGGGTGATGTCGGGATGGGAGGAGGAGGTGCGATGTAAGAGGAAAATGTCATCAGCATAATAATATCCTGAAATACCTGTGGAAATTATCACACAATCACTCTGATCCCACATGCCAGCAAGATTTTACTTAAGATCATTCAGTTGAGACTACAATCATGCCCAGAATGAGAACTGCCTGAAGTGTAAATAGGGTTCAGGAAAGGGCAAAGAATGAGAGACATCATCTAAAGATCTGAGATGTATCCTTGACCAAAGAATACCAAAAGGATATCTAAAGTATATGTGTTTTATTGACTAAACAAGGCCTCTGATTGTACAAATCATGAGAAACTCTGGGTCACATTAACCCTTCATCACACACGTTAAATTACCGACGACTTTACACACCTGGGGTCAAATTGACCCCATCAGTAAATGACCAGAAACCGTGAACAATTTCATCCACATAGGATTGGTATTTTAATGCATTTATCAAAAACAGTTATCAGTTTTTGCTGTTTACAAATGTTCAGTGTTTATGATATAAAAGTAGTCTAACTGTTAACTTCAGTTTATCACTTAATTGTAATTAAGTCTCGACACCCCTAGTATAATCATCTATCTAGGCATCTTTTAGTCAGCACATTCATTGCATAACAGCTGGCAATGTTCTGGGCATATGCCTATACCACATCGCTTGCAGTATATTGATGTTTTCTTATCTGATGATCTGGTGCAAAGCTGGCACCGCGATCGTGCCCCTCTGGATTCACAGCCTGTAGGACCAGGTAAGCTGAATCCAAGTAGTTGCATGCAGATCACACCCCTTTCTGAAGTGTTCTTGGGTTCTGCAATCGCAATGTCTGCTGTGGCAGAACTAACTCCTTTGCCAGTTCTGTTAGGAACAGTCGCCGTTTGTGGGACACCTCTGTTTGCCATTCGGGTTTTTGCTCCACCAAATTATGTAAGCTGCCACACCAGCGACATCAAACATGTTCATCAGCAGGCAGAACGGCCATCTTCTAGTGCCACATTTGCATGTATATGTACACACAAGCTTCTCCAGATTGTCTACTCCAGACTTAGTAGCATTATAGCGCAGAATCATCTCAGGCTTCTTTTCATTCTTGTCGTCTATCGCCTTGTCATGATGCATGCTGCTCAAAACAATGACCTTTTTGTTTTTCTTTGGAACATAACTCACTAGTGTGATCTCTTTGCAAAAAACAAACTGTGATGAAAATAGTTCCTTGTTCCACAAAATCAGCAGTTCACCTGGTATGTCCCTTTTGTTTTTTCTCATGGTGCCAACAACTGTAGTGTGTTGAATCAGAAGATCTTCAGCCAGTCCTACATCAGTAAAGAAATTATCACATGTAACATTGCAGCCAGTTTTCCACCAATGTCTAGTCAATCTTTTCACTACTTCAACTCCTTTTTTCTGTTCGACCTCTGCTCCTGGTTGCTTCCCCAGATAAACTTCTCCTTTCAGTGGATAGCTGGTCTCGGCATCGCAGTTCCAGAATATCTTTATTCCATACTTTCCTGGCTTTGTGGGAATGTATTGTCGAAAGCCACACTTGCCTCTGAAGCTGACCAGTTGCTCATCAACTGTCATATCCATTCCAGGTAAGTACATGTAGATTGTAGATTTTACCTGATTTCTTCTGTTTATAAAATCCTGAATTAATTTTTCTTTTCTTGCTTGGTTGTGGATCATCATCATCATCATCAGATGATACACTGTCTTTGTTCTCCACAGTATCACCTGACAGGTATTGTGCTTCCTGTCCCTCAATTTGATCATCATAGTCACTAGTTTATTCAACATTGTCTGGCTCACCATTAGAGTCTTCACCTTCTATTCCTGTTTCATCTTCTGATGATTCATTTTCAAGTTCAGCTAATACTGCCTGAAGTACAGCCTGGCTTGTTAGACAATGAGGACGACTACTACTCATTTCACTCAGAATTCTTGGAACAATAAAATAACTGAAATCATAATAAATAACTGTTATTACCAATCAAATGTATCTCAGAAAAAGAAACAATGTTGGCGGCAAAGTGACATTACTTCTATAACAGCAATGAATAGGTCTATACAAACACATGCCTGGTATGAACTCAAATGCTGAAAAATGTTGCCTTAATTTCACATGAAGATCACAGTAGCCTACAGATGAAATAGCCTAGGAATGCCAAATTATTTCATTTATTTATTTATTTAACATTTCTTATATACCGCCTTTCATGATATCAAGGCGGTTTACATTGAACGAACTGAAATTACATTGAACAGGGCAAATTAATAATAATAACTACAACATGAACCTAAAACAGAAATTCTGACAACACTGGTTTCGCTAAGCTGGGGTCAATTTGACCCCAGGTGTGTATAATAGGTATATACACCATAAAAATGTTAACATAAAATTGCTGTTACGATTAAATGATAACACTCTACGGGAAATTCAATGGCTGTCAATATTGAGAAGCTACCGGAAGTTTTAAGTCATGGCTGAAATAAATAAGTAAGTAATTTGACATAACAAAAGGTTTGGGGTCAAAATGACTCCACGTGTTTGGCGAAGGGTTAAGAAGCATGGGTATTCCAGAACACCTGATAATTCTCATGACAATCTTTACACTGAACAAGAAGAAACAGTTCAAACAAAACAAGGAGAAACAGAATGATTTAAAATCAGCAAAGGTGTACAAAAAACTGCATACTTTCTCACTACCTGTTTAATTAATATGCCAAACAAATCATCAGAGACATAGGGCTGTATGAAGACAACCGAGGTGTGAAGATTGATGGAAGACTCATCAACAACCTTAACTAGGCTGATGGTAGCACACTACAGGCTGAAAATGAAGACAATCTAAAACATTGCTTCACAAGCTCAAGGAACATAGTCTTAAATTGGGCCTGCACCTTAACATGAAGAAGACAAAGATCCTGGCAACAGGCAAAATCAATAAGGTCATCCTTGATGGAGAAGAACTAGAAATAGTGGACAACTTTAACCTGCTTAGATCAATAATCAATAAAGAAATGACAAGCACTCAAGAAATCTGATGATGCATTATTCTTGGCAGAATGACTATGAAGGACCCAGACAAGATTTTCAAGGGCCAAGAAGTATCTCTCATATAAAGATTTGATTTGTCCAAGCTCTGATATTTTCAATAATATCATACGGATGTGAAAGTTGGACCGTGAAAAAAAAAGACAGGAATAAAATTGATGCTTCCAAATTATGGTGCCAGTAAAGAATACTGGGTGGGTGGGGGGCCGGTATTCAATGGCAGCGGCTACTGCTTGTAAAGTTTATAGCCATCACCGCTGAAGACTAACCACAGATATTCAATACCGGGGCCATATCTGGGGTAGCCACAGAACCCAGAAGCTAACTGGGCAGTGGCAATATTGATATGTTACCTGGTTAGCTTCCATGGGTAAAGTTAGGCCAGCATTTGTCACAACTGACTTTACCCATGAGTCACTAACCAGGCAATGGCTCAATATCACTGCTGCCCAGTTAATGATGATGCCACCTCTGTCCACCCTAGAATGCCCATGACATGCCTTGATGCTAACCACGCACTGGGGCACGTAGCGATGACACCTGCGGATATCCAGCCGCACCTACTGTGTTAGTGCTGCTAAATATCCTGCTAACCATCATTTACATAGTTTGCAAGGCTGCAACCCATGTAAATGCCTTTGAATAACCCCCCATTGGGCTCAATTCCATCCTGGATATCCTGGCCCTCTGTGCGCCCGGTTGGAACCGGACGCACAGAGTTAGATGGGATTCTGGTCCCACCGGGGCATGTCTAGCGCCGTGGGATCAGAATTGCGTACAGGCCTGTACATGCAGGCCGGGAACCTGATCCCGGTCAGCCTGAACATACAGGCCTAGCCCGGCTAACTTAGTCAAGGCTCCTGAATTCCAATTGCCATGACACTGCAGCTCCATTCAGGAGCAGCGATCCCCAGCCGCTGACCAGATTTTTCATTCCCCACAGCCTGACCCCTAATCTGGCTTCCCAAGGTCAGGATTGGGCTGTGGGGAATCTCCTCTACCCCCTCATACCTCCTCCGCCGCCCGGGCCCGCCATTCTCCGCCAACTAGGGGAACTTATTCTGGAATAAACTCTGGAATAAGTTCCCCGTTCAGTCTGCTGGCCCTGGATGTACAGGGCCGATATTGGAATCAGCCCTGTATGCCCAGGGCTGCCAATCGCCCACTGCCCGCCCTAACTTTGTCCTCGCACCACCCCTTTCCCACCCCCATCTAACATCCCTGTACATCGTATAGGGAAGATAGTCAGAGTCGGCAGAGAGGCCGAATAGTGGGGATAGATGTCCTAACAGGACATCCATCCCCACTATTCGCAGCTCGGAATGACCCCAACTGTGTATACAATGGACTACACAAAGAAAAAAGAAGTTGGTATTAGAGGTGATCAAACCTAAACATTCTTTAGAAGCTTAGATTGCAAGACTTTGAATTTCATACTTTGGAACATTATATGAAGAGAGATCATTAGAGAAAGAGATAAGGCTTGGCAAGGTTGAAGGTCAATGCAAAAGAGGAAGGTCATAAATGTGATGGATGCCACTCTATCAACAGTTAGCTGCCTCACTGAAGACTGAACACAATTTAGAATAACTATCCAAAAGCTCGCCATTTATTTGTTTAGCAGTTTTGATAGACTGCTTTTCCTACAAAGCTGTTTACATTTAACTTTAAACATTACATAGTTCAGTAATGAGAAAACATGATAAATGGATAAATGAGGATTACATTTAACCACATCAATTTACATGTTTTTGACGCAATTAAAAAGAAAACATAATAACAGCAAGAGAAAATGAAAATGTGACTAAATCTAAGTATAGTTTGCCTTACATGAGTAGATGAGTTTAGCTAGTAGGCTTGTCTGTGGAAACCAAGTTTTGTTAAAATGGATTATGGACGGAGATGGTTATGATCAGATGACGTAAGTCCTTTTATTATATCTTTTTCATGCTTATATGTTTAAGTGTCATTTCCAAAGTGTTCTTTAAAAATGTTTGTTGTTGTTAAGTGCCAACGAGTCGGTATAGACTCATAGCGACCCTTTGGATAGTTGACCTAAACTTTGTTCGGTCTTCAGCCAACCGGCTCATTGTTGATAGAGTGGTATCCATAGTTTATGCCATCAAAAAATAGAAAGACTAGGGGATATGCAATGAAGCTACAATGTAACTAATTTAAGACTAATAAGAGAAAATATTTTTTTCACTCAAAGCATAATCAAACTCTGGAATCATTACTGGAGTATGTAGGAAAAGCCATTAGTGTAGCTAGGTTTAAAAAAGGTTTGAACAAGTTCCTGGAGGAAAGGTCCATAAACCATTATTAAAGAGGATCTGGGAAATACACAGCTTGCCTCGGAACAAGCATTGTGGAACCTGTGTGTCACCTGTGAGAGAGCTAGCTGGTACATTAGATGATAGAGGGGTAGAAGGGGCACTAACAAATGACAAGGCCATAGTGGAGAAACTGAATTAATTCTTTGCTTCAGTCTTTAATGAAAAACATATAGGAAATCTACCCATACCAGAAATGATATTCAAAGGTGATGTACTGTATCAGAGGAACTGAAACAAATCTCAGTCAATCAGGAAGATGTAATACATCTACTTGATAAACTAAAGAGCAGCAAATCACCTAGACTGCATGGCATACATACCGGGATGCTGAAAGAAATGAAATAGGAGATTGCAGAACTACATTTAGTCATCTGTGCACTATCATTAAAATCACCTGTAATACCTGAGAATTGGAGATTGGCCAATGTACCATCAATTTTTAAAAAGGTTTCCAGGAGTGATCCTGGAAACTACAGACTGGTGGGCTTGACGTCTGTACTTGGCGAATGGTAAAAACCACTATAAAGAACAAAATTACTAAACATGTGGATAGTCATGGCTTAATGGCAGGAAGCCAACATGGCTTTAGCCAAGGAAAGTCTTGTCTCACTAATCTGCTATATTTTTTTGAAGGTGTGAATAGACAGGTAGATAAAGGTGAACAAGTTGATATAGTGTATCTGGATTTTCAGAAAGCCTTTGAAAAAGTCCCTCATGAGATTCTATTGTGGAAATTAAAAAGTCATGGGATAGGAGGAAGTATACTCTTGTGGATCAGAAACGAGTTAAAAGATAGAAAGCAGAGGGTAGGGCTAAATGGCCAATTTTCTCAATGGAGAAAAGCAAATTGTGGAGTACCCCAGGGATCTCTACTGGATCTGCTGCTTTTTTATCATATTATAAATGACTTGGATATGGAATAAAGAGTGAGGTGATTAAATTTGCAGAAGCCACAAAATTATTCAAAGTTATTAAAATACAAGAGTATTCTAAAAAATTGCAAGAGGTCCTTAAGAAATTGAGAGAGTTGATGTCTAAATGGTATATGAAATTTAATGTGGAGAAGTGCAAAGTTATGCCCTTAGGGAAGAACAACCCAAACTACAGTTATACAATGCAAGGTTGCACATTAGGAATCACCACCCAAGAAAAGGATCTGGGCATCACTGTAGATAATACATTGAAACCCTCTGCCCAGTATGTAACCACGTCCAAGAAAGCAAATACTCATAGAATGCTATGAATTATAATGAAAGAAATGGAGAATAAAACAAAGGATATTATAATTTAGTTTTTTTAACTAGGCTTATATACTGCTTTTCTACCAGTTAAAGCAGTGTACATTCAGGCACTGTATATATATTTTTTCCTTGTCCCCAAAAGGCTCACAATCTGAGGGCTACGTGGCTTGCCCAAGGAGCACCTGTGAAACTAGTAACCCCAGTCCTTCTGGCCCAAGGTTGTTGCTCTCTAAGTGGGATTTGAACCTCTGGTTGTCCAACCCAAGGTAACTTGCCCCAACCACTAGGCCACTCATTACAATTCCTCTGTGCTTTTTCATGATGTGACTGCACAAGCACTGGCAGGTCAAATGCAAGGCATTGATAAGGCAGGCAAAGAGAGAATTTGAGAAGAAGCTTGCTGCGGAAGCAAAAATGTGACATAAAGACCTTTTCAAGTACATTCGCATCAGTTGGTCCATTAGATGATAAAGGGGTTAAAGGAGCACTAAGAGGCGACAAGGCGATAGCGGAGAGACTGAATGAATTCTTTGCTTCGGTCTTTACTGAGGAAGATGTAGGGATGTTACCCTTGACTGAAGTGGTATTTAAAGGTGCGGAAGAATTGAAGGAAATATCGATACATCGGGAAGATGTCTTACAACTATTAGATAAACTGAAGAGTAGCAAATCACCTGGGCCGGATGGTATACATCCAAGGGTGTTGAAAGAACTGAAATATGAGATTGCAGACCTGCTATCAGTAATCAGTGAACTAGTGGAGTGGAGGAGTGGCCTAGTGGTTGGGGCAAGGTACTTCAGGCCAGAAGGTCGGTGGTTCAAATCCCACTAGAGAACAGCAACCTTGGGCTGGAAGGACTGGGGTTTCTAGTCACACAGGTGCTCCTTGTGGTCTTGGGCAAGCCACTTAACCCTCCATAGCCCATGTTCCCAGTAAAATTGTTATCTCCAAGTTATAATGCCCTGTTCAATGTAATTTCAGTTTGTTCAATGTAAACTGCACTGATGCAGAATAGTGCAGTATATAAGAGAATGTAAATACATAAATAAACTATCATTAAAATCATCTCTAATTCCTGAAGATTGGAGGATCACCAATGTAACACCAATTTTTAAAAAGGGTTCCAGGGGTGATCCGGGAAACTACAGACCGGTGAGCCTGACGTCAGTACCGGGAAAAATGGTAGAAACCATCATAAAGAATAAAATTACTCAGCATGTAGATAGTCACAACCTAATGGGAGACAGCCAACATGGCTTTAGACAAGGAAAATCTTGTCTTACTAATCTGTTATGTTTTTTTGAAGAAGTGAATAAACAGGTGGACAAAGGTGAGTCGGTTGATATTGTGTATCTGGACTTTCAGAAAGCCTTTGACAAGGTCCCTCATCAGAGACTTTTGGCAAAACTAAAGAGTCATGGGATAGGAGGCAGTGTACTATTGTGGATCAGGAACTGGTTAAAAGATAGAAAGCAGAGGGTAGGGCTAAATGGCCAATTTTCCCAATGGAGAAAGGTGAATAGTGGTGTACCCCAGGGATCTGTGCTGGGTCCGCTGCTTTTTGACATATTCATAAATGACCTGGAAAGTGGAATAACGAGTGAGGTTATCAAATTTGCAGATGAAACAAAACTATTTAAAGTTGTTAAAACCCAAGAGGATTGTGAAAAATTGCAAGAGGATCTTGATAAATTGGAAGACTGGGCATCAAAATGGCAGATGAAATTTAATGTGGACAAGTGCAAGGTTATGCACCTAGGGAAGAACAACCCAAACTATGGTTACACCATGCAAGGTTCCACATTAGGAACCACCACCCAGGAAAAAGATTTAGGCGTCATTGTGGATACCATGTTAAAACCCTCGGCCCAGTGTGCAGCGGCGGCCAAGAGAGCAAATAGAATGCTAGGTATGATAAGGAAAGGGATGGAAAATAAAACAAAAGATATTATAATGCCTCTATATCGGTCCATGGTGAGACCGCACCATGAATATTGTGTGCAATTCTGGTCGCTGTATCTTAAAAAGGATATAGCAATTTTAGAAAAGGTTCAGAGTAGAGCCACCAAAATGGTAAAGGGGATGGAAGGATACTCCTATGAAGAAAGGCTAAAAAGGTTAGGGCTCTTTAACCTGGAAAAGAGACGGATGAGGGGAGATATGATAGAAGTCTATAAATTAATGAACGGAGTGGAACGGGTAAATGTAGATCGATTGTTTATGTTATCAGAATATAGAAAGACTAGGGGACATGCAATGAAGCTACAGGGTAAACTATTTAAGACTAATAAAAGAAAATATTTTTTCACTCAACGTGTAATCAAACTCTGGAATTTGTTACCGGAGGATGTAGTAAAGGCTGTTAGTGTAGCTGGGTTTAAAAAAGGTTTGGACAAGTTCCTGGAGGAAAGGTCCATAAACCATTATTAAGAAGTGACCGAAGATATCAATGCTTGACCCAGTACAAGCATTGTGGAACTTGTGTCTCTTGGGGAAACTGCTAGGTACATATGACCTAGAATGGCCACTGTTGGAAACAGAATACTGGGCTTGATGGACCTTGGTCTGACCCAGTATGGCATATCTTATGCTATGTTCTTATGTTATCTTATGTGTGCAATTTTGGTCACCATATCTTAAAAAGGATATAGCAGAATTTGGGAATTGGGAAAGGTAAAGAGAAGATCAACCAGAATGGTAAAGAAGATTGAACGATATCTCTATGAGGAAGGTTTTAAAAAGGTTACAGCTCTTCAACTTTGAAAAGAGACTGCTGTGGGGAGATATGATAAAGCTCTATAAAATAACAAATGGAGTAGAATGGGTGAATGTATATTAGCTGTTTTTACTCCTTCAAAAAGTAGAAAGACTAGGGACATGCAATAAAGCTACAATGTGGCACATTTAAGACTAATCAGACAAAATATTTTTTCACTCAGTGCATAATCAAACTCTAGAATTTGTTACCAAAGGATGTTGTAAAAACTGTCAGTATAGCTGGATGTAGAAGAGGTTTGGACTAGTTTCTGGAAGAAAAGTCCATACATCATTATTAAAGAGGATTGGGGAAATCCACAGCTTATACTTGAGTCAAGCAGCATGGAATGTGTATACCAGTGGTTCTCAACCCAGTGCTCTGGTACCCCCAGGCCAGTCAGGTTTGCAGGATATCTACAATACATATGCATGAGATAGATCTGCATGCACTGCTTCCATTGTATGTAGATCTATCTCATGCATATTCCTTGTGGATATCTTGAAAACCCAACTGAACTAGGGGTACCAGATTACTGGTTTGAGAACCATTGGTGTATACATTTGGGAACTCAACAGGTACTTGAGACCTGGAATGGCCACTGTTAGAAACAGGATACCTGCTTAATGGACCCTTACTGTGGCCCAGCATGACACATCTTATGTTCTTCTAGTCATTCACCGTCCTATGCACCAAACATTCCTCTAGTTTATTGCCATCACTCTAGTATAAAGTGTTTTGCATTGCAGTTTACACAGTAATATAGGTTTATGTAGTTGCATTTATTAACTATTCAGTAATAAACATGCTAAACTCATTAAATTACAAGAAATATAAATAGATTTTGAAATGATTCTTAACAGCAAAATAAGAGTTTTCTCATTCAGTTTATGTTTAAACAAACTTTGATAGATCGCAAACATGATCCCAGTGATTTGATGCATTTCAGCTAAACGTTTTTGAGAGACACATATGGACTGATTCATCTAAGGGTGTTTTTTCCCTTATTTTATTGATGAATAGTGTTCCACAGAGTGGAACATGAAAATCAAGACAAGTCAACACTGGCAGCTCTTGAGTGAACAGTCACAAGTACAGTTCAGTATAAAGCCATTTTATGCAAACTGGTTTAATTTTAACAAGAATGCACTGAATTGTTTTAATAAAAATAAGCTTGGAAAAAACTCTTGACAGATATTCCCCAGTGAGGAAAGGGTCTTTGACCCATGAATTGTGCAGAATCCTGTGGTTCTTAGTATCAGTGCAACACTTGTCACAGTCTACTAAGCATCATTTTTCCTAGAATGACAAAAAATTGAAGGAAACTTTTCCTTGTACCCCAGTAGCTGCACACTAGAAATAATTGGATAGCTCTGTTTACACCCACCCTGTTTGGAGGATACTGAAATGAAATGGATTAATTGTAACCTTTCCACCTTATTCTCTAATCAGAAGGCTGTGGTAAAGCATAGATTAGCATTATTCTTAGTTATTATTTCAATATTTCATACTGGGGGGTATAATGTATGTATACAAAAGCATTTTATTGACCTTAATGGGCTCTTATAAAATTAGATCATACTTAAAGCTGCATGTGATGCAAGTCAATGTGCACTTGTACAATAGGTGTGCATATAGGTGGAGTCATGATTTATGTGTGCTTTTTATAAAATATGCACATAAAGAACATGCCAACATAGCATACAGTATATGGCTTTGATAGAGGCACTATTGCTGCTTAATTTTCACTCATACTATTTTTTTAAATCACATAGATACTTACGAGGCATATTTCACAATGAGACGTCCAAGCTCAATTTGTGACCTCAAAGCCAGAACATCTGAAAAAAAAGCAGGCACGTGTAAGTTCAGGCATGAGTTCAGAAATGTGGACGTGCCTTATATAGACACCTGCCAAACATCGATATAGTTGTCCTCAGGCTAACATTTCAGTGCTAAGGTGTCTGATAGCATGGTCTGTGTGATGGCTTAAGAGCTGGGTGGTTTGTGTTCAAATCCTAATGTGGGCCTTTCTGACCTAGGGTTATATACTTATTTATCCATCTTCTCTACACTTGCTGGATGTTTTAATGTGAAAACAAGCACTTTCCTGGTGCTTATTTGTGCCTGGAGCAGATTTAAACATGAACATGCCTGCAGATGTTTCTGAGATCAAACAGGGATGTGTAAGGCTGTTGTTCCTTCCCAGGTATGTCTTGGCCACACTCCCTTGCCTACAAGAGACATCTGCAAACATCATTTCTGGAAGGACTATGGAGATTTCTCTGTGATTTCAATGCTCATGTGCACGTCTTCAGATGTCCAGAGCACAACTAAACATTTTAAAATGTCCCTCTATGTGTCTTCTGAGAGATATAAATGTCCACAACGGCCTTCAATTTCTGCTACTTACACCAGTATTTTATAATGACAGATAGGCAACTATTGCAACTTTATAAAATAGCACCTAAGTAGGTGCCTAACCTACCACTTAACCTAGGTGCCCTGTTATAAAATTAACCTTGTAGATTACATAACATGACCAAACTTTCAGTTAGACTCTTAAATGAAGAGGTAGTGGTATTGGATAAGAGCCAGTGCTAACGTGAATGCTGATGTTAGCATCAGCTACTGCTGAGATTCTCATTTTTATCTGTGGTGTGGTGTCATTATAGAAATATTTCAACACTGTCATCATGAGCCCCAGAAGAAGCCTTTTTTAAAGGTGAAAGAGAGATCTTTGTCGGGTGGATGATGTCTGTAGAAATGGAAGTTCAGGAGTATTAAGATAAGTATTCGGTATACTTATCTTAATACTCCTGAACTTCCATATTTACTTAATATGTAAGAGTCTATCATGTGAATACTACCATAAAGCTTCTGTTTAATTGCAGGGCTTATAGAAAAGAAGTTTACGGCTCCGTGGTGGGCTAGCATCAAGAAATTGTTGCTGTATGCTTCCATTGTGGAGTATTGAAGTTTGTGAAAGATAATGGTTATAATGATGAATTTATATAATAATAATAATAATAATAAAATAATAATATATAATTACTATATAATTTTGTAATCTTGAAAAGTACTTTTTTAGATTGTGTTAATTAGATTTGGAATTGGTTTTGTGGGGGAGGCTGGAGACCAGTGATGTATCTTGCTGTCCGTTATGGTGATTGTTATTACCATGTGAAGGGTTTATAACCATCCTGAGGTCTCTTTTAGCTACTTAAAGTAAATTCTTTAGGCATTTGGATGTGAGAATGTTTGGCCATTTTTAGATTTTTTTAGTGGATATGTTAAATGGTTTGGTCACTAAGAGATATTGGCTTTGTGGATTAGTTTGGCTCTTAGGCAGTTTTTTATTGGTTGATGCACAAAACTAACCCATTTGGAGAAACTGTCCCAAAACAAATCTGCTGTGCTGCCTATAGTCAGTTTTCCAATGCATAGATTTTTAAAATATCTCCTCTAGCTGAATATAGAGGCAATCCACATGCACTTCTGCACATACCTACACATATTTTACAAAATAACCTTTTGTAAATTACTGCTGAATTTAGTATGCCTCAATTTCAATGGCTCTGTTCCAATCGCAATGTACTGGACCTTTATATCAATTGGTTCACTCTTATCCGTAGGCTTATTAATACCTTCAAAAACTCAAAAAAATTGGTAGGACAAGACCTTCCTTTGCTAAATCCATATTAACTTCCTCATTAAGCCATATCTAACTATATGGCCTGCTATTATGCTTTTTCATAACAGCGAAGTCTGACTAGGGACACAGAATAGGACTTGTCCTGGAGTTGAATCATACCTCTAAATAGAAACCCTCTCAGTTCTTACCTCAAAACTAGAGATGGGCATTTTTACCAGTACCAAATCTCTAATTACATTTTAGAGACTTTAAGAAGAAAAGAAAATATAGAATATAGTGGCATGTGACAGAAAAGCAGCGTAAGACCCCTCTAGTCTACTCAGTTTTATTCCTGATGCAGTGACAGACCCTAGCTGATCTTTCTTTTCCTTCTCATTTACTTTTTCAAATTCCTTTATCCCTTCCTGGCTCAGATTTTGATTTTGCTCCTCGTAGCCTGTCTTTTTTTTCGTAGCCTGCCTTTCTGTAGCCTGCCTTTCATAGCCTGCCTTTTCATAGCCTGCTTTTTTTTTTTCAGTTCCTTGTCGAGCTCCCAGAAAACCAGAAATAAAACATATTTGAGTGAAATGATGACAGGCTATATTAGATGGGAGGTGATCTTTATAATGGTCTCCTGGTAGTTTCATAGATATTGGTGAAGGCTTCCCTCATGCTGTCTCTAAATTTAGATCTGTAATTAAAGGGAAATACACAGTAAATGCAGAACACACACATTCTGTAAGGGCCAAGCTCTGTTTAATGTGACCCTTGAATCATATGTAACCACAATTTACAAAAAGAATGTTATGGTATTCTAATTGGTGTTTTAGTGTTTTAGCAGTTTCATAAAAAATGGTAATTTCTCTTTAGTTCATTGCACTCAGTAAAGCTTACAATTTTTGTTGGTTTCCAGGTCTTTCCTCTGTTTTGTGAATTTTAGTATTCTGAGAGGATGTGATCTTACCAGCAAGAAGTTGCTGTTCCCTGATATATGTATGCAATTTTTTTTTCACTATCAATGACTTTGAATAAAATCGCTTTGGAAATAAAGTGGCCCATTACTAAAGTGCAGTATGTTTCTGTGCTTACTGCACATTAGGAGCAAAAACCAATGCATGGTAATTTCAACTGCCCTGTGCTAACTGATGGAGACATGTCCAGAAAGGTCCTGACAATTTTCACCCTGAAAAGTTCCTTAGCACAGGTTAAGGTCATTCACAGAGAGGGAACATTTAATGCCACCTATTGAGGTTATGTTAAATGCACTCATGCTAATTGTAACATTGGCAGGATATTGTACGATGAGCAATTAACATGGGAATTAGTGCATAGTAACTGTCATGGTAGTGCAGTCAGTTACCATGGCCCCATGCTAACTGCTTAGCATGCATTAATTTTGGTGCACTTTAGTAGGGCTCCAAAGAGTTTGTATGTAGTTTTTGAAATAAAATAGACCCAGCTGAATGCTTGGAAGTGAGACGTCAGCTGCAGAAATCTGTTTGCAAACAGCAAAAGGGAATATCTCCCAGGAAAAGGAAGCAGAGTGAAGCCAATTACACATGCACTCAGCATATCATTATTGTACATTGGGTGCTATGGTTCAATGAGCTACATGTGGGGGAAACATGCTGAAATAAGCACGGCCAATTTTATTGCATTTTTTTAATACAATGCTTCCTGAGACTGACATTCTAGAACAGTAGTAAGCCAAAAGTCCCCATTATCCACAGCTGCTGTTCTGACCTCTCTACTGACACTAACATCTGTTCGGTGTAATTGATAGTACATATGTTCACTACGTTTCTTTCCTAATGCTTTCATATACAATGCAATGCTTGGGAAGTGTTCTTAAAAGATTCTGTTTCTTATTCTACTGAAGTTAATCTGCATGGGTAGGCCATGGCTATTAGACTTCCGCAAAGACCTCAAAACATTTTTATTTATAGAAACATGTGAGCATCCAGGCAACATCCCATACCCATACTGAAAGACTACTTCCGCCGCCAACTAAGCACACACCCATCCTATCCACACACACAAGTTTATCATACCGCCTTATTAAATACTCTCATGTTAAATGTTACCTTCAATTGTACTGTCTAAATGCTGAGAAGTAACTGTACTGTCTAAATGTTTACATGTGCCCTAATGTTAATTGTAACCCTCCAATTGTGATGTGACGTGACCACCTTGATTGAAGGATAAGGTGGCATACAAGTCTGTCTAAATAAATAAATATATGTACATGGGGAAAGTTTGAATATCTGTGATTAGCCTTGAATCAGCAACTCTCTGTGACACCATGCCTTCCCACTATTACAAAAATTGCATGCTTTTCATTAAATTCTAATTGACAAATACCGTCAGACAGCATCATTAGAAAATAGAATGTATTGTAACTATCTTACTGGGCAGGCTAGATGGGTCATGCTGGTCTTTGCCATCCTTTAAAGGCACATTTTAGATAACACACGGAGATCAGAATTGAGAGATCAAGGTCAGGATGTGCTCAGTTCTGATGGTGTTTTAGAAACTAGTCTGCTAAACGTGGAGCTATTTCTTAAATACACAGAAGGACATGCAAGGATATACCTGCATTGACATCCATGTGCAGAAGGACATGCCATTTTACCAATTTACACATGGGGAAAATTAACGGAGGGCCCCTGACAATTTAAAAATGTGCCAGCATTTCACAACTTGCATGTATAGATGCTGAGACTCACATGTGCATGTGAACCATTTTGCCAAATTAGACATGTAGCTGCTACCAGTTTGCTACAGAGGACGCTATCTTGAACTCATTTCAGTTTGGAAGAGGAAATAAACAATGGAGGGATTAAGAAGGATAACCCCCTTAGTCCTTCCATAAGAGACTGGCCAAAAAATGCACAATATTCAAAAAGCTAACCATGCCAGAGAGTAAGTGTAAATCCAGACATGGGGAATTTGGGGCTTATAAATGCATTCCCATGAATACAGTGCAGGGGGAGGGGATATTGAAAGTGATTAATGTGGTTAGCACAGGGTGTAAAGGCTTAAGGGGTGCATTTCGGCTGTTTGCCGTTGCCTGCCGCTGCCAGTTTTTCTTCTCTCAGCGGCGGCAGGCAACGGCAGACAGCTGAAATATGCCCCTTAAGCCTTCTTGCAGCATGCTAAGCAGGTCTGGTCCATCTGGGAGGGACCAGACCTGCTTAGCATGCCAGCAACTTGCACATTGGGCGCGCCTCTTCTCTCCCACCCCCATAAACTGGCTAGATGGAGGTGCAGAGGGGGGGGGGTGCACGCCCAATGTGCAAGTTGCACAGGGAGCATTTCACGACTGGTACGGCCCTGAGACCTACTAACAGCACTAATCTCCTTGGCTGAATATCCACGAGTGCTGCTGCTGCACACCCTGATGCTAACCTGCTAGAAAGGGGCTTTCCGGGGGTGACACCCGTCGTTAGCTGGACAGCAGCAATATTGAGCCACTGCCTGGTTATTGACACATGACAAACGTTAGGTGCAGTAAAGACTGGCTTAACATTTGCTACAGAAGCTAACCAAGCAATAGCTGAATATCGCAACCGACTTATAAGCTTCCTGGCAATCTGGGCAACCTGGATAGTCAATGCCGGGGCTGGATATGCCCCCACATTAAATATCTGGGTTCAGAGTTCAGCAACAATGGCTAACTGTGTTAGCATGGCTAGCTGATGCCACTGAATATCCCCCCCCCCCCCGTAGATTTTTGTCCTGCCTAGACCATGCCCCCAACATACTACTTTGGAACTTCCATGCACTAAGGTCATCCATAGGTAACTCGGACTCTTTCTAAAATGGACATTATACGTGAATGCAATGTACAGGTGTATATACCAGATTACACATGTGTACATTGTGAAGAGGGCTTCTAAAATAACCCCTTTATTATGTCACTCTCTCTGAGCTAGAAAACAATAATTCCCAATCTGGACCACTATGATCAATCATATATGTTCTGTTGGTAGACTGTTTTTCCAGACAGACACACAAAGTGTTTCAATGATTATACAGCATAATAAAAACACACAAACTCTGGTTTTACGTCTTTTATTAAAAAATTCCATCGGCTTCTCATTTTTCTCTTGAAGGTTCCCACAACTTTATTCCTATTCATTAACCTGGGCAACTTTTGAAACAAGATTTCAGCAAATTTTCATGCTACAAAAACTGAGTTTTGTTCTTTCATACCAATCCATTTTAATCTTCTACCAGGGAGACAAGGGATGAGGCTTGAGGGCTATATTAATTTCTGGCTGCTAAATATGCTGCCATAAACAGTCTTTTGGGTTAAAATGTCTTTGATCTTAACACAAAGCCCAGATTTTTCTAACTAATTAGCAGGTTATGGATATCTGCCAGACATTTATTTTTTCTCTATCGACTGCATTCCCAGTAACAATTCAGCAAGGACTTGATGCACCCAAAATTAGGCTCTGGAAAAGCAACAGTAGAAACATGCTGACTAGCAGCTGTTGAAGAAGGAGATAGTTAGCAAAACAAGTTTAAAATGTGTGGTATCTTTACAAAAAGAGCATTATAGGGGGTTCTGTAGTAAGAGAGGGTGCATACTGCAGCCACACAATTGTAGACTTGCTTTATATATATATTTTTGTTTTGTTTTTTTGCCCAGCATTTTGCTTCTACTCGTTTATGCTTTGCACTGAGCTAGAACCAGGGCAGGGATCCGGTGCCATTGGCCTTTATGCACAATGTCTTGGGAATTTTTCCTCTATTTTATATCCCCTGCTCCACCATACTTAGAGCTAGAGTTACTAATATGCACTACTATGTTAACATGCATTATTAGTAATGAGATCCCATTGCATTAAATGGGACCTGCAGTAAAATAACACATGTTAAGAGTTTTAATGCACACAAATGCAGTATAGCACATTTAGTAACTCTAGCTCTTAATCTGCCATTTTGACAATGATCCTGGGCTATGGGTACTGTACCAGGTCTTCTTTCAGATCCCTGTAAACATGAATATAAATATGTCCACCAGATATCACATTTAAGCAATAACCATGGTTCTCTTTCCCATCCTAGGGGTTATGAATGCTGTTTTCTTATATCATACTTTTCTATCATTCTCAGTTGACCCAGGGATAGGGAGCCATTACTCAGGGATCAAATCAGGGGCCTTCCACATGGTAGTATACTGTACAGTGCTTGCCATTTGAGCCACAAGGTCAACTTTGTTTTTTAACTTAAAAAAAGAATAATTTGTCTTGATTCTTTGTCTTTGGTCTTCCTTCTCATCCTACATTCCCCCTTTCCTCTATTATTTATCTTCTCCTCCTCATTCTCTATAGCCTCACACAAAGTGTTGCTACTTCTAGCCAACTCTGATCTTCTTAGAGATGCAGAAATAGTCTCTCTCTTTGTGAGGTTAATCATGTTTGAGTGTCTCTGGAGATCTAGTAGGTTGAGCTCTGCTGTTAAACTTCTGTGATAGGCTTCAATGGACTGTTGGGATGTGCTCCAATGGGACAAGAAAGAGAACAATTAGTAAACCAGTGAGTAGAGGCAGGGAGCCCTTGTGTCACACTTTTCTGGCCACCATCACCTCCCACTCTTCTTTAGCTAGTAAGCCAGGGAATCTCAACCAGCTCTGCTGCTTCAACCACTAGCTCACCCATTTTCAGAGGAAGTACGTGTAAACCTAGTTCTCCAGCTGCTGGCATGCTTATTGTGATGAGATCCTGGTGAAGTGCTGCCCTCTGGCAAGTCTTAGTAGTGTCCCTCAATCGCCTGAACTTCCTCTACTATTGAGCAATGTGTCCAACTGGCTTGTGGAATGAAGCCAAACACAGGAGACAGTGCTTTAGGTGTTTCTAGTACTTTAATATTTCAAAACACATTTCCAGTAAGTTTGCTGTGATAAAGCCATCTCTTCATCTGCAGACCAACATCATTTCCAGAGTCCATGACAGTTACAATGTTTATAATCACAATCACAATCCCATTCCCAGAACTCTGACTGCTGGCCTGAGACATTGTGTGCAGTAAATGTATTCCCCTTTCTGAATACCTCAGTAGGCAATGCAGGCATGGATAGTGCAATTATTCCTTTTGGGCTTTCCTTGCAACCCATCCTGGTTTGGTCCTTCCATATTCCAGCAGGCACTGCAAACATTGCTGGTCTGACAATCAAGCCCAGGTTTTCCTTTCAATTCCATTTCAGCTTTGAATTTCCAGCAGAGCTAATAAAGCTCTTCCTCCCCTGACTACAGTGAAGAAGCTTGTTATGCTTCTGGCTCTCAGCAGCTCCCAGTAACCACACATGCTGCCAGCCATCCACAGCCATTTAATCAAACTGTTAAATTCCCTGCATTATGCCTCTCACGGCTGGAGTAAAAGCATACAGGATGTGTTGATCTGCTCTTCAGCCTGCATATATTTCCTCCAGTTATGTGAGACTGAAGGAAACTTCTTCCTCCTTGACAACAGCCCCATCTTAGGGAACAACACTCCTTTTAAGTTAGAGCTATTGCTCTTAACCTTTTTCCTGGTACTACCACAAAAATGCTATGAATTTCTTAACAGTGTTCTTTTTCTTACTACATGTAATGACTGCAAGATGTACTGTAAGTATAGTGTCAATAGATTCAGAGTTTATCTTTGTAGTTTTTTATCTATGTTCCTATACAAGAAAATTGCCAAGAAATTGTACGTTCAACCCATGCAAGAGAACATCCTACTAGAACGCAAAAATAACAGATAAATCAAGCAGATACTAGTGACTAATGCTACAGTATGCATGTCTGTCACTTGTGGTAGTCCACAAAGCAAGTTTTTCCCTTATCAGAGTGAAGCCGGACCTTGCAGACCCTGCACATGACTGTAGTGTTCTTCGAACACATGCAACAGCGTCCCTGCGTGCAGCTGATGTGTTCATGAAGTAACTCCTGTGCCTGCTGGACATCTTTTGGCAAGTTGGCTACGTGATTTGATCTGATTGAATGTTCCTGAATTGCAGTGCCCTTCAAGAGACACAAGGTGATGTCACGTCTGAATGTCAGATGATCCATGTCACTTCCATGAAGCTATCCAAACAAAACTCCTGGTCAATTTCCTGAGCGATTACTTCACAGTAATCCAATGGCTATGCAATTCGCTCAAAATATCTCTTAAGTTTAGTATTATCCTTTGTTGTTACATATAGTCCAATGTACCAAGGTCTCAGACAACTCATTGCACTATAATTTGGACATAATAAACGTCCTAATTTTGTGCTTGTTGACATCAATGACCTTCTGTGGTTATTTAAAAAATTATTTTCATACTATAAACTATTTATCATTATTCATTTTTTAACATTTTTTGTTCAATTTTTTAGCATGTTTTTAACCATCGGAACTGCAAAGGGAGCACTTAACTTCTCTTAAATCCTTTCTGATTCATGATTTTTGTGTGGTTTTCTTTTAGAATGAAAGAACGAAGAGAAGATCCCCCGATGAACCAGATTATCATGTGATTTTCTTTTAGAATGAATGAATGAAGAGAAGATCCCCTGATGAACCACATTTTAGCGAAACGCGAGGGTGCCTAATTAGTGGCGTTCGGATTTCAGAAAAGGAACGGTTGAAGAGGAGTTTTGGAAAGGATTTAAGAGAAGTTAAGTGCTCCCTTTGCAGTTCCGATGGTTAAAAAAATGCTAAAAAATTGAACAAAAAATGTTAAAAAATGGATAATGATAAATAGTTTATAGTATGAAAATAATTTTTTAAATAACCACAGAAGGTCATTGATGTCAACAAGCACAAAATTAGGATGTTTATTATGTCCAAATTATAGTGCAGTGAGTTGTCTGAGACCTTGGTACGTTGGACTATATGTAACAACAAAGGATAATACTAAACTTAAGAGATATTTTGAGCGAATTGCATAGCTATTGGATTACTTCCATGAAGGTGACAGTGTATTTTCCAAGCAGCCACAACAGATACGTTGAGGATGTTTGTGAATAGAGGTCACCACCATTTCTTTCCACACACAGATGGCCTGTAGCTTGCTAAGAGCCTGTCCATGAAATCCACTCCACCCATTCCTTCATTATAGCGCTTCTCCACAAAGGGTTGAGACACAGCAACATCTGATGTACCCTTGACTCGGCGACTTGTGGTTTGAAGTGGGTCGTGTGTGAGATTGTTGCTGGCAATGCAGACAACAGAACTGTCATGCCACTTTGCTACATAGACTGACCCATCACATCGGTAATCATAGTCTCCTCTTTGGCCAGTCTTCTTCATGTCCTTTGTACTTCAAAGTTCTATGTGTGCTCCGCCAGTTCTCAGTTCCTGAATGGTTCCTGTAGCTGCAACATTTCTCTCTGCGAGTGACTTGATCAGTGCGTAACTTGTAAAAAAATTATCGAAGAAGAGGTGGTGATGAATTACATCTGAATGCTTTTCAATAACATCAACCATATGGTTGATGACCTGGAGCCCAGAGGATCCATTGAATGCATAGAACTTTCTCGTCCGGTGTACAGCTTAATGTTGTAAGGGTAGCCATCGATGCCACACATACACCAACACTTAAAACCTAATCTAAATGGTTTTCCTCTTATAAACATTTTCATGCTGTGGTGGCCAAAGTACAGAGTCATAGACTTGTCAATACTCAATTCATCATCATTGTCCAAATTGTCAGGAACATCTTCGACATCACGGTCAGCTGCAGAATCACTGGCAGATGGCGGCAACACAATGATGGTTGTCGGATGAGTTCAACATTCCACAGTTAACATAGCATCTTGGACTGTAACTGCCTGATGAATTTTGCTACGTCTGGTGCCATAGAAGCTTCTTGTATCCATTGTTTATCAAAACTGAAGGAATTATCTGAAAACAATGTGCATTGTATTAGTCGACTTTTGGATAATCCTGGCAGTGTTCCTATATAGGAACATGAGACATATACATAAAACTTAACCCCATCACATATCAAATAAAATGTGAGTGCACCTGTGCAACAAGACCAGGCATGCCTTGTACACAATGATCAGCGTCAAAATGTAAAACAACCAAGTATCTCAAAATTATAACTGCTAAATTTGACTTACCCTCAAATTGTAAAAAAATGTGAACATTTAAGTGAAATTAAAACTGTTGTGCAACTGAAACCATTTAATGTTTGCACCGCTGTTAAATATGACGTCACCACTTGCTCACATTCTGCAAAGAATATTTGTATTCAAAAATCGTGTACATAAAAAAAAGGTAACGTTTGTCATGTTCCCATACAGGAACATTGCCGGGAAAAAGATACATGTCTCTGTTATGGATCTACACACCAGATTAATCTCCATTGATTTGACCTATGGACTCATGGGAGATGTGGCCATAGTTACTCAGAATCTCTTTCAAGAATTTCTTCTTAAAGGGATGTATCTACTGGGTTCTTTCCCTCCAATCAAGAGGCAGTCTCACTACAATGCAACTCACAGAACAATAGACGGGGGTCTGTCTTCTGGCTCTTTGCCACATTATGTTACTAGTTTGCCCACTTGTCTACCATATACAACTGCAGAATGTCACCATCACAACTAGCCTCATCTAAAGTTGCCAACTGGCTCCAGATGCACCCAACAAGTTTGACCTGGTCCTGGGTTTATCTCATTGCAAGCAGGGATATGTAGCTCTGATTTCTCTATTTCACTCTCTAGGAAAAGCAAAACTACAAATCCCTGAATGCAATGGGGTAAACCCAGGACTGGATCAAGCCTGTCGGGCACATCTGGAGCTAGTTGGCAACCCTAGCCCCACCTGTGACATCAGTGTTACAAATGGATGAACAGATAAAACACAAGCTTTTTTCACTTTCACTAAATTATTTAGGGTCTGCAGAAAGAAGAGCCACTAAAGATGATAAACTATTGCCTTTCATTTCACCCATAGGCTGCATCTGAAGATATATTCACTCAAATACACTTGCCATTTGCTTCTCAGACCTTTCAGATCATAAAATATTTGTTTCCCCTTTATAAAGAGGACCATTGCAACCACTAAAAAAATATATTAAGCTTTGTGAAAAATAAAATCTCTGGCTCTTTCAAATACTCAACATTTATTCCAAAAAACTCAACCAAAATATTTTTTGAAAATTAATAATCCATTTGTGTGCTAAAAATAGTTTTAAAAATCCAGTTATAAAGCTATAGGCTGGTTTAACAATGCTCACCGTTTACAAAAAAAACACTTTTCATTTCCCTAATGTCTGCAAAATCCTCTGAAGCATTCACAGTATCTCTCATCTTCTAATTTAAGGGACATATTTACTAAAGTTTAGCACAGGCTAATAGACATTGATGTGTGCTAAGTGCCATGCAGCCAAAAGGAATAAAATGGACCACGGTAGCAGTTAACACACACTAATCTATTTAGCATGTGCTAAGCTTTGGTAAATGTGCTCTGAAACCTCCATTTCCTTTTATTCATCTCTTTACTTCCTCTTTTCATGACTTTCAGTCATAGCCATATTTATACAACATGGGGATGATATTAAAAAGCACTTAGTGGGCTAGTTACTAAACTGCACTAAAATATTGCATTTTACTGCAGCTTAATTTATCATGGGAGTCACTAACCTATAGTAACTCAGTACCATGGATTAGTGGCTCCCACAGTAAATGAACTTGTGATCAACTTTGCAATATGTATATTCTGCTCCCCGGGAGCACTGAGTCACTAACAAATGGCCAAAACCCAGGAGAAGGAGGCCTTCCACAAGGGAGCAAACAGATCAACAGCGGAGAGCAAAGACCACGGCAAGCCACTGTATAAATTATCAGAAGAAACTTTATTGAGGACCCAGCCTCAATATTTGGGTCCTTAATAAAGTTTCTTCTGATAATTTATACTGTGTGTGGCCATGGTCGTTGCCCTCCTCTGTTGTTCTGTCACTAACACATGGCCCTGAGGTGGTGTTAAGTGCATCCACAATAACTGCACAATCACAGTTAGCATGTGCTTATCACGCCCATGCTAAAAGCGCTATGATGTCTATGCCCATATTCCACCCCAAATCATCCTATGCCTATTGTAATGCAGAAGCACAGGCAGAGCCTATGGAAGTAGAAAGAAAGGTGGATTTTACCTTTAAAAAAGACAGTCAGCCAACACACACAGCTCAGGATCTGCACAAGAGAAGCAAGCAGAGAGAGGGAGCAGTTGAGCTGACACACCCAAGCTCTGATGTAGCAGCAAGCTTGGAGTTTGGTTACTCTCACCTGCTTAAAAAAGCCGAGCCAAGCTTCAGAGAGGAGAAATATAAATGCTGCTCAGTAGCCCCAGAGAAGGAGGAGGAGGTGGCAGAGAAGGAGGGAAGCAGAAGGCCTGGCAGAGAGCAAAGAGGTGGAAGGAGTGGCAAAGAAGGAAGCAGTGACCAAGAAGGAGAGACTGGCACACGGAGAGCTTCAGAGAGGTGGAGAGGCTCAGAGACTTCAGAAGGTTGGAGACTCTGTGAAGAATCTGGTTGTAGTTCGGGAAATGAGACTAACCGAGCAGAAGGAGAGAAGGCACAGCCAGTTACTAGGAACTTGCCTAGACAGAGAGAGTTGGGAGCCCTTCAGATCTCACTGCCGGAGGAAAGGTCTCAAGGTCTATACAGGTGGGAACCTAACACTAAACCAGGGAAGTCAAGAGGCTCAGCTTGTACTAAAGAGCTAGGGCAGTGCTTTAGGCAGGAATTGAATGCAGAAAGGTATAAAGCATTGGCTAGCAGCTGGAGAGAACTAGGGGAGAGCCAGGGAAGAATCCCCACAGCCACAAACCTTACAAGACCTCACCATCTAGAACTGTACCCAAGGGAAACGCCCCAGCTCTTAGAGAGAGAGGTTATTCCCGGCCTAGCAGTAACAGTTTGAAACAAAGCTCAGTAAGCCCTGAGGTTGAGGAGATGCAATGGAAATTGAATTCTGCTGACTCAGAAGAAATTCCAATGGATTGTACGCTCTGTCTTGCAGACGACATTAAATCTCTTTGCTAAAGATTTGGGTGAATGAGCTGAGATAAAGCAGAGGAAAGGAATCTACTTCTTTGAGGAAAAAGAAGAAGCTGTTTTCATTTACTACTTTGTTATAGAGAAAAATACCTTGCACGTTTTGGAAGCCAGGAGTATGAAAATACAGCTATTTTGTTTCTGTAAATAACCTTCAAGCAAAGCTCCTGTGAAGAGTACTTATTGTTCTGCACTAAGTCTGTTTGGGAAGGGGAATAAATTTTCTTGTCAATTTTTGCCTAACACTCGACTCACGGCTATCCTTTTATCAGAGGACTAAAATCTACCATTCCCATAAGGCATAGCGGAAGTAAAAGCTATAGTCATTTTCTGCATAAAGGACATCATGGCAGCCCCAACCCTCTGACCCCTAGGCAGAGGTCTGGGGAGCGTATGACACTATTCACACACTAATCTGTCAGCATGGGATTTTTAGCATGAAGCCCCATGCTAACTTTAAGGGTATGTCTATTAAAGTGTGTTAATAGAATAACAGGGCCATCAACATGCATTATCAGCCCCTGCTAGCAAGTAATGCAGAGGAAATGCTGGCTTAATGGCCATTAGGCTGTTATCCCTGGAAAGGGGGACAATGAGTGGAGAAAGGGTATTATGTGAGTGGATGGGTGGGTGGTATCTGGGTGGAGTCAATGGGTGCTCCCATAATACATAAAGAGATTAGCACATATTAGTTGGGACATCACCGGGCGTTAAGCAGGCATTAAGGGCCCCTGGCAGGGAGAATGCCATTTTCACGGGTTACAGACTGCACATAAATTACACTGAGCTTTATGCAGTGTGCCCCACCCAGATTTCAGCCCATAAATGAGTGCCCACTCTCAGTCACAATATGGGGTCCTTTTAATAAAGGGTACTATGGTGTCGGTGCCAACGTGGCATAAGAAGGGAAATGATAGCTTGTCAGCAGGAGCAGCCTGTCCAATAGGTTGACTAGGTTGCTGCCTAGTGCAGCCAACTCTGATGGATGGCAAGACTCCGTTTTGAGAGTGGTGACACACATTCATGTCACTGCATTCAAAAAGAAGTTGGGACACCACCGCAACCCCCCAAAATCTATCTTCTCATTATAGAAACATAGAAACATAGAAATATGATGGCAGAAAAAGACCACATGGCCTATCTAGTCTGTCCTTCCATATCAACAACTACAACAGTCCCCTTTTTTCTTTTAGAGATCCTCTGTGTTTGTCCAATGCTTTTTTAAATTCAGATACTGTCCTCATCTCTACAACCTCCATTGGGAGAATATTCCACGGATCCACCACTCTGTAAAGAAATATTTCCACCTATCACTCCTGAATCTATCCCCCTTCACCCTCATCCCATGTCCCCTCATAGCAGAACTTGCTTTCAATTGAAAGAGGCTCTCCCCCTGTACAATTTTCCACAGAGGTATTTAAACATCTCAATCATATCACCTCTGTCCCGCCTTTCCTCTAAGGTGTATATATTAAGATCCTTACGTCTGTCCTCATATGCTTTATAATGAAGCCCACTAATCATTTTAGTAGCCACCCTCTGCACCGACTCCATCCTGTTCACATCCTTTTGAAGGTGCGGTCTCCAGAATTGCACACTATACTCCAAATGAGGTCGCACCAAAGACTTATACAGAGGCAGTGGGGTGGGGGTGGTGAGGGGGCGGTGGCAGAGTTGACACAAGTACCTATTGAAAGCAGCAGTATATATGTATGTCACTGCTTTTAAAATGGAATCATGCCACCACTGCCACCACCTCTGCAAGAAGAGAAGATGGATTCAGGGGGCAGAAGCAGGAGTAGGGAGGCGGGGGTGATGGACTTTGCTTAGGGGAAGAATAAATCTTTGGGTTGGCTCTGCATGTCAGGTGCAGCACTACTGTGTTAGCTGTCAGGGGCATAGCAAGCATGTCACTGGCAGGTAAAGCAGAGCCCATAGTCTGTGTGGTGCTAGCGCAGGTGCATTTAACGCCATCTACTGAAGTGCCAGTAGGTGATCCTATGCTAAGGCAGTTACCGCGTGGTGGGAATTCTGTGCCAAATATGCAGAGAACACCATGTCCACATTGTGCCCCATCCTGCCCACTCACAACCTTAACAGTTGTTAAGTGGAGGAGTGGCCTAGTGGTTGGGGCAAGGTACTTCAGGCCGGAAGGTCAGGGGTTCAAATCCCACTAGAGGACAGCAACCTTGGGCCGGAAGGACTGGGGTTTCTAGTCCCACAGGTGCTCCTTGTGGTCTTGGGCAAGCCACTTAACTCTCCATAGCCCATGTTCCCTGTAAAATAGTTATCTCTAAGTTTTAATGCCCTGTTCAATGGAATTTCAGTTTGTTCAATATAAACCACACTGATGCAGAATAGCACAGTATATAAGAGAATGTAAATAAATGCATATAGCAATGCCAATGGCACAAGTCTGTTCCATGTGAGTGAGACAATGCTCTGCAGAGGCATCAGGGTAACAGGTGAAGCCACCACCTCCCCAGAGGTGGTGAGTGACAATGTGCAGGGTCAACTGTGCACAAAGTGGCTGTGCTTGCATCCTTGGAGAAGGCAAGAAGGCAATGTATCTTACAAGATAGAGCCACCCTCTCTGACCTTCCCCAGGACCAAGTGCTCACCTTCCATTGGCCTAGCTTTGGTGCTACAAGCAAGCTGTATGAGCATCTGAGGCCTGACCTCAACCCTCTAACTGCCCGGTCACATGCCATACCATGGTTGGTCAAGTGCCTGAGAGCTCTACATTTCTTGGCCTCTGGCCTCCTTCTAACATCAGTGGCTTAAGGAGGAGGAATGGGGCATGCCAGCTGCCTCTGTCAGGTACTGTGAGTCATGAGCAGCTGTGTTAGGAATGACTGTGCATTTCCTAATGAGAGTAAACATTGTGTGACCCTAAACCTGCAGTGAGAGAGAATGTGAAGGGAACCAAAATATATGGCAGCTATAGACTGCACATATGTGGCAGCTATCCTACCCAGAGAATGGGAAGTGGTGTATCACAACCACAATCATCTTCATGCCCTGAATGTGCAGGTCATGTGTCATGCCTACATTATCATTTCCAAAGTGGTGGCCAGGTTTACTGTGTCCCTGGAAGCACATCAATGAGGCTTAAGGGGCAAGTATGAACATTATCTTATACAACTGATAGGAGATATGTGGGTTCACCTTTTTTGGACTGTGGGGTCATGTCTGTGTGTGTGTATGTATGTGTGTGTGAAGAGGAATGAGAGCTGCAGAAATGCACTGTGTGTGCGTGTGATGCCCTGGTGTTCTGGCTACATATATAACATGCTACACGGTCAGCCATTCTGAAACTCCACATACTGTGTGAGGCATCATTTGGGGACAGAAGGTTGATTTTTAGTAAGTAGTTGCAACCTTTGGAGTCACTAGCAGACTAGCTGTGGCAGCACACATGTTTTCCCCAAACTGTGAGCTTCAAATGCAACCCCATCCCCAGAGCATACCACTCCACTTACCTCCCACCATGATACTGGTGTACAGCTCCCATATCACCTGCTGGACTTACTGCAGTGAGCTGAAGAGACATGGTCTAACCAGGGAGAGCTCCATCAGATGTGTGTTTACAGCAACTCTGAACTCTGACTGACCCTCCACACCTCAGGATACAGTTGTCTTCACAGGTGAGATGCCTGATTCAAGCCAACTGTCATAACAACTGTATCTGGGACAACATTGTCAGCCCTCGTGGTGCAGCTGCAGCCTATTTGGAACTAGGCTCACGTGGAGGTCTTGCCTTTGTGAATGTCCAATAGTGTCACTTACTTGGTGAGACGGGAAAGAATATACGATGTAGCTGCATGCTGTTGGCTCTTATCCTGTGCTGCAGTCACAGAGTGCAATCTGAGGGTTTCTCAGCTCCATGCACACTATGCTGTGTCTCTGTTATACAGATGCAGTACTAAGTGGCCAGTGCAGTCCATAATGCATTTGTACTGCTGCAGGCAGGTCCTAGGTGGGGTTTGCAACAATCTCAAAATATGCCTGCCAGGTTGGTTCCAGTCCTGGGTTTAGTCCATTGCCACGCAGGGATTTGTAGTCTTGTTTTTCTTATAGAGTGCTGTAAAAAAAAACAAATGTGTGGAGGTGTAGCTGAATGGTTATAACACTGGCTTTGTAAAGAACAGACCAGGGTTTAAATCCCACTAGTACTCCTTCTGCCTTTGGTAAAGTCACCTAACCCTCCATTTTATTATAATAAAGGTCTGACAATCTACTTGAAGGAACACTCAGGAGCTGCTGGGTCACCAGAAGGCTGCACTGAATTGAAGGCACACACACACACACCTTTTTGAATTGCTAGGCAGATAGAAAACCTGAACTGGCTCACAATCTCAGTCCAGGAACTGGGTAAGTTAGTGACTCTGTTGTTGGGGTCATTAGACTGATGTGTGATTCAGGCTGGTATGTGTGGTCAGAGCTGTGCCAGCTTTGAGTCCCAGAGTTGGTAATCTACCCAGCTCCTGGTATGAGAAGTTTCCCCTTTTCAGAATCCAACTTTGCATTGCAGTGGAGAATGGTCTTTGTGGTCCCTGATATAACCCCACGCCATCTGTGCCACAGCTATCATGAAGCATCCGAGAGATATTCTTGGAAATTCTGGGCTGCCTAACAATCTGTACCTTGGAACCGGGTCACTTTGCAACTCTGGAATCTGTGCTGCATTCCCATAATGCATCACATGATGGGCATGTGGGGCAAATGATAACATTTCATAATATTCAGACATGTGAGATTCACAAAATCAGGACTGGCTGTGGACTCTCCAAACTGTCTGAGGCACAGGTCGCAATGCTTAGCTGTGCAAAACGTGCATGGAGAAAGGATGTAACCATGTGAATGTGTGTAGACAGTAGCCAATGGTTGCTATGCAACAAAGACACGTTGCCTGACATCACTAACATGGAACCAGACATTGTGAGGAGTAATGGCAGTCAAATTGAGAAATCCCCATTTTTCTGATGCCAATTTCCATCTTCTGATAACCCTGATCACCCCCAAACAGGATCTCCTGTTACCAGCTCAGAGGCCAGACACAATATGGGGCGGATGGCCAGGGTCTGGCAGCACGTGCTGCAGCAGTTAAGCCTTTAATTTCTGTCACCTCTGTAAGGAACATGACACTCATCTCTGCATTCTTTCCTTGACAGCTTGATGATCTGCAGAAGAGGCAGGAGCTGCAGCAGCCATGCAACGAATCACACTGTCATCATAGCGGTAGGAAAGGTGGATGCATGCCATCATGCTCCTCTAATGTAGCTCTCAGTATAGTATGTTTAGCAAAAGGGACATGATATGCAGTATGTCCTGACCTCTGTAGGGTGGCTTTTACCATCTTGGCAATGCTAGCTTTTCTTCTTTCTCTGCTCTGTTGCATTGTTCCCCTCCCCTGCATTGTTGGAGCAGATGGTCTACTGCAAGCATACACTGCAATGCAGTTTCATCCACTGTTAGCTGTGCTGTCAGACCTCATGTACAGGCAGCCATACAGTCTTTAGCTGCCAGGACAGGTGCTACGCCATACAGGGATTGCTTTGTTGGCAGCCCTTACATATTCTATTGGATAAGCAGGCTCCATCAGATTGGGCAGAGATCTTACTCCTCATTATCACTGATCCCTTATGACTGTGTAGATTTGGATTGAATGTGCACTGATGTGACTGTAAGAAACCACTAGCATCAATGGCAGCAGACATTGACTGTCACAGACAACTCACGCTGATTGTATTTGTTTTTTTAATATTGGCCTCACAATCGTTTATTTAAGGCAGTGGCGCATGATTCACTGTGTGAGAGAGAGCCACATAATACTGTGAAGGGTAGGTATTAATTGTTTTGCTGTTAGCTTGATCCAACTGACGGGGCAAGGATCTAGGGGGGAGGTAGTGGTGTTAATATTGGACACTATGTTTTGTAGTTGGTCAGTGGAGGATGTGTGAAAGGAGCTTCATTGTTTAGGAGATTCTTGGATGGGGTTATTTTCTTCCAATTGGGATGGTGGGTGTGAGGTTTTGGTTTGCAGTTTTCCCTCTAGGAAGTTGGCTATGGTTTGAGAGTGAAGTGATGTGGTCTCATCACGTCATGGATTATTCTTGGTTAGGGAATATACAATATCAAAAAGTTTTCGTGGTTTATTTAGGGATTTCAAAATGAGGTTTGTATGATATTCCTTTTTGTTAGTATTCTTGGAGTTTAGTTGTGTAATCATGAAGGTCTTCCTGTTTCTTGGTCCATATCCATTTTCTTTCGATTCTCTAAAGGGATCAGTGATTCCTTCTTGTGATTTCCCAGGTTCTTGATTGGTGGTGCTGAGGATTCCTTCAGAGTGGAGTTCCAATTGTCTATTGCATTTTCAAAGTTTGTAGAGGTAGATATTAACTTTCTAAGTACATCTTTTGTGAATGTGTCATTATTAAAATGGGAACATCGTCTCCATTCTCCTAAGATGAAAGAATTGGCTTACAGGCAAATTGTTTCAAATGTTGTGGATGAGCACTTGTATACTGTAGTAAAGTGTTATATGTGCACAGACCTCAGAATATCTGGCTTCGGGGGGGCGGAGCCTGATGTCCAGCGGGATGGTCGCATAACGCTGAGGCTCCCGAGAGGCCTACGAAGAATCCTGAATTAACACCTCACATTTTCGGAACTTCTACTCTGATCTTGCCGGGGCACACTGGTGAGATGGCGGGGACCAAACCAACGCGCCTGGAATTTGGGTCTCCAGCGGCTTCTCACGGCAAACGTTCCAAAACCGAACCTCCGTCCCCGCAGAAGGGGCCGGCCTTGTGCGAGGGCCCCGAAATGCAGCAGGAAATCCTCGTAGAGATTAGAGGGGTCAAAAACCTTGTGCGGGCAAACGGTGAAGCACTCCGAGCGCTGCAGGACGATTTTGGTGTGCTGCAAAGCAAGCTAGAAGGGCTTTCTTCGCGTCAGGACAAAATGGAGGGCATATTGGACTCCCATGCGGCCCGGTTGTCCAAACTCGACAAAGTTGAACGACAGGTGCGGGCCTTGCAGAAAGAGGTGGAAGATGGCAATAATAGAGCGCGCCGCAACAACATACGACTCGTGGGCATACCGGAGGGAGCGGAATCGGGAGACATGAAAGAGTTTTTATGCAAAATCCTCCCTTCCTTGCTCCAAATCACCTTTACCAAAGATTTGGAGATTGATCGCGCTCATCGTGTACCCACCAGCATAACGCTCAACAGGAAGACCCCGCGGCCTATCATTTTTCGACTACTGAGATATCAACACGTGGAGCAAATTCTAAGTGCCTCTCGGGCAAAGGGCCATATGGAGTTTGAGAGCCACAAGATCTCCTTCTATCCCGACTTGTCTAAACCCACAGTCGACCGCCGAAAGCGCTTTCTGGAATTCCGGCCGAGGCTTCAACAACTACAAGCACGCTATGGCCTGATGTACCCGGCCAAGCTCCGAGTCACGCTTCACAATCAGACAAGAACATTCGAGGACCCTGATCTACTAGCGGAGTTTTTGGATTCCAAAGAAGCCGACTTGATGCGCTGACTTTCAGACTGTTCCTACAAGTCTCCTTCTGTCCGCCGTACCTGCCATATTGGATCTGCCGCAGCCTAGCAAAGAGTCTGGCGTTGGCAGTTTGTTGCCTTACTCTTGATGGTATCTGTGACCCGACTCCATCTACCCACAGCAGCCTCGATGAGTATCAGAGACAGTGTTATTATGGACTCTGGTGTTTCTGCTCTTTTTTACATGTCTTCTATTTCCTCTCTAGGGCCTCCTCCCGCAGACATATGGTCGCCATATTCTTTGGGGGTTTTGCTTCTTCTCTAAGATACGTTGGTACATACTTTTCAATATGGGGTGTATTAGCCAGCATACTCGGTGATTATGACATTGTTGTACAGATTCTGCTTATGTTTTATGTTATCAAGCGCCCTTACCTAAAATATCTACTACCGATTGATGGCACCATGTAAGATTTTTTCATTGAACGTAAAAGGCATCAATAATCCGATAAAACGGAAGAAAATCCTAAGCTACCTCAGTCAGGAAGCTGCGGATCTGATTTTTCTCCAAGAAACACATTTAAATTCGAAGGAAACTCTTAAACTCAATATTAAACCTTACATGGTGGCCGCTTATTCCCCAGCCGTTTCTAAGAAATGTGGGGTTGCCATACTGGTTAGGAAATCTTTGCATGCTACTGTTATTGCGACTAGCTCAGATACAGCAGGTAGATGGGCTAGAGTTCACCTTAAGATAGGTAGCTTGGAAGTTACATGTATATGCCTTTACGCTCCTAATGTTGATGACCCTGCCTTTTTTGCTACCATTGCTCAGGTTGCGCAGGCTTCTGCTAACACTTCATTGATCATTGGGGGGGATTTCAATCTAGTCCTTGATCCTCTGATTGACAAACAGCCGCCTAGGACGAGTGGTCCCCCCAAGAGTCACGCTACGCTTACCTCCCTGATCAAGGATCTCGCTTTAGTTGATCTATGGAGATTACTACACCCCAATGAGCTTGACTTCACCTTCTTCTCCTCCCCTCATAACTCTCAGTCTCGCATAGACTTCTTTCTAATCTCAAAACTGTTAGTTCCTCAGGTGGACACTGCAAAGATTCACTCCCAACATATTTCAGATCATGCTGCCATTTCCTTCCAATTACACACTACTGCACCCCAGGGAAACTCGGGAGCCTGGTTCTTTGATAGAGCCCTGTTAACTCAGCCTGAGTTCCAGTCAGAAATTCGAGTAGCCATACAGAATTACTTCCATTTTAATCTACCCCAAGATACTGCGAATTGGGCTTGGTGGGAGGGCTTCAAAGCGGCCATTCGGGCAACGATCACTAGCTATCAAATCCGCCTGCGGAAACAACGTAAACAGCAGCTGCTCATACTAGACCAACAAATAAAGGCAGGCGAACGAGTTCTAACCGCGCACTGACCCATGTGTATTAATTCGATTACAGCGTCTCCGTTTTCAATATAATTCAATCCTCTCAACTGCAGCTTCTAAGAGTATTGAGCTTCAGCGAGGGACATATTATCGTGAAAATAACCGAGCCGGTCGACTCTTAGCCAATGCCTTGAAAGGTCAAAAAGAAGCCAAACGCGTAGCGGCCCTTCGAGCTCCACAGGGAGGGGCATAGTGACCACAGACTCCGATATAGTAGAGCTCTTTCGGGATTTCTATACCCGCCTATATCAATCTGAATGTGAGTTCTCGTCAGAGACATTCGAGCGATTGCTCTCTGGCATTCAGCGGCCGACCCTCTCTGAAGTTGATAGAGATGCAATGGATGAACCCTTCTCTACTTCAGAGATCCAATCTGCCCTAAAACGAACAGCCTCGGGCCGTGCCGCCGGGCCCGATGGTCTCCCGACCGAATTCTACAGAACGTTCAGTGCAGATTTAGTTCCCTATTTAAAACTCTATTTTACTGCCCTTGCGGTAGATACATCCTCTTTGGGATCCTTCTCTGCAGCTAATGTGGTTGTATTTGAGAAAGAAGGCAGGGACCCGCTACTGACCGCCAACTACCGTCCAATCTCCCTACTTAATGCCGACTATAAGATCTTCGCAACGATCTTGGCCACCCGGCTATCTGACATGATGGCTACCCTAATTCACCCCGATCAATGCGGTTTTATACCCGGCAGATCAACTGCTGACAATGCTCGGACCTTGTGCCATGTGTTATCTAGTGCTGCCAATCTCGACCATCCATGGGTGGGTCTTTCCCTGGATGCCGAAAAAGCCTTTGATCGTCTAGAATGGCCCTTCTTTTTTTTTTGAAACATTTATTTTCATTTTGTAACAAACAAAAGAAACAACACACCAAAGGAGACAAACAAGTATACAATAAGGAAAAGTAAACCCAATTACCCCCCACCCCCATGCCTCTTCTCTAGCCGATTATGTCAGCATGTGAGCGCTTCCAATTAACAGTGATTATACATCAAAACGGTCAAAAGGGTATCAACGATACAGAATGATCATGGGACCAAAGTATATACAAATTTAGACAGTCAGATGAGAGCATTTAGCAGAGTATACATAGTCATTGAGCATCTTCCATTCAGACCTATAATGAGAAGTCTGAACGGGGGAAGCAAACATACGAGGTATTTGTTCATAGTTACTGTAGAGACAAACATGATTCCACTATGCATTGGGGCTCAGATGGGAGCTATTTTCCAGTATTTCTTAATTAGGGAAATAGCAATGCCAAGCATAAAGCCCCAAAGGAAGTAAGCCGTTTTTTGGAAAAGAGGAGATCCCCGCAGCTGGGCGAAGTCCCACCATCCTCCAAGAAAGGGGGCTCCTGAAAGTGCAAAATAGACTGGATACGACCCCAGACCCGACGCCAGTAATACTGTAGTGCGGGACATTCATACATAACATGAGGTAGTGAACCAATGGCCGCATGGCATGTCCAAACAGCTATTGCCCTGAGTAGTGTTCCATTTGGCTAATCTGTCAGGAGTGTAAAAAACACCGGTGGGCTAGAAAGAAGAGTATCTGAGTGAGTGAGGCGGATCGGGAAACCCGTGGCGCTCTACTCCAGTCAAGACTCCATTGCTCCAAGGCCATGTCACATGCAATTCTCTCTCCCATGCTTTCTGCGCTATAGGGGTATCGCAAGTTATAGCATTACATAAGGGTTTGTAAAAATTGGATGCTACACCCGGTGAACCACCGATAGATCGGATAGTCTCCGATCAACCTTGTATAGGGGATGCCAATGGCAGAAGTACCTTAGCACTCCAAAGGCAATGCTGAAGGTGCATCGACTGAAAGTAGTGTGTCGCTGGGAGACCAAATTCAATTTGCAATTCACTAAAAGTTTTCCAGCGACCATCATGGAACAACTGGCTAGGAATTCAAATGCCCCTGGCGTACCAGGGGCTCCACACTATGGACTTATGTTGCATTCGAAATCAAGTAGTGTACCAAAGCGGGAGCCTATCGAACGGACAGAGTCAGGAGTCTAAGGATTGCATTAGAGTATTAAAGGCACCTAAAGTGTCTAAAAGCATTGGTGGATAGTGGGAGTCTGATGGGAGAGTCATACCCGGGAGAAAAGTAAGAGGAATCGGTTTGCAAAGATCCTCCTCTATGTCTAGTCACACAGATCGACTAGGTACTGGATCTTCCAGCCAACGAGCGCCGTGTTTGAGAAGAAAAGAGTGATGGAACACTTGATTAAAATCACCACCAAGTATTGATGGAGCATTGGCAGAGGCCTATGCCAACTGCGCAATACTTGCATAGTAAGCAGGGTTGTCCACATTCGGGGCATAAATGCAAATACACGTGAGTTCGCTATCTCCTACCTTAAGGTGTACACGGGCCCATCTACCCTCCTTGTCAGCGCCAATATCAATTACAGTAGCTTGCAAAGACTTCTTAAACGGAATGGCTACCCCGCACCGTTTAGAAACGGCGGGAAAGTAGGCAGCCACCATGTTAGACTTAGCATTGAGTTGCAGTGTTTCAGCAGAGTTTAGATGCGTTTCCAGAAGAAACACTAAATCAGCATGCTCATGGCTAAGATAGCTAAGGATTTGCTTCCTTTTGATTAAACTATTAATGCCTTTTACGTTGAGTGATAAAATTTTACATAAAGCGATTCAACAAAGTTAAAAGTTCTGAGCATGATAGCACACATAATTTCCCAATGTCCCTCATAATGACTGTATCTGGCAGTACATATGACATGAAAGAAAACAGGCTAAGATAATACAGTGGAGCGCCCCACATTAAAAAAGAAAACCGCTGTGCGGTAGAGAAGAAGCAAAACCCCAAAATTACTGGCGACCATGTGTCTGCGGGGAGAAACCCCAGAGAAGGCCGAAATGGAAAAAACACATAACCTGTAGGACTGTGCGTGCTCCGAATCCGACCGAGGCACACATCATGGAGGGATAGGAGACCCAAAGCAAAAGGTCATATAGAGAAAGAAAGGAAGTCCAGGTAGTCTCTGTGCTTGGCTATGACCGCCGCATCGGGCCCTTCAAGATGGCGGACAGAGCCGGCAGATAAAAGTCCAAGTTTTTGGATTAGCGCATCTGCTCTGCTTCTTTGGAGTCCAAAAATGTTGACAGTAGATCAGGATCTTTGAATGTCCTGGTTTGGTTGTGGAGAGTCACTCGGAGCTTCGCTGGATACAGCAGGCCGAAGCGAGCCTGTAGCTGTTGAAGTCGAGGGCGAAAAGCAAGGAGTTTCTTCCGACGGTCAACGGTAGGCTTTGCAAAATCAGGGAAGAAGGAGACTTTGTGACCTTCAAATTCCAAATGATGATTCGCCCGGGCAGCATGTAAAATTTGTTCCACTTGTTGATATCGTAGCAAGCGAAAGATAATAGGCCGGGGGGTCGTTCGGTTGAGCGCCATGTGGGTAGGAACACGGTATGCACGATCGATTTCCAGTTCTCTTTGAAAAGTGATCTTTAGCAAGGAGGGAAGAGTTTTGAGCAGGAATTCTCTTATATCTCCGACTTCCACCCCCTCCGGTATGCCAATGAGCCTCACATTGTTGCGACGGGCTCGATTATTGCTATCTTCTAACTCCTTTTGAAGATTCTGTATCTGGCGCTCAGCCTTGTCCAGGTTGCCCAAGCGCACCACGTGCGAGTCGAGGATCCCCGCCATGTTGTCCTGCCGTAATGAGAGACTTTCAAGTCGGTCCTGGAGCACTCCAAAGTCTTCTCGCATAGCTCGAAGCGCTTCTCCATTGGACTGCACCAATTCCTTCACACCGCGTATTTCCTCCAAAATTTCCAGGTGCATTTCGGGGTTTTCACGAAATGGAGCCATCTTCTGTGGGGAGGACACCTCTGTTTTGGAGCATTTTCCGTGAGAAGAGGAAGGAGACCCGAAGTCCAAGCGCGCTGGTTTATGGGCCGTCATCCCCCCCGATGTACCCCGGTCAGCTCGGAGCGAAATAGTAAGTTTGTATAGGTATTAAGTCAGGATTCTACGTAGGCCTCTCGGGAGCTTCAACGCAAAGCGTCTTACCCGCTGGACATCAGGCTCCGCCCCCCTAGAATGGCCCTTCTTATTTGCAGTCCTCCGATGGTATGGCTTCGGAGAGGGCTTCCTCCGATATCTCCAAGTCATGTACACTCAACCTGTCGCCAGTATTTGTGTAAACACCATCAAATCTCAGCCCTTTATCCTCCAAAGAGGCACGCGTCAAGGTTGCCCCCTATCACCAATGCTTTTTGATCTCGCTCTTGAACCCCTAGCCCTCCTTGTTAGACAGTCTGCACGTATTCGAGGTGTCCCCTTTAGTCATAGGGAGATTAAACTCTCTGCATATGCAGATGACCTTATGCTCTTCGTTTCCCTCGATTCGGTTCCAGCTGTCTTGGATCTGATTGACGGATACTCACAATTATCGGGCTATAAAATTAACTGGACCAAATCTGTAGCATTCCCACTGAACCGCTGGGTACATGAGGCTGACATGCAGGCCTTTCCCTTCCTCTGGCAATCCCGTATGGTGAAGTATCTCGGGGTCCATTACTGTTCTCCTTTAGAAGACACTATCAGTTTTAATGCCAAAGAGATAGTCTCCAAAGTCCGTGAACTCACAAATCGTTGGTCTCCCTTATCTCTCACATGGTGGGGCCGCTTAGACACTGTGAAAATGATGATAGTCCCCAAAGTGAACTACATTTTAGAAATGCTACCATGCTTACTTCCGCTACATACTTATAAAGATATTGAGGGCCTTCTCGTCCGTTATCTCTGGCAGGGCAAGCCACCAAGGATAGCTAAACATAAACTGCAGTCTGCAAAGGAACGAGGGGGTACCAGATTTCCTGATTTTCTTAGATATCATCAAGCCTTTCTACTTAAGCAAGGTGCCCGATGGCTAGATACCTCAACAGACCGCCGACCAGTTTGGCTTGACATAGAAGAGGAGCTTAGTAGCCCAATTCCGTTGACCCATCTCCCCGGTATGTCCTATCAAGTAGGCACCCGCCATCCACCAATGATTGTCGATACTCTTGCGGCCTTTAACACTCTCATTCTATCACTGGGCCCGAATGTATGTCCTCAGGACGGACTCCCGCTATGGAATAACCCCAGAATTCAAGTCCTAAATAGAACAATAGCCTGGAAACCCTGGTTCTCCAGGGGGATCTGGACACCCCAACAGCTTTTCTCCGCAGCTCGTTGGAAAACCTTCTCGGATTTACAAAAGGAATTTGCGTTACCAGCGAAACACTACTTTCAATTGATGCAGCTTCAACACTGCCTCAAAAGTGCTCGAATCATGCCGCCCTCTGCCCCTACTGAGGATGGGCTATTAGAGATAGTTCACTCCATTAGTAGTACACACGGGGTAGCCTCTAATTTCTATAAAATACTCTGTCAGGGTACAGATACGGATACTTTTAGAGCCCAACAAGCCTGGGAGCGCGAACTGCAAACCACTATAACCCCTGTGCAATGGAGCGTTTTTTGGAGTAAAGTAGTGCGGGTTTCCCGGTCTGCCTCTGTCACCCAAACTCTCTTCTTTTTTGCACACAGATGCTTTTATACCCCAGAAAAAATAGTCAAATGGAACCCAAATGCTAGGGACCTGTGTTGGTCTTGCCATACTGCTGTGGGATCCTTCGCTCATGTTATGTATCAATGTCCTCAACTGCAGGTCTATTGGGGGCGGGTCTGGGGTCGTATTCAATCTATCTTACACTTTTATGAACCTCTCTCTTGGAAGGTCGTGGGACTCCGCTCTGCGGCGGAGATCCCTTCTCTTCCTAAGAAGGGTCGCTTTCTCCTTGATTTCATGCTAGGTATAGCCATATGCTTAATCACGAGGAATTGGAAGGATAGCTCTCGACTTACTGTCAATGAATGGTGGAATCTCGTCTGCTTATATAGTAAATATGAGCAGATACCTCGGAGGGCTATTCCCCATGTCCAAACTCGCTCTTGTTTGTCTAAATGGCAGATGCTTAATGATTATGTACAATCTGCTCATTGCTCCCATATGCCTGTATAATGTGCACTCATCATGTTTTAGATCACCGTTAGGTTTTGTAATATAATAATGTAAGTACACGCCCGCTTCGGGAATGCTTAGTTTCTAGAGAAGAAGCAGGGGGGAGGGGGTGGTAGGGGTTTACTTTGGTGTATGTATTACACGTTATGTATTTGTCTTTTAGCTGTATGTCTTCCTTTCCTTTGTTGTTATAAAACGTAAATAAAGAATTTAAAAAAAAAAAAGAATATCTGGCTTCAGCTGGGTGTTTCTTGCACACTGGTTGAGGAGGTTGACCCTTACTTACAGAGCACCACTTTGGCCAATGCATCATCACAGCACAGATGAACACAAAGCAGCATGCTATATAGTAAAGTTAAAATATACTGATTGCTGACCTACATCACACTCCAGCACATGCCCTCCTATTGACTATAATGACAGTATTCATTGTGCATGTAGACATCAGTTCTCCTAATGAACACATTTTGTGTCGACCTCCTGAGATGCAGCTTCAATCACTGCTACCAGCAAGACTGACCGAGTATATGTAGGAAAGTGGGATTTGTATCATCCATCTACAATGCTGTGGGATTGTAGGCATTGGGGATACCCTGTGCTTATGGCATCACCCAAGTTTCTGTGCAGGAATGTGGTCTGATTTAACAATGCAAGTGATGTTTGCCACATGGCTCGGTGAGGTTGAGATATGGGGGTGAATATAGGGTGGGCATATGTGCATCAGCAAGATGCATGGTTGGCCAAGAGCTTTTTTTTTTTTTAAATTGTATTTATGCATTTTACAAATAAAACAAGAATTACATCTTGTACAAAAATAAGAAGTTGCTGTAACAATACATAAATAAAAAAAGTACAAAGGAAACTGTTCACAATCAAACCTGTCCCTTTTCCAGCCCACAATATCATCAGGATCCAAGAGAAACATAAAAATAAAATACACACGAGTACATGTAGGAAAATGAAGCAGCCCTACTAAAATCACGGAGGGCCAGAGGAACGGGAGTTAAAGTCGATGGGCTGCTGAGTATTGAGGAAGACCAGCAACTGGGAAGCTCATAAAATATATGGAAAAGAGATTTGTATTTCAACATGCACTTGCATGGATATTTAAGGAAAAACAGATTCCCCAGCTGCTGGACCCAATTACAGGGGAGAAAGAAATCTCTTCGCCTCCACTGTGTTTCCCTGGACAGGTCCGGGAACATACAAACTTGCCAGCCCTTAGCCCTTTCCAGGCCAAGCCCAAAACTCTCGGGATCCAAAATTCTGACTAAATATTCCTATCAAATGGTATATAATATATGACCATAGCAGAGGGAAAATCACTATTAGAACATATTGAATAAGACGGGTACAATCTTCCTGAAATATGCAAAAATTAACCCGGCTGCAGAATGTGGATTAAAATTTTAAAGTAAGCCTTCAAAGGGTTAAATGGTAAGTGTCTTTTCTTTAAAAACATTTTCAAAAGCCATTCCCTATCCAAAATTAATGTGAAGGAGGCTAACAAATTTGAGGCACAACCAGGTCATCCTGAGAACTTTGTAACAAAGCTGAAACATCAAGAGAATCTACCTGCTGCAACCCAGCCACTTCCCCCACACCCACTGACTTTTTAGCAGTAGGCAAAAAGTAAACCTTAATCATAGGAGGATGTTTATGTTTATGCAATTTTTTGATATACCACCCAGGCTAAAGGGCATCAGAGTAGTTTACACAGCTGCAAGCAGGTACTGGATACATTGTGACTTGGGACACACACCAAGAACTTCAATCAAATAAGACTGAAACATGTCCTTTGCAGAAACAGTAGCAGACCTAGGAAATAAGTCTTAGATTGGAAGCTCTGGCAGTGTTACTAAGTTGCTCAATTTTAGCTTTAACTGCAATAAAGTCCTTGACAAAAGAGTCAGAGTGTCCGTCCAAAGAGGTAACCTTCAATTGCATCTCTAATAACAAATTCTGGAGAGAAACCATTTTCTCTGCATTATCTTGAATAGCTGCACAATTACCTTGTACTTGAAGTGTTACGGCTTGTACTTGTGGAACCAAAGCTTCACCTAACTTCATGATGGCAGACCATATAGATTTAAATGCGAACCCTCCAGATGAGCCAGGGGAAAGGAGAAAACCCCTCCTGCTGACAACCCTAACCTTCTATAGCACTCGACACTGGACTCAGACTCTATAGGGCGGCAATGGTTGCAGCCTACTGTCCTTCAAATGCCATTGACTGGATTCTGACACCAAGGTGTTCCGGGGAAGCCAACACACTTCCCACACTTTGCTCTGCGATCAGTCCTCCCTGGCCAGATGACACATTGACAAGCTGGAAGCCCGCCTGCTGCAGATCTCCAGAGAGTGGCTAAATAGCATCACTTTCGGTGGACATCATGATTCGGGGAGAGAGAGATGATGCCTGAGGCAGATATCAGACCACACTACTCTAACACCTACACAATTGGGTTAACTTCCCCTGACAATGTTGGCTGCTACTGCAGATGGACCAAAAAAGAATTCAAGGGTCCCAAAGGCATAGCTGGTAATGGAGAGGAAGTTTCGGGGGCTAGAGATGGCATCTTAGTACCCTTAACTTTCCTTTGCTTCCCCATGGGAAAACACTATCACAGCACAACACTCCTGCCTCATGCCATCTTGGATCCTAGCTGCCGTTTGCCAAGAGCTTTCATATTTTTCAACATGGAAACCTGTTCCAAAAATTTCCATATACGAGCACTGTCCAATAAACATATATGTAGGACCAAATCTATTACACCATGTCAAGGCATTGCACAACACAGTTATCCACTTGATGGTCCATTTAATGATGTATAGCACTCAGTCCTATAGCTCATAAAGTTTTGTCCTTAAAAGGCTCTCCACTTCATAGTTAACTTGCACCAACTCAGTGCTGGGATTTGAACCTAGGGTAATAACCTAGTTGTGCATCAGTGAGACTACTTTTGTTGCTGCATTGAAATATACCTTTTCACTATATCTTTTCATTGAAACTTAGTGCAGGAACACAAGTTGTCTCCACAAATCTGAACCAGGATTTCGCCCTATGTTGGAAACCCTGCGCTGAGTCAGAGCACATTTAACTTGGAACTGTGAAGTGGAAAGAGTCTGACTTTGAACTATGACATTGTTAGATAAGTTTTTTTTGTTTTAGAAACTACAGTTTTAGAGCTACAGTATATGCTTGTGATTGCTGTGTTTCATTAAATGGACCATCAAGTGGATTAGTGTGTCGTGTCATGCCTTGATATGGTGCAATATATTTAGTCCTACATATATATCTATTGGACAGTGCTACTATATATATAAAGTATTAGAGTAGGGGTTTCCCAATTGATACATTTGAGGCTTAGATTGAATCTCTGTGGGCCCTGTGTTACAGTATTAGCTTTCAGATGGCAGTGATTGAACATATTTTCATGCAGCATTTCAAAAGTGCCTGCCCATATCATCCCATCTATGTGTGGACATGACCTACTGTCCTTTGTGACTTTATAGCATCTGGTTAGAGTATACACTTGTGGTTGCCATCCCACACTACAAAGATGATTCAGGTTTGGTGCTGTGCTGCTAGGTAGTTGCGTTTTTATTTTACCTTGGGGTCAGACCTATCACACCCACCAGACTTCAGCTAGCAGATTGGTTAATAGAAGAGACTGCTACTGAAGAGACAGTTGTGAGAGGACCACCCTGCAGTAAGGCTAGACATATCATCTAAACAGGTTTGCTCACACCCAACAGAAGACTTGAAGCCCTGGACATGATGGTTAAGTTCTCCAAATCCTGGCCACAAGTTGACGTGTCATGCCCACCTTATACGCGCAATTTGATGCTATCTCTGAATTTTTGCCCATATTTGATGCCATGCACATTAGTGCTGAGGTGGTCACCAAACCGTTCCCAGACAAGTCAGATGTACACACATAGCACTGCACTCTCTATCAAGGCCTGCTGCATCTGTCAAGCCATGACTACTGACAATCCTGTGATCATGATAAGGGGATTACTGTGACTTTCTCCATTTCCTACTCCTGCTAGAATTCAGAGCACAAACTTCAGATCTCGATGTCACAGATCTGAATGATGCATTAAGCTATATGTGTGGTTTGTCACACTGACAAAGAATATTAGTTTTGTTTGATGCTTAATGTAACATATAATACATTAAACATCAAATGGGATGGGAGCAAAGGGAACAGGGGATGGACGTATCACATCCATACTGTTTGTCCCATATGTATTAGAGTGAGTGTGAGGATAATGTAGAAGGCAGTTGGACTGTATCAGTGATGGTGTTCATATAATCTGCTGTGAAGTCATATAAGTTGGCATGAGTGTGCCAAGGAGGAGCGACCATGACTGCCATGTAGTCATATCAAGAATGACTGGTGTCACACCCCAGCCCCCGGCCACGGGCCTAAAGAGCTAGGGTGAACATTATGTCCTTCATAAACGGGTTGAAAAACTATCTTCAGCACTGAGGCATGTTGGGAGTTGTAGTTTCCCTTCTAAAAGTATAGCCGTGGCAAACCAGTATGAAGGTAAATGATAGAGGTTTATTTCCCCAATGTCACAAGGTTCAACATAAAGCATCAGGATATTCTCTCCAGTTAGTATTTCCAAAGATATTTACAAAACTCAGGTTGCATGTGTTTCACAGTCATTACTTCTGTGCAGGCGTTTTAATCCAAAACATAGCAGATAAAACAAAAGACAAGCTTCTTCATTCAGCTTAGTAAAAATGTTCTCTTTTATCTTTTCATTCCTTAGTAACACCAAGCACAGGTGCTAGGCAATATTCCTTTGATTAAACAAGCTCTTACCTTCAACAAGGTCAGACTTCTTTACTCTGTTACTCAAAAAGCACACATCCTGAAAGCTATTCCTCAGTTAAGGACTCCCTGCTTCCAGCCAAACATAATGTGCAATCCATGGGAAACTCAGGCAGCAAGGAATCCTGTTCGCTAGGATCTATCTGCATTTCTTCCTGCTCTGAAGAAACATCAACTTGCTCTGAGCTTTCCCCGGGTCTCCCAGGATACACTTTCTCTGGAGATCTCTGTAATTCCCTCCAGCAGTGGTCTACCTGGTATGGAAGACAAGTATCTGGGGTTTGAGCTATTACTTTCTGGCTAGGTTCACAAACCTCTCTCCAGCTGTGGTTAAACAGTTCCTGGCCTCCTTGCTTAAGTTCCTCTCTGGTGTTAATCGATGGCTCCCTGTTCCAGGCTGGGTTCTTCTGCCTCCTAGCTTGAGCCTTGGGAACCCACCTCTTAACACATTGAGACTGCCAGTCCGGCATAGAAGTGGGAAGACTTTTATGCTCTCTCTCTCTGAGTTGTGCTTTCCTGGTACCTCTCCTGATGGCTTCTCCTTGGAGCTCTCCACCTTGGGACTGCTGGCCTCTTTGGAACTTTCTCTTATCCTGCAACGACAGCCACTCTAGCTGCCCTGCTTGGTACTGCTTCGCCACCTTCTCCCTCTTCTCCCCTTTCTCTCCTTCTAAGCAAGGCTTATAAAGCTGCTTCTCTGTCAGGGTCGCTCTCACTCCCCCCAGGTGTGTGTGATCATCCCCTAAGTTTGTAACTACATCAGGATAACTTGGGTGTGGCAACCTAACTTCAGACTCTCCGTGCTTACTCCCTCTAGCTGCACTCTACAGTGTGTGTATTGCAGACCTGTCACATTCTTTAAAGGTACATTCACTAGTTTTTCCTATCTCCATAGACTCACTAGCATCTTCTTCATCACACTGGGCATGAGATGTGATCTGCACATCCTCTGCAGGTCAAATGCCATGATGTGGGCCAGGGTGTTGCAGCTGACAGGAGAATACATGAGTGGTCATGATGCCTATATGGAGATGGATATAGTGAAGGATGCATGGAGGTGTAAGAATGTGCTATACAACCTTCCTGCCCCAATGTATTCCTGCCAACAGCATGGTCTAGTAAACATGCTCCATAGTGCTGCAGTTGATAAAACTTTATTCTCAGCTGAATTTACACTGACTATCTGCATCTTGTGCTCACATTCCTACACCCTACCAATGTATCTTTCAGTAAGTTATGGCATTGGACTGATGGGTGATATTCACTTTTACCTTTGGGTCACACAAGGAGGCCGTCAATTCAGCTGGATGAGAGATGTGAACCCTTTCATTTCTCCTCTAGCACATTGACTACAGAGATTACCTGGACCCGTGTGCCTGCGGCTGAAGTCAAGGCCACTATGCCATTCATAAAGTTTCAGGACATTCACTGCAAGTGATATATCTAAACAATCCTGTTACCCCCCTCCCCACCCTTAGGCAATCTAAACCTATGCCGTCTCTGTAGACACGTCCTGAAGGGATGCTTGCTGCTTCACTAACTTCTGCATCATCAGGTACACAGTTCCCAGTAAAACATCATACCTTTGGTCATGTTAATCTGTTGTTCAACTGTAAACTGCTTTGATTAGTAGAAAGGCAGTATAAATTACAATAAAGAATTAATTAATTAATTAATTAATTGATTAAGTTCCACCTCATGCCTACATACTGAGTGAGGGGATTCAGAGGTTTCCCCACTGCTTCATATTTTTCCCATAGCTGTTGCTCATCTTTCACACTGCAGTTACATTCTCATGCTATGTTCCTGCATTTCTCTATCAGATCCTGCAGGACGGAGTTATTTCCTTCTCTGCCTCCTAGTATGATTCTTTCCCTTAATGTTAGATGCAGCATGTGTGTGAAACATCAGATCCTCTTGTAGCCCCCATCACCCACTGCCATAAATCTAATTACAGTAGCAATTAAATATACAACCAGCTGGTTTTATGTTCAGTCTTTAGTCAATATGTTAAAAGCCTTATGAAATAAACACTGGGTAAATTTTCAGTGGCGGCAATCACTACATTTTCTGAACAGCAGCTGCAATGTTTGAAAAATATGTATACTTAGGGGCATGTTTACTAAACACCGTTGCTGTGCGGGTTCCCGTTAGTGTGCGGGTGCCATATAAGGAGTGGGCGGGCCAGCCAGAAAAAAGGAAAAAACGGACCGTACCTGTGCGCATCGCGCTAATGTGCGGGTCCCACATTAGCGCGTGGGAAGGCTAAGCGGGGCGCTGCCAGGCACATAGAAGAATACAGCCGTAGCACAATGTTGAAGACAAAAATCAATGGTGCAGGGGCCATGGGTTCAATCCCCCAGTGTGCGCAACCAAAGAAGGCAGGGTGAGGCATGAATATTAATGGTAAAATATCATTTTAGGAGGTATACCACATTAGGGCGGCTGTCGGTGTTGCGCTGTTACGTTTTTGCGGCAGTAATTAATATGTTGCGTTATGAATTTCGCTGTAAAATCTGTGGTGCATTAGGCGGCGCGCTGTACGTCGCTTGCGTTACGTGCGTCGTTAGGCTGTGCGCGGGACATCTTTTGCGTATTGTGAGGCAGTAGGTGGTGCTGTGTGAGTTGTTGACGGCATGAAGCGGTGGGAAAATATCCAAACACAGGACCCGAGACGTAGCACAATGGGGAAGACACCAACCAATGGTGCAGGGCCCACGGGTTCAATACCCCATTGTGTGCAATACAGAAAGGCTGGCCATGGCATAACTAGTACTGCTGGACAAGAAAGTTGCTGGAGGCACACTAATTTTGGCCGTCACCAGGCATCGCGCGGGTAAGTTTTTGCGGCAGTAACTAATATTGATCCACATTATGCGTCTCGCCGGCAGATGTGGGGGTCGTGAGTTGATGCGCTGGAAATGTGGGCGGCATCGGGCGTCACGCTGTTACGCTTGTGCGGGTCTGGCAGCAGTAGGCGTTGCGCTGTTAGTTGTGAACGGCATAAGGCTGTGCGCAAATGTCCATACACAGGAACTGAGCCGTAGCACAATGGCGAAGACATTAACCAATGGTGCAGGGGCTATGGGTGCAATCACCCAGTGTGTGCAAGCCAACAATTCTGGCTGAACCATGCCTAGTAATGTTTTAAAAAATATATTTAGGAGGCATACCACATTAGGGCGGCTGTCGGTGTTACGTTGTTGCGCCAGTAATTAATATGTTGCGTTATGAATTTCGCTGTAAAATCTGTGGTGCATTAGGCGGCGCGCTGTACGTCGCTTGCGTTTCGTGCGTCGTTAGGCTGTGCGCGGGACATCTTTTGCGTATTGTGAGGCAGTAGGTGGTGCTGTGTGAGTTGTTGACGGCATGAAGCGTTGGGAAAATATCTAAACACAGGACTCGAGACGTAGCACAATGGGGAAGACACCAACCAATGGTGCAGGGCCCACGGGTTCAATACCCCATTTTGTGCAATACAGAAAGGCTGGCCGAGGCATAACTAGTACTGCTGGACAAGAAAGTTGATGGAGGCACACTAATTTTGGGCGTCGCGCGGGTACGTTTTTGCGGCAGTAACTAATATTGATCCGCATTATGCGTCTCGCTGGCAGATGTGGGGGTCGTGAGTTGATGCGGTGGAAATGTGGGCGGCATCAGGCGTCGCGCTGTTACTCTTGTGCGGGTCTGGCAGCAGTAGGCGTCGCGCTGTTAATTGTGAACGGCATAAGGCTGTGCGCACATGTCCATACACAGGAACTGAGCCATAGCACAATGGCGAAGACATTAACCAATAGTGTAGGGAGCATGTCCCCAATCACCCACAGTGTTAGTCCACAACGAGGCATATGTTTAGGGGTGAGAGAACCAATGTTCAGCATAAGGCGTTGCGTTGATGGGCATGAGGCGGTGAAAAATATCCTTTTGGAGGCACTGTAATAGTAGCCTGCAGAAGTGGCGCATTGATGGGTATGCACAGGAACAGACCCACAGCACAATGATGATGACACTGACCAATGGTGCATTGATCAGGGGTTGTATACACGGCTGTGCAGAAATAGAAAAAGGCTGGGTGATGCATCACCTGTCCTAGGTAATATTGCCAGATGAGGGGCATGAAGTTATTGCCCACATAATGTGTAAGAGGCAAAAGGCGCTGTGCTTATATCAGAGCCAAATGAACAGAGCCACAGCAGAAGGGTTAGCACACTGCCCAATGGTGCTGGCATCATGGGTCCAATCCCCTGCTGTGTTCAATGAATAAGGCTGGTTGAGCCATCACCTGTCATGAACTAGGAGCCATGTAACCCTCAATTGTATGTACTACTGATAGCAAATGAACTATGGAAGTACTGTAATAGCAGGTAATGCATAAGGTGCCCATCAAGGTACCTCAGAGGTCAAATTGTAGCGTACACTCTCCACAAACGAAACACACAATGATGTGTATAGGGTGCGTTTGTTGTGCCGTAGGAGGCAGGGCATTGACCAAACACAGTCAGTGCTAGTACCATTGTGTATTGTAATGTATGGAAATCCAAAGTAGGTGAGCAGACATGCAAGATGGAACAGCAGTGTAGCAGAATGGTCATGGCACTGACTGAACGTGAAGGGGTCATGTGTCAAATTGAGCAGTGACTAAGCCTGGGTTACCTACATCTGCGTACAGCATGCAATTGGACAGCGATCTGTGTTGCCAGCTAAACACAAGCCCACCCCAGTGCACAGGAGTATGTCACCCTTTAGGGTGTCACTGAATGCACATCATAAACCACCATTTCAGTGATGGCGAGTTCACATATAACCCAAACACTGCACAGAGCTGAAAGGAAACGTCAAGCAGAACGACAAGAACCACAGACATCACATGTGCTGCAGTACAATAATGACATCCAGGACATGTGGCATCTACATAAATACACACACAAATTGGGTCTAGCTGGAGCTATGTACAGAGTGATGCAAATGTAACATCCAATCATGATCGTGTGCGACAGACAACGTGAAGATGTGTCCAGCAGATGCGCCTGAAATAGCACAACAGGTGAAATCTCATGATGATAGTGGACCAGCGGTTATAGGCAGAGCACACACACACGAGCCAACCATGGAGAGATGAAATGCAGGAAGGTGTAGGAGTGCAGGATGGCTTGTAGCAGCATGCACATCAGGGCAGGATGACACAAGAGCTGGGAGTCAGAAGATGGACAGAACCATGGGTCAAAACTCAGATGAGGGTACAATGTGCTTACATCACAAACCTGCCAACATCTGGCCGCCAAAGAAATGGAAACGACATCTGCACGACAAGCAGACACAGCCAACAGAACAGAGATTAATCACACCGAGGACCACTCCCAAAAAACAAAAAGCAACCAAAGGTAGCACAGAACAACAACTTCCACGTCATAGCAAAGGCTGCATTCACAAGCAGTCAAGCCACCCACACAGCACGCGTGCTGGTTGTAAGGACAGGCAAACCCACAGGAGAAAGCGGGAATAAATGCACCTGGTGATCTGCTGTGATCAGATCACATCACATATTGTATATGGTACCAGCGACACATGCACACACACACAAGGATATGTTATGCAGTGGATACAGCATGCAAAAGGAACAGAACACATCACCCCAATTGTAAAGGACCCACACATACCCCTACTTGAAACACTGACTAAATGCAAAGCCAACCCACCCACCCACCAATCAAACACAGAAACACCAAATCACAACCCAACAGTAATGAAACGCACATGGAAGAACTACCAGACCAGACGCTTCCAAAGGCTTCAATGTACCTCTGAAAATTAACTAATGCCTGTAATGGACGTGACATCTAGCGTCCTAACTGTATGCCTCCTCTTTACGCAAAACCCTACCAAGCAGCCCCGGAAATAAGACAGGCCAAATATCTTCTAGAATATAGCTTGAAAAAAAGCATTACCAGAAATCCCCCAAACCCCCACACATAATCAACCCTAGACGAATCAGACACTGTTCACAATCTGTCAATGTCCATAGCATGTCCTATGTGCCCTGTGGTCACCCTTAATGTAGCCTCCCTGGGGATGGCCCTGCCCTACCTGTAAACCCCACCCCTTGTAATGTAATGCAGATATGACCCGCAGAAATGTTGCATCAACATACACCTACATAAATGAATAAAAACAAAAAACACCCAGAGGAAAGTAAATAACCAACAAGGGCAGTGCTTGCTGTGTGGTTGAGCTGCCCAGCAATTGCGGACAGGATAGGAGCCAATTCAACATGAGAAAAGGTGCAGCACACACCTGCTCAACCTCAATATTACCACACCCCCAGGTGTAGTGCTGTGCAAACAACATTAAGAAAGAGACCCATGCAACAGCGAATATGTGCTGCCTTGTCAACACAGAGTGAACACCTTGCTGTACACTGACGACAGACAAGGGTGTGTGTAGAGGTGATGAAGCAGCTGTAAAATAATGTTTCCGTTTCCAGATATTCCATAAAAAAATACGATGTTGTGAGGCAAACTGCTAAGCACTGTGTGAACAAACATGCCCCCAACCATACACACAAACAACACACTGAGGGCAAGCCAAACATTACATTCCAAAGGGAGGGCCTGTATGGGGATGTGCCGCACTCAGTGATGTGCCAAATTGCAGACACATACACAGCTGTCATCAAACACTAATGTGAGCACAGGGGTCCATGGAAATTACCATCAAATCCGTAGACAAACGTGTAAATGTGGTCCATGAGTGGAGGAGCAGTCTAGTGTTCACATAAATGTCTTGCACACAAGGCAAACACGCACCATATCACAACAGCACACCATGCGCCCTGGGGCAAATCAGTGGAGGTACATGTGCAAGAAAAGCCAGGATTCCCATGGTCCCAAGGAGTCATGTGTGATGGAATGTTAAACATTGTAATGCATGTATGTCACAGAGATAAAGTACAGAAAGAGACACATGTCTGAACAATGAACATATTTATTTTTTCTAACACGTCTCATACATACCATACACAGTGTAAACAGAATTGCAAGGTGTGTCCCACCCTGGCAAATGATGGGAACACAGTCAGCAATGTCAAAATGCACATGCCATGCAAAGGTCAACTCAAGAGCAAAACATAATGGCACGAGAATAAATGTTCATCAGGTGCATGATATGCACTGTGTAGCAGGGCCACACAACACAGCAGATGCTGCATGCCCACAATGTGTCACACACATATGCGTGCATGTAGACAACAGGTGTGGCAGAATGAGAAACCAAAACACATAACATGTCCCCCCAAACATAGCCCTCATGCAACAGAGGAGGTCACCAAATTAAAAATACATATGCTGCCAATATGTTGTAATGTGACAAACACATCTGCAAGCGAATGTCATAACTCCCACATAATGGCAGATCACCACATCAGCAATGTGTCAATGTACACCCCAAATATTATATCAAACTGACTGACTATATGCTAACAGGTAGCAGGGACACATGAACACAGAGTGAATACAAACCACAAAACAGGCAGAAATGTGTACACATAACACCATACAGGAGGCCCCCTTGCATTGTCTGTTGGTTACACAGTCGCTGGCCACATATAGCAGGTTACATGGAATGCAGATGTGTAGCACGAAAATGGTCACCCACAATAACACACCCCAAATACAATGTCCCAATGAGAGTGTGGTAAATGCAGGGGGTAACACAGGACTGTGCAGACGTGCAATGCAAGGCGTGGCCATACATGCAGAGTGTCATGTCTGAACATCAAACAAACACAATAATTAGCATGTGAATATGCAAAGAATGGCACATAATCTCACACTGCAACACACCGAGGTCATAGCTCCACATGTTGTGGCTCACAAACAGAGTCACTCTGATGCACAGCCACCAGCCGGACACTAACATGGTACTGTGATGCCACACATGAATGTAAACCACATTGCCGCCTACACACATCAATCAAGGATGTTGGTGGGCATGACCGTGTGTTATAGGAAAACATGTAGCATGTCCAGGTGTGTGGCAGGTGGACATAGACAATTGCAATGCTGAAACTGTTCCCCCCTGCAACAATCATGGCTGTATGCTACAGTTGAAATAAACAGATCAGGGTATCCTGAGTGCCATGTCACACACATGGGCCAAAGCTCTGCAGTAAACAACATGTGAGGAATGTCCAAACGACACAGATGATGTCAGTCCCTGATGCGCAAACTGTACCAAAAGCAAAGGCTTCCTGACATCCAAAATATCACTTACAAAATTCCCAGGCAAACATGGGCGTGCATAGTAAAGTGTCACATGCCAATATGGCACAGTCCGAGGAGGTTCATCTGTGTCCCTGCAATCAGCAGGACTGTCAGCTACAGCATGGCACAAACTGTGTGCTGTACATGTCTGTCATGGTCAAACAAGCAGTCCAAGAGCAATAACGTCCAGCACAGGCCTGTGTTCCACTCACAGAAGTCAAACATCAAATAGGATATTTCCCATTAAACAATAACATGGTGCACTGTCCCACAACAGCTGTTGGATGAGGAGACGAGATGCACTGGAGGAAATGTGTCCATAATGTCCACTGCCCTGTGCAAAGAAAGGATAGGTGTGGCCAATGTTAGTAACCCTGCAACAACACCACAAATTGCCACAATGCACACTGCACTAATGAAAGATTGAAGTGATGGAAATGCAAACATGACAGGATATGCACATCAAATAAAACACAGATGTGAAAGGAACAGTACATGTTGCTGCAGACACGGGTGTCACATGGAGATGGGTATGTTAAATACCATGTCACACAGGCATCTCACAGCTACACACTATATGCATCCCTTTTTGTGTACAGAGATGCAACATTACATGTCCATGAGATCAAATGATACCCCACAAAAGGTACAGCCAGATGTAATAACAATTAAACAAAGGTGGAATCTAACCTATGTGTCCATGATGTGTCCCTCATCAATCCCATCAACTGCTGCATATGTACACCAGGTCACAGCGAACGGAGACGATATCAGGTCAACCAGTAGAACCAACATGTAAAGTCACACATCAGGGATCTTCACATCATGCCTATGTCAGACAGAAAACAAATGTTGCTCAACACCAGTCCCACATAACACAGGACACAACTCTGCTCACCAGAAATGTGGGTGATGATGAATAGGTGAACAGCACTACTGTAGAGGTAACAAACCCCACAATGCCCCCCAGGTGCCCGCACCCATCAAAGCATATGACAATGTATCATGCATGTACAATGCAGCACCACATAAGCAAACCAATAAACAGCCACCAGCACAATATGCGTAGTACAATGTGACAGCTGACATACGTGGCCTGTCGGTGCCCAAGTGCTAATTTGTGCACATAACTGTCCGAGTGACATGCAAGGACACCCTGATGATGGCCTATGTAACTAAAATGGTGGAGGCAGCAGGTGTTGCTTCCGCAAAGCTAGCCCATCAAGGCCCACATGTGGATCTGTGGAAAATCTACCAGAAAACCCATCACAGGAAGATACTGGTCACAACCGCACGTGGAGATGTGTGACAACAGGCAAATATGGGTAAGACCAGCACACAGAATATACGTGAACAACACCAGCTGCCAAATATGATACATAACAGGCTAGATGTTGTGCACCTGACATCACACACATACAATGTATCGGTAGTTCTACATACCCTGGACCCCAGCATTTCTGCTGATGTTCTGCCATGTGCTAATGACACACACCGACAGCACTGTCATCACGTATGTCCTGTGTAGTGGAAAGAAGAAAGGAAACAACCTTGTCAGGTTCCAGCGCTGAACGCCACACTGCAACGTACTGTCCCCAGCTGTAATACACCAAAACATGAACCAACAACGGACTGTGCACCCTCACACTGCACAGATCTTGTACATGGGAGAGGCATCATGTACATGTGTGATGCAAATACCAAGGCCCCCCACATCCATCATATGCCTCCCCACCCTCCTGCTGTGCCACACACGTGCCAAAACAGCTGGATGGACACACCATGTTGGTGACGCATCCCAAGGTTCACACTATATGTCTGTGCCTCCCTTGTTCAGACAAACACCCCCTCTCTGTGTGCAGTACCCTCCAATTTTGTTTTGAAGCACAGTGTAAGTACCTGTGTCACCTGGAAATATGCCTCAATACCACCTGTATACACTGTGTAGATGCATATTATGTATTGTACATCTCCCCCAGCAAAGAATAATGACAGTTGTGTGTTTATCATGTGATGAAATACATGGCAAGGGCAGCACCATGGCTCTCCACAATAACCACCATGTCTGCATGTCACCTTACCGTGATTGTTGCATGTTAACCCATTGTGTAACTGTGAGAAAGTTCAACCAAGGATAGGTTTGCTGTCTCAATGCCCCAAATAACCCCCACATAGGTCTGTGTGTGTATGTGCATATAACATCCCTTGATAGTGTCCTCAAGGTATCTGTGTGTCTGTACCGTGCTATCCTGCCATACACACAGCACGTCCCACACGCATGAGGCAGATGTAGAGATACTATCAAATACATATGCCACCACTAAAATGGAAGACCCCATAAAATCGGAAGGGCAAACACATCTAGCGTCACATTTGCCTAACGAAATACACCCATTCAGCATCTAACCCACTGCACATCTGTATGTGTGTACATGTAATATACTGCTATGCATTACTCCACCACAAATGGACTGTAGCATCATATGGCCCCCTGGCTGCCCACTGCACATGTCCACATAATTCACCATATCCATGCCTGTGACACCTGATGAGGCATACCTTACCACACACTGCGCTGCTGCTGCAGCAATACACGTGACACCTTGTCAGAAACACCATAGGAACGTTATCAGGTGCATGTGTACTGTGATATGTCTGACATATGGCATTGAAAATATCCAACATACAAACATAGCAAGCTGACAGGAGCAGAACACACACACACAAACACCCACAGATTGCAGTACACAAACAAAGGTCCCGCATGAAAGCTCACCACAAACATGGACACCTCTATCACACCAAACCCCTAACCATCTGCCTGACCCAGGGCTCCTCACACACAATAACACCAAATAACTGTGTCTGGCCAGCAGTTGCTAGCACAAAAAACCACTAAATGGTACTGTGACCCCCAAAAGCTCTGAAAGGTGTAGCAACACCCTCTGACCCACAACACCAACAGCTGCTACTGTGCTCTGTCCACATTGTCCATCACACACCTCTGACGACATGTTATGATGGATGTTTAAGAAAAGGACAATGCAGTGTTGCATCTGAATGGTAAATGGTCCAAACATCACCCTTTGTAAACCTCACACGCATACAACAGCACATATATGTGGGTAGATGTGCAATACATACCAGTGAATCTGTCTGCAATCAATCGACGCCTGACCGATGTGCCTGCCTGTGTGTCACCACAGGCACGTACAGGGGGGCACGGTGGATCCTCCTCCACATCCTCATTAATCTCTGCAGGGATACCATGCCTGAGAGCAATGTTGTGCAGTATGCAACAAGCTACGATAATCTCTGCAACAGTCATTGGCGAATATTGTAAGGCCCCACCTGATCTATCCAGACACCTGAAGCGACTTTTCAAAACGCCAAAGGTGCGTTCTATGACTGAGCGGCTGGATGCGTGGGCCTCATTGTACCTCCGCTCTGCACGTGTCCGTGGTTGACGCACAGGTGTCAGGAGCCAGGGCCGACACCCATACCCTGCATCACCTGCAGAGACGAATGTTGCATGTGAATGACTGAGCGCATGACACCATAAATTCACAGATGTATAGACGAGAGACATAACCCACAACACATCAGGACAGACATATTTTACATCACAATTATCCATCAGACCTAACAACTATTCTGATAGAAACACAACAAATGCCCTGTCAGGTCTGTAGAGACATGTCCGAGAACAACACAATCCCACCTTGTCCCCCCAAATGAGTCCTATGTTGAGCACACGTCCCATGTTATGTGGCTCATGTTCTCATCACCGACACCATCACCACCAATGGTAGAGTACGCAATAAAAACACACATGACACATTACAAACAATATATGTTTGCAAAGTAAAGAACACAATAATGTTTGCTGGGCCAATGTAGGCGCACACACACAACATGTTTGACTGTGATGTCAGCCAGGATGAACACAATATCACCATGACACCCCATGTCGTCAAAGGTCTCCATATCTACATATAGCAGTATAACTTAAAATGCTGTTGACCGCTGTCAACAAACCATCTCAGTAGACACCATGTCTACTGTACCCTCACCGTTCCATCCTTGTTAAGTTGTGCTCCACAGAATATGACATTGTAGGCCACATGATTTGTAAAACATCACAGCTACTGAGTATGACAACGTTCCTGTGTATGTCCCACCAATACCCCTACGTCTGGCCAAAAACATAGGCCCACGTCTTTGCAGTCAAATCTCCCAAATGATGAGTCACATCAGGAGAATCACGGACAATGACGCCTCAGCACTGCACATGTGCAGTGCGCAAAGGTAATGCTAACCCCAGTCCGGCCCCACCCCTGTAATGGCAGAGGACAAAAGCATTTGCACAGCTATGCAAAAATGTACACCCAATAGCAAAGGCAAGCAACATGCATCATATGTTGGCAACCCCCCCCTGTCCAGCAAACAACAGCTGACAGACCCATGAATGATTGAGTGTGTGGCCCTCACACGCACAGGACATGCATTAGGAGCATGGATTGTAAATAACACACGTCTGACATGACCTAACACAGATACAATCTAAACCCATGCATACACAGGTGGGTGGAAATGCCCCCCCCCATCCCTGTGTGCAGAAGGTATACAGACACAGGTGCCAATACACACCCGACACACACATCTGAACAGTTGCATATGTTCCGTAACAACACCAGCATCTCCACATCACATATGGCTGTGAAACGGATGTGACATGGCTAATCATGTCCCCTGTTAAACAACGTCTACAGTCCTGTAATTATGTAAAGTCACAACAGTTGTCGGTTTGCTGAATGGGAGTTCATGTAGCTATAGCACAGTGGCCAATATCTGCAACACATGGGTAATGTTACGTAAACACATACATATATGACTAATCATCGAAGATATATATGGAGATACTCACCCAGCAATATACAGTCACCGTAATGTCCATCCTCAAATTCCCTAAATAGTGCTGAGCGATGCAGGATATAGGAGTCATGGGTGGACCCTGGAAACCTTGGGACCACATTCAGAATATGCAGATTAGCATCACATACAACCTGAACATTCAGGGAATGGTAGTGTTTGCGGTTGCGGAACACCACCTCCCTGTCTCTGGGCGGGACCAGGGCAACATGTGTGCAATCAATAGCTCCCATCACGTGTGGTATCCCGGCTAACGCCTCAAAGGCCTGGTCCAGGGTCTCCCAATGTTGCCTACTGTGGGGAAGGGCTATGTACGTCCCCACCCGGCTGACCATAGCACGCAGTACCTGGTGGAGACAGCGTGAGAAGGTGGGGCGGCTCATGCCACCCACTGCGGCCACAGATGACTGGAAACAGCCAGAGGCAAAGAAATGTAAGGCAGCAAGGAGCTTGACTACACCTGGTATGGCATGGGACCGGCTAGTCAGGGGCTCAAGGTCAGGTCGCAGATCCTCATACAGCCCCCTAATAGCCCTTGTGCTCAGTCGGTACAGGGAGATGACCTGGTCCTCACGCATGCCCTGGAGCTGGGCCCTGGGCCTATAGAGCCGCAGCTGCCGAGCCTGCACCTCAGTACGCCGTCTGTGCCGTCGCCGCACAGCACCTCTCTGGCCAGCCGCCGCAGCAGCAGGTCTGAGTTGCTGCTTGCGGGTCTACACCCATGCCCTGTGCCACAGCCCCATGGACATCATCTCCCCTGTCCAGCAACCGTAGCATCTGCCCACGTCTTTGGGCACATGCAACAACTATTATGTCCTCCATGTAAAGCCCTCTGTGACTACACAAGCACAAACACACAGACAAACACAGACACACAGACACACAGACACACACACTGCCCAAACACTGCACAAATGGCAAACCACCACACACATCAAAGACAACAGACTACTCCTAAAATATGGATCAATACTGTTGCTCCAAGATTCTCCATACAAACACACGACGCGCCTACCAAATCAACCTCAATGTTGCTGACTGAGCACACTCTTTTTTTACAGTGTTCTGTTATTTTCCGTTTTGTCGGTACCGCGCCCCGTGTGCGCAGTGCGCATGCGCAGGAGGTCACGCATCGCCGCCTGTCTGTGCGTGCCGCGCATGTGCAAGCGTTGTCACGTGTGCGTGTGTATGACTGCGACGCGCATGTGCCAATTGGGGTGCATGTGCGTTTGTGGTGTGCGCGGAGCCCATGTGAACCCCGTTACGCATGGGCGTAATGCGTTTCACCAAAGTCATGATGCAAACACAAACGGTCATGCGCTAAAGAGTGGGCGCTTGCGTTGTCGCGCAAGCACCTTAAAAGGCCAGCGCATGAGCATGCGCAATTCAACACAGGCGCGTCGCACAAGCAGCGCCGTCGCCGACGTCCTGCTGCAAACAAACGCCCACGCGTTAAGAGGTGCGCCTGCGCATAACGCACACAACCATAGAGCGAGAACGCATGAGCATGCACAATGAAACACAGGCGCGTCGCACAAGCAGTGACGTTCACACAGTGGCGCATGCGCAACGTATGCACCATCCACAAAACTACAAATGCACCCAAACGGAAGCAAAATGTTGAGGGTTGGTTGAGGAGTCAGAGCGAGTGTATACAGAGTTGATGTACGTGAGAGGTGGTGTAGTGAGAGGTGGGTCAGTGTCATTTGGGTAGCCCACATTTTCCGGTGGTGTTTGATAAGTACCCATATCTGTTGTCTGTAATTGTGTGTGTTTGCTTGTATGTGTATTGTTTTAGTGAGTGTTGTGTTCCTGTGCTGCGTGCCTTGTGGTGGGGGTCGTGGTTGCGGTGTCTGTCCCAGTGCCTGTTGTGGGAGGGGCGGAGGGTGGGGAGGCGAGTGGTGAGGTGAGTGGGGAGCAGAGAGGAGGGAGGAGGCCGATGGAGAGACAGACCCGAAGCCAGCGGGGGAGGGGGAGTGACAGGGAGACACACAGGGGTACAGAGAGAGATAGGGAGCCAGGGACAGAGACAGAGAGGGATAGAGAGAGGGATAGGATAGGCAGGGAGGGACACAGACAGAGAGGGACAGAGAGAGGGGCAGAGGGAGGCTGAGGGTGGGGGAGGCTGAGTGGTGTATTTGCGGGTGAGGTGGTGCCGCCAGTACCACTAAAGGCAGGGCCTGCGGGGACTGAGGGACCTGTGGAGGTGGGGGCAGTGCCAGGGCCATCAGTACCTGCACAGCCTGCTCCCAGCAGGGCACACAGGGAAGAGGAAGCGTGTCCCTGTGTCTGAGGCTCTCAGGAGGAGGGCATGAAAATTCACAGACGCTGAGAACCACAACCTCCTCTCCATGGTCCTTGAAAATTCACGAGGTTCTGTTTGGCCGACAGAGCAACAAGGACAGGCACAGCAGGGCGTAACGCGGTGTGGGAGGCGGTCCAGCGAGGGGTCGCAGAGGCAGGGGCCCCCCCACGGGACATAGATAGCCTGAAGAAAAGATATTCCGACATCAGAAGAGGTGTACGGCAGCACCTCTGTGCCGAGAAAAACATGCTAGGGGTACAGGAGGAGGGGGCCCCCTGCCAGCCATGCTGACGCCCCTGGAAGCAACAGCTGGCCGAACGCCTCGGTCCGGTCTACACCTATGGTCTGCCTGCGCTGCTGGATACTGCAGATCCACATGCAGGTAAGTATGTCATGCATATCCATCACATCGCATAACCTCCCTGAGATGATCAATGTGTATACAGCTGACATTTGCAGATGCACACACATACCTATCTCCCCATTCCAAGGATGTCGTTAGCCTTGTGTCTGAGGCTGTGTGCACACCCCATCATACCCTATGGTGGCCAACACATAGACACAGTGCGAACACTATGTCGGTAGACGTGAGGGTCAAGAGATGTTTTGCGCAATGTGTCTGGGGTTGTTTCCCTGAGGGTGGAATGATAAAGCGGCCCGTGTAATCATATGTAGATGGTGATTACTGTCTGCCAACACATGGTGGCATGGAACAGTTGTAATGGAATGTGTATTTGCCAGGGTATGGGCGAAGGGGAATGGTCACCACAATGCAGTATACGGAAAAATACATCCACACATTATTTAACAATCCGTCATTTGTTCATGTATTAAAGAGTATTGTAAACATGGGAAAAACACAATAAATTACCTTTTCTGTAACCCAGTTACCCAGCCGCGTCATGTGACCCTTGTCAGGATCACTGACGGCTGGTACACACACAGCAGATGTATGAGGATAGTGGAGGAACATCCAGGCCTTGCCGTAACAATCCCTGTCAGTCTGACACGTTCTGCAAACCCTTTGTCATGCAACACAATCATTGACCATTGGGAAGCCAAGGGTATAGCAACCACGAGGGTTCCCCATGATTGCACAAACCTCTGGCCATGTCTGTCATCCGCATCTATGGGATCTCACAGCTCATTACAGGGTAACTATGGCTTGCAGTACAGCTGGACTGTTTGCAGGGCTCACCCCACTTTGACAAGGGTATTGCTGGCAGATGTCAGATGTGGATGACACATGATGTTATCTGTGTCTACACATCTCTGTCATGCATTGTTGGTACCCCTCTCACACCTGTGTGTGTATGCAAGTAGTGGATGACACTAGTTAATATTATGTGGCGTGTCCGTGAACCGTGTCTCACACGTACGACACTCAGATTCCCCCTGGATCATATCCCCTCCATAGAGATATGTTGTTTAACGTACACAAGAGTACATGGTACATCTCACAGATGTGTGTGGATATATTCTGGGTATGTCCCAACCCACGTCAGCCGGCATGCACCCGCCCTCTCAATGTCTGCCTGTAATTAGGTGAAAGACAGTGGTCAGCCAACCGTGCTGCTACTAGAAACTGTCACTGGGATGAGGGACACCATGTACCATGTCCTGGGGAGTCCACGCATATTTGTGCCCACTCTGTCCACCCCCCCATGGGTCAGCTGTTCCCCCCAGAGGGCCGGACACCATTCCTGTGTCTCTCACTGCAACACACACCTCACGTTTTCCGGAATGGTCTTGCCAGTCACAGGATCACCCGGCAAAACTGCTGGTGTGTTTGCAAAGACCGTGCCATATGACATCTGCTAGCCATTGCTTGCCCTAAACAGCCAAATGTTACAGCAAAATGTTGCATGTCCCTGGCCTTCACATTGTTTCACATCCCCATCTTCAGCTCCCCTGGCTCCCTGCCACCCACCCTCTGTCACTCAGTCTCTCTGTGTTTAGCAAGCTGCCCCTGCATCGGGCAGTCAGCCCCCTGATGTGCTGTGGTCAATCATTGTCCCAGTCTCCCCCTCTCACAAGGTGATGCGTGTTAGCTGATTGGACATTTGTTCCGTTTTGTAACTATATTAAAGGTTGCATGCACCTGCATGTACAGTACCTTACTCCAGGACGAAATATTTCCACATTGACGTTGTGTTTGCATTCATGTCACTAGTCCCCCCCCCCCCCCCATTGTCACACCACAAAAACACAACAAGATGCAATACACAGAGGGACAAATATGTATCTGTGTGATACACAGCTTGTCATGTACCCTACATAGGCTTTGATTTGCTGCCAGCCCCATGGCCAATGACTATCCTGCCGGGCACCCCCCCCTACGTCTCAGGGATAGTACATCCTTAACTCACATCCCATAAAACGTCTGAGCGTGTAGTTTTTACAGTACTAGGGTTCGTTGGGATCAAGTATCTGTGGCCTGTGTAGAGGTAATGCACCATACCCATTCACTTGCAGTCTGGCTCGTGCTATCACCCTCCCCTACTCACACTCACACATGTACATGGCCAGTCAAATGTGGTGACATGTGACTGTTGGGGGGGACCGGGACAGCACAGAGTTTGGGTGGTGGTGCACCAAGGGTAGCCTAGTATCCACACCTGCGAGTACAGCAGGCAGACAGTACAGCTGTGCGGGCATAGATATTCCCTGACAGATGTTATGGGAAATGTCCTGGCCAGGTGTGTCAATACACGTACTAAACATGACCGACGGGCAGATGTGTCACCCTTCCCCTGACCCTGTGGTGCAGTAACACATGACCTGTGCTCTGATGATGACATATGTCCACCATGAGACATGTTGTGTACCCTCTCAGTTGCAGCTAGCCCTGGATTGGCGTGTTTATCCATGGCCCCCACCTAGGGTACAGGGAGACATCCACCATGTGGTACACATCCCAGCAGTGTGTGACACTGTTCCAGACATGTCATGGAGTAGAAGCCCCTACACAACTGCACCATCACTGCCCTATGTCATCCTCCTCTGTCACTGTGCATTTGTGTGTGACTTTTTCCTGTTTATCTGACATACTCTACGCACACTGCTACATGTGCCTGTCAATTGTCGCAGGATCCTCTGCAGTGGTATCGTCCTACATTTGTAGGTTTCGTGGAAGGTACATGTAGCACTGGGGAGACAGTATGTCCATGTGAATATGCCGGAGCAATGGCATGCACACCCAAACCTAGACTGTCAAGGATGGAGTACCTGTTGGTGCTGTGTATCCCTGTCAGCACATACATTACACCACATGGGGTGTGGGATCGACTGCTGATAGATGGCCATATGAGGATATAGTCAAACCTGGAGGCCACACAGGATGCACGGCTGACTCCCAGACCAGCTTTAATGACACAGGTACATGGTTGTGGGCGATAGGTAGTGGGGGCTCTGTATGTACCACACATTCAGGGTACTCTGAATATCACATATGGGTGTTCTGGATCACACAGTCGATGTTGCTGTACAGCTTACCCATATGTATTTATCTGTGTGTGCACACAACTACAGGTGACTATAGTACATTGCCGACCACATGTGGAGCAGGAGGAGGAAAGAGGAGGAGGGAGGAGGATCTGGAGCAGGAGGAGGGGGGAAAGAGGAGGTGTGGCACGCACCTGGAACCGAGAGCCCTGATACGGTGGGTCTGATGTGGGGAGTAGTCAGCCAGGGGGAGAGAGATGCCCTTGGTCCCCGGGAGGGTCACATGGGACCTCCAACGGAGCCCCACACCACCAATGTTGTCTGCAGCAGGATATGCTGCAGCAGCACCAAGGCGCAATCGGAAACTTGCGAGGATGTGCTACTACATGAGCTCGCGTGCCCAGTGGTGCTGCATCGCAACGCGACAATGAAGGTGGGTAATTAATTAACATTCCTTCCATTAACCAATCCATCTATGCTCTGTGTACATAGGCTCAGAGCAGATGGTGCACACTCTGGGGCAGGCCTGTCACGGTTTAGGATGCCACACAAAGCACACTTGTTGTTACAGAAGCTATCATTTGTGACACACATCAGCGTGCACTATGTGCAACACCAATGCTGGCACTGGGAATCAAGTAGTGAGCCACACATGCCCAGCATCCATATATTATCCATGAAAACACACTTGACTGTGGCCAGACCAGTACCAGCAAAGGCAAGCACTGTGCCACAGGGTTACATAAATCCCCTATGTTATACTGGTGCAAGTGTGTTTGCCCACACACCTGGTGCACGGAGAGCTAAGAGGGAGATGGTGGAGGGGAGAGGGCCGTTGGCCAACCACACAAAAAAACACACACACCTCTAATCCATCTCAGGGGTTGTGTATGTGGTGTAATGTGACAGCATACCCTCTACAGCTGCTGATATGCGTGTCCACATTACACATCTAAACAATTTGAGTTAGACCTAATCTTTGTGCCTTTGTTGCCCAATAGACACTGTTACACACAGCCTGACAAGCCAAGAGAGTGTGTAAGCTACAGATTGCAGATGTAACAGTAGCTGATGCGCTCATGTGCCTATGTTTGTGAGGGTACACAACAATGGTGAAAACATATAACAGGAAGTTCCATGCCCCCTGACTGTAGCACACCCATGTGCCATTGCTACATTGTGACAACTGTACCGTGCAGCAGGGCAAATCAGGGTTCACATACACAGGGCGGGAACATATGTGTGATATGCAATGTGATAATGGCCCCATCTCCCACATCAGCGGCTTTATCAACAGGTGTAACACACAGCATCATAGACGACATTATCGTGTACGAGTGCCTCATGACACAGCAGAGAGCACTACTATTTCAAACACTGGACAAGTAAATCCGATGCTTCCTTTTCCCCTGTTTTTGGGGGGCAACACGCCCCTTGGCGGTCAACCTGAATGCCCACAACTAGGGTTTGGCTGTGTCGACATACAGCCAGCAGTGGCGACGCTGGTCCCGCACATGGATATTCCTAATGTACAGTCGTCTTGAGGGCCAGGATGGGCCATTAGTGGTCTATACGCCACCATTACACGTGTCCTTTGCATCAGCATTGTGGATGATGGCCCCATCAGGTGATGTGGCTGGGGCGGACATAAAGTGGAGTCCCCAAAAAAAACTGTATGGCAATCACACAGGTAACCTGTGGATCGAGGCCAAGTTGCGTTTTTTTGGGGTCAGCAGCTACACACCGGCAGAAGCCCGGTATAGGTTCCCCTGACCACCATAAACAGACACAATATACCAAATCCCAAACCTAACAATCCCCAAAAGGAAAAACGGTTAAGCCTGCGACAGAAACAGACTATTCAGCACCCTCCTGACCATCTGCAGATCCAGAACAGTTCACTGTTGGAAAAAAATCAGGGTAGCACTCACGGTAACATGCCCATTCAAAACATGGATGTACAGTCCTGCGCTCATCCGCTGGGGCAATACCTTGTGATGCCATGTGGCATGTTAGTCAGGTCCGATGAAACTTAGCGGCTTATCTCATACAGGTCCAGGCATGTGAGCAATGCGCTGTTATGGAACAGGGTCAGGTTGTGCTCACCTTCCCCTGGGCGTCCACAATAGCCTATAGACGGCAGACACGCACATTCCATATTTTGACCCACCCCACCCACTACAGATGCTACGACATTTGCCTGGCAAAGGCACATTCCATGACATTACCCAGGTGATACGTACGTTTCGTGTGCCAAATGCAACTGCTAGCTCACCCTCTGTGCTGTGCGACTCAGGGGCTGGTATACACCCAGGGGAACATCCCTGGCCTGTGGCTTGGTTCTCGTGAGCAGAATACTGCTCATACCTCGCTCCACTAGGCGTACTCCGTGACTCCCTCTTGACAGATCTCACAGACACATGCCCTCTTTCCACGCGAGGGATCATAAATAGAGTCGGACGTGTGTTGTAAACGTGAGTCCTCACATTCCATTACACTATTCCATTAGGCAGTGGAAAAATGTTTTGACCACCATGCCCGTGGTTTGGAGGGGTTGGTCTTACAAGTGACAGCTGTAGTACCTGGGATCCTCAAAAATACCAATATTCATTCCCCCCTGCTTGACCCTGGTACTTGCACTGTAGGTCTTAGGTTATCCACCGTCGGTGATACCAGATGTCTGGAGCCCTGCATTGCTGTAATCACACTACTGGACTACGCCACGACACCCACTGTGTCAGAGTGCTCACCAGGCTCTCTGCTCCACAGACATGCATTGTCTGCGTGGTTGGTGTATGCCCTGGGCTACCCTCACCTGTGGACTGCCACCAGTTGAGATGCCTGCCATGTTGCCCCGCCCTCCAAAATGTACACCTTCTGTCACCCTCCCGTGTTTGTGGCGAGCTCTGGGTGTGCCTGTAGCGCTCGCATGTGGATGTGTTTGTTTGTGAAGCGTAGGTTTCCCTTGGGGATTTTATGCTTAGGGGAGCCATCCCCCATGTACGGGGTTACACAGTGTGTCCTCTTTCCTACCCAGGGCTGTGGTGTTCGAGCAGGAGCAATGCAATATGCAACACTGCTGGCTGCATTTGGATGGATGCTAATATTGTCAAACGTGGAACAACACAGTCAATAGGGCCCGTGATGTGAATGTTCGACCCGGGCTTCACACCATCACCCTGGCCTTGCCTGCTGCCAGGCACAATCAGGGATGGCCCACTC